>VZQC01009113.1:2982523-3315954 GCA_009823505.1 Rhizomys pruinosus | reverse complement strand
TTTTTTGTCTTTTCGAGACAGGGTCTCCCTGTAGCCCCAGCTGTCCTGGAACTCACTCTGTAGACCAGGCTGGCCTTGAACTCACAAAGATCCGCCTGCCTCTGCCTCCCAAGTGCTAGGATTAAAGGCGTGGGCCACCACGCCCGGCCGTCTTATCTTTTATCTTTGCTCTTGGTCCTTAGTTCCCTTTTAATTTTCTCCTCCTTTTATTAAGACGTCTTATTTTAGCTCACTTTTTGCCCTCTATCTAATTTTATATTGTATACCATGCCTGGCTATCTTATTTTACATTCTATTTTTTTTTCTTATTTTATTATTTTCTTTCATCTAACTTGACTTATTATTTTACATTCTATGCTTTTTTTCTTATTTTATTATTTTCTTTCATCTAACTTGACTTATTTTTCATTTCATCGTATCTATTGATCTTATCTTGCATCTTTCCTACTCTTTCCTTATTCAATCTTTGATACTTGATTCCAAACTTGGCCCTAAATCTGGTACTTGTTTGTAACTTTCACTTTTTTACATATTTTTAATATCTTTCTGCACACATCTTACTATTTTGTTATTGTTTATCAGAATTTTTTTACTTTACCTAATATCATTTTATCTTTGCTGATGAGCCTTATTTACCTCCCTCTTTTCCCATCTCTCTTTTCTTTTTTTTATTTTTATTTATTTCTGCATGTGTATGAATGTACTGTCTGCATGCAGGTTTGTGCACCCGTGTCGTGCAATGCCTCGGAGGTCAGAAGAGGGTGTCTGATTCCCCTGGAACTGGAGTTCTCCTGGAATTGGAGTTTCGGACGGTTCTCAGCTGCCATGTGGGTGCTGGGGATCGAACCCGGGTCCTCTGTAAGAGCGGTCGGCGCCCTTAACCGCTAGGCCATCTCTCCAGCCCCTTCCCATCTCTCTTTTCTTTTGTGGTTTCTAAGCTCTCACCTCCCTTCAGCCTTTTAGTTTTCATCTTATGTTTTTTCTTATCTCCTATCTTCCCCTAGGGGGCTCGTTTTCCTTTATCTTATCTCTGACAGCCTTTCTTAGTTTCATTACCTTACACCTCCCCATATCTTATCTTTGGCCTGTTTTCTACTAGAGCCCTCTTTTCCTTTTATCTGGAGTTTTTATCTTATCCTTAGTATTGATTAATCTTTCCGCTGAGTATTATATACATATATATATATTATTTTTAATCTTTTTGAGACAGGGTCTCCCTATATAGCTAGTCCAGACTGGCCTGCCTGGAACTCACTCTGTAGATTAGGCTGGCCTTGAACTCACAGAGATCCCCCTCTTACCTTATTTTCATTTTTACTTATATTATCTCATCTTTTACTACCCCCTTTCCCTTTTCTCATCTTTCTTTTTATGTGTAGGTTATTTATTTATTTATTCATTCATTCATTCATTCATTCATTTATTTGTACTTTGAAGTAGCAAGCACCTTCGTTGACACTTTTATTTTCTTTCTTGACAGAAGACTGGCATGCCTAGTCCCCCAACCAACAGCCAGACACTCAAATTGTTAGGCTCAATCCACCACACTCACGCAAGAAAGGTGCCGGGGGCTACAAATAGTAGTAGATATAAGTTTAATCGAGGGTTAGTGACAAACAAGCAGAAAAGATGCCACAACAACCGACACTCAGACAGAATAGATAGAGCAGATGACTTGTCGGGCCAAGCACACTCCCATGGGACTAGAGGGCAGCATCGGTGAGGCCCAATTTCCCTTAGCTTTTATCCCAGTTAGGGGTTTCCATTATAGTCATGGTGTCTCCTCCTCTGATTGATAGGATCTCGGTTACAGATCAATCAGTTTTTTTATTATGTGTATTCACCTGTTCTGGACTCTTTGTTCTATTGCTTTACCTGGTTTGGACTGTCTGTTCTTGTCCATAAAGCATTTAACTATGCTTTTTGGCAGAAGTTAAATCGCTCTACTAATAAAAGATTAATTTATCTATGTCATGCTTTTGTTTGTCCCCCCCCTTTTTTTTTAACTCTGGGGTGAACTCTAGGCCAAGATGGAGCTGACCAAGCTAAAATGGAGTCAGCTTGGTCCTCACAGAATCAGAGGATGGACAACTTTCTCTCCTTTAGTCCAAAGTTTTGGTAATCTCTTTTTTTTATTCCATCTTTCTCCTCTCTCTCTCTCTCTCTCTCTCTCTCTCTCTCTCTCTCTCTCTTTCTCTCTCTCTCTCTCTCTCCCTGAGACTGAGACTTCCCATGATTTTTGCCCCCTTCCCATAGAAACAGTAACCTTTCAAGCTAACTTTGGTATTTATTCATTCACAGACCTAAAGCGGAAGGCTGAAAGATGTCATGTATTTATTTATTCCTTAAGGAATTGTTTGAAGGCTCTTCCTTGGCAAGCCCAAACAAGCGTCTTCGGTTCTGCCCTTGTGCTCCACACTGGGTGGGGTCTGCTCTTCTGGTGGTCACGAAATGACATCTGGTAAGCACCGCGTCCTGTCTGGATCTTCCTGTACAGGACGTCTCAGCAGTCCCCATCTGGCACTGAAGGTTTGGAGGGTTCTTGGAGAGACATGAGTCTTCAGTCCATATTGGAAAGTCGAAAAGATGTGTTTCATTGTCTTTGAAGGATGGCAAATGCAGTGGCAACCACGGGGTAGCTGCACTTGCCAGTAAGAACTGAGGACAGGCAAAACAACTCTGCTTTTTTGTTTTGTTTGTTTTATTATTTTTTACACATTTCACTATTTTTTCACTTTTTTTTTTTACTTATTTTATTCTTTTATTTTTCATTTTTGCTGATGGGTCGTGTTGGCCTTTATATTTTCTATTTTTTGGGGGGGATCTTTTCGATACAGGGTTGCCCTGTAGCCCTGTAGCGCCAATTGTCCTGGAACTTGCTCTGCAGACCAGGCTGGCCTTGAACTCACAAAGATCTGCCTGCCTCTGCCTTGCCTTTATCTTCTCTAATCTAACCTCTTATCTCGAGTTTTATTATCGATCAGTAATAAAGATATTAATTAAAGATGAATTCCCATCTTTTTTTCTAATCTCTCATCTCCTGTCAGCCTTTTATCTTCTTTTGCCCTCTTATCATTTTTGTCTTAGCCATCTCCCTTTATTATAGTATCTTATCTTTTATCTTAGCCAATTCGTCTTTTCTTATCTGTTTATGATTTCATTCTCATCTCTTTTTTCTTTCAGTTTTTTATGATAGATTGTTTCATCTCACCTTTTATCCTATTTTCATTTTTCCTTAGAATCTTTTCTTATAGTATATTTTCTATTATATCTTTTCTTTTATGTCCTCTCAAGGTGTTTTTTGTTGTTGTTGTTGTTATTGTTGTTGTTGTTTGTTTGCTTGCTTGGTGTATTAGTCACTTTTCTGTTGCTGTGATAAAGCACCATGACCAAGGAACTTATAAAAGGAAGAGTTTGGACTGGAGAGATAGCCTAGCGGTTAAGAGCGCTGACCGCTCTTGCAGAGAACCCGGGTTCGATCCCCAGCACCCACATGGCGGCTGAGAACCGTCTGAAGCTCCAATTCCAGGAGAACTCCAGTTCCAGGGGAATCAGAGTCCATTGTGGCGGGAGGCATGGCAGCTGGATCTGGAGCAGCAAGCCAAGGGTCACATCTCACAAAGAGCACAGGAAGCAGAGAGAGAGCAACTGTAGACCACGAGGCTTGTTAAAATTCACTAAGCCCGCCCCCAGTGACACACTTCCTCCAGCACGGCCACACACCCCAAGACTTCCAAAAACAGCGCCACCAACTGGAGACAAATGTCTGAATACTTACAGCCTATGGGGGACACTCATTAAAACCAACACATTCCATTCCCTGGCCCCCATAGGCTCCTGACCATATAAAATGCAAAATGCATTTAGTCCAACCTTAAAAGTCCCCACAGTCTTTACCAGTCTCAATGCCATTCAAAAGTCCACAGTCCAAAGTCTCCTCTGAGACTCAGGCCAATCTCCCAAACTGTAAGCTCCTGTAAAATCAAAAGACAAATTACATACTCCCAATATACAGTGGAACCGAATACACATTCCCATTCCAAAAGGGAGGAATAGAGGCATAGTGAGGAAATACTGGACCAAAACAAGACCGAAAACCAGCAGGGCAAACGCCAAGTCCTGTAGCTCCACATGCGACTTCTGGGACTTGACTTCCAAAGGGCTTACACGGCTCAGCTCTTCCAGCTTTGCTTGCAACATACATCTCTTTCTTAGGCTGGTACCACTCCCCGTATGCAGCTCTCCTTGGCAAATATCTCACAGGTCTGGCATCTCGAAAGTCTTCTTGGGGTCTCCGCTGCCAACCAGGCTTCATACTCACAGCTTCACGCAGTGGCCTATCACGGCCTTCTTTATTCAGGGACACCCCTGCTGTACTCTTCCTGGCCTCTTTGGCTCTCTGAAACCGTGGAGGAAGAGCTGATGACCCCTTCACTCTTGCAAACTTCATGTCTCTAAAGCCAGCACCACGTGAATGAAATTGCCGAATCTGGCTGCAAGTTCGGGCCAGACCCTGGCCCATTTCAACCACATTTGCTACTTTTCTCTGCCCTGGACTTGCTGGAGGATTAGCTGGGTGTGGTCTTGCCCTGAAGGTACTGATTCTTTTGTTTACTTGTAAATCTCGAAGCCCTTCCTTAATCACTTTAAACTCCTTATCAAAAGGAAACTCTCCTTCACAAGCCTTGGCCCCACCTTTAATCTTCCTAGTGCAGTTTTCAGATCCAACCTCTCCTTCACATGCCTTGGCCCCACCTTTAATCTTCCTAGTGCAGTTATCAGAGCCAAACTGTACATTTTGCATTTCTTTCTGCCCCATCTGCTCTTTTTCACTGTAGATCTGTATAATATTCACCATTAAAAGCCACGCCACCATTTCTACATTAGGCTGTCTTGAAATATCCTCCGCCAAAGACATCAGTCCATTGCTTTTCAACTTAGCATCAGGCAAGCATTTGGGCTGTGGGCAAACTGCTGCCAGACTCTTTATCAAAATATCCCGGTTGCTGCCTAAGTCTTTATTTTCCCCTGGAACCACATCTTTTGCAGCCATGCTTTCTTCCAGGCCTCCACTAGAATGGCCCTTTAAGCTCTGCTTACAGTAGTCAACAGCCTTTCTAGCCCAAAGTTCCAAAGTCTTCCACATTTCTCCAAACATCCACATGGTCAGGTTCTTCACAGCCAACAGCCCACTCTCTGGTACCAAATTACTGTATTAGTCACTTTTCTGTTGCTGTGATAAAGCACCATGACCAAGGAACTTATAAAAGGAAGAGTTTATTTGAGCTTATGATTGACGGTTCCAGGGAATTAGAGTCCATTGTGGCGGGAGGCATGGCAGCTGGATCTGGAGCAGCAAGCCAAGGGTCACATCTCACAAAGAGCACAGGAAGCAGAGAGAGAGCAACTGTAGACCACGAGGCTTGTTAAAACTCACTAAGCCCACCCCCAGTGACACACTTCCTCCAGCACGGCCACGCACCCCAAGACCTCCAAAACCAGCGCCACCAACTGGAGACAAATATCTGAATACTTACAGCCTATGGGGGACACTAATTCAAACCACCACACTTGGTTTTTGGTAGTTTTTGTTTTTTTGTTTTTGTTTTTAAGACAGGGGCTCCCTATAGCCCCAGCTGGCTGGGAACTCACTCTGCAAGAGCAGTCAGCGCTCTCAGCTGCTGAGCCATCTCTCCATCCCTTATCTCGAGTTTTTAATCTTACACTTGGTATTGATTAAGTCTCATGAATCTCCATGGTTACATACAGTTATTCTCCATTTTGCTCACTTTCTATTAATTTTTACCCTCTTTATCTTAAGCATATCATCTTATCCTTTATTACTGTTTAGTATGTTATCTCCTTTTGTTTTGTTTTGTTTTTGTTTTGTCTTTTTGGGGCAGATCAACTTGGAACTCTGGCTGTCCTGGAACTTGCTCTGTAGACCACGCTGGCCTTGAACTCACAGAGATCCTCCTACCTCTGCCTCCCAAGTTCTAGGATTAAAGGCGTGCGCCTTTAATATATATCTATTATTGTCCTTTTTCTCTTATTAATTTGTTGGACATCACATCTGTGTTTTTTTAACTTTTTGTTTCTCTTTACGTTTTATTATTATTTTTCTTCTTTAGGGCTTTCATCTTATCTATCCTATCTTGTTTTCATTTTTATTTTATTTTTGTTTTTTATCTATTTAATTATTTATTCCTTTATATATTTATGGATTTCTACATTCTATCTTTATTTAAGATTATGGGTAGGTCCACGCTGAGCTGGTTTCCTCTTTCTTTGATCTGGAAGGCAGAGAAAAATAAATTCTTTTCCCAGAAAAATCTCCTGACATTTTTAAATTTTGTTTCTTTAAAAGCCATACTTATTTATTTAATTACTCATTTATTAATTTATTCATTCTTTTTTATCGTTAGGCGGCAGGGTTTCTGTCTCTACCTAGGAAAGTCCCCTTCTGAGCGGTGATTGTCAGAGGGCCTGTGCTGCCTTTCCAGGAGTCATAGAGAGGAGCCAAGGAGAAACCCATTCCTAGGGTAGAATTCCAAGAAAGGTTCTGAATGTGGTTATAGGTCGAGGAATAGAGACTGTCGGAGTGGAGGCCGCTTGGAAATCAACAGAGACCAGGGTACTGAGAATGTCTCCTCCTAGACACTGTCCTCTGAATCCTGACCCCTCTGTGAAGGGTCTGTCAGATGTCTGATGCTCAGAAGGTAAAGACCTCACAATGCCTCCAGGTAGCCAGGTGACAGTCTGCAGCCCAGGAAGTGTGGTGGCAAGGGGGTTGGTCAGGGGTATATACTTTAACTGCATTTGGACTTGCATGGATGTTTAACTCAACTTTCCTCTTTCCTAGAGCCCAGAAATTGTCCTTCGTTTGGCTGGTGAGGTTTGGATCTCTGCTGAGGAGCACCTGCCATCCAGTCCTCTAGACCCGACCCAGATGGAACAGGCTCTCTCTTGCTAGGCAGATGGAATTTAGGGGCGGGGCTTGCTCAACCAGCAGGAGCCTCATTAGGAGTAGCCTCCCTTTTGGCTAGGTGTCCCTGGAAATCCTGGCCAGCTTGCCCGGCAGAATCCATTCTATAAGATGGGAATGAGAGGTTTTCTGGGGACCTGCTGGATTGGACCTAAGGAAGTGGATCTGTCTGATTTCAGCAAGCCTGCACCCCTCCCCCGCCCCCCAAGTGGCCAGCCACCCCGCCGACTGCCAGCAGTAGCCCATTCTTCTTCTAGCCCAGCTGAAGGGGCACTGTGTAGGTTGTGCAAGCTTCCCAGTCCAGGGACAATGACCTTGCGCTGGCACCTGCCTCGTCCTCAGAACGGCCCATAACCCTCTCTAGCCCTGGTTTCCCTTGGCACCCGCCACCTCCTCGGAACACTCGGTTGCCCTGGAGCCCCGTGGCTTGCGCATGCGCAGAGTAACATCACTGTTGCAAGGAAGAGTTCATTTGGGATCTTCTGAATTCCTGGGAACTTCTTTGGATTTAACAACTGATAACTCCTCTCATTCATTTCCCTGCCCCAAGGAGAGAATCCCTGAGTGATTCAAGGAAAACTCTCTGGAGCATTAGGTCCCTCTACAAATTTCCCAAGGCAAAATGGCTTGGGTAATTTATGTATACATTTAGGGGCTGGAGAGATGGCCTAGCAGTTGAGAGTTCTGACCGCTCTTACAGAGGACCCGGGTTCGATCCCCAGCACCCACATGGCGGCTGAGAACCGTCTGAAACTCCAACTCCAGGAGAACTCCAGTTCCAGGGGAATCCGACACCCTCTTCTGACCTCCGCGGCATTGCACGACACGGGTGCACAAACCTACATGCAGACAGCACACTCATCCACATACAAAAATAAATAAAATTAAATTAAAAATTATTATTTATTCATTTATTCTTTCATTCATTTTCTATTTAATTTTTATTTACTTATTTCTTTATTTTTCCTGTTTCTTTATTGTTAGGTTGTTATTTTCTTTTTTATTGAAGAATACTAAATGAAAATAATAAATAAAAAAGAATAAATTAAAATGTCTTGTGTTAGTTATATATTTGTTTATTTATGTATGGTGTTTTTTTCTATTGTTGTTTTTGTATTATCCAGGGTTGTGGGTGGAAGGAAGAACAAGGCCTATGCTTTGGTTCAGTTGGAAAGAAGAGTGCTGTGGTGTGGATTTTTTATTTTTATTTTTTTAGCCATATTACCCAGGTTGGGAGATATTTAAATGGTCCTAGGTTTGTTTCCTTTGGACAGAATTGGGAGCCAAATATTTTTCCAATGTGACCCAAAGGAGGCAGCCCTCTTGAAGTAGGCAGGGAAAAGGGGAGTATGCCTGGGAGATGGGATGGAGGCTGAGCATCTACAAAATCAGTCCTGACAAGCAGAGTAGGAAGCAGAATAGACAGGGTCAATCCTTGAGACCAAGGCGCATAGGTTCCTAGAGTTTCATGGTTAATCCAAGGAACCAACCAACTTCCTTCTCTATCCAAAACTGGAGTCTGGAGCAATTTCACGTATTAGGAAGCGTTCTGTGGGCTTAAAATTTTCCCACAAACACCTCGGTTTTCAGCAGCCTGACTTCAAGAATTAGCACAGTCCGAAGAAGTTCAGGACTATGTAGGCCCGAAACAGCACCCACACACTGAAGATCACTGAGAACTCCAATCCCTTGACATAGGCAGTAAAATGATGTACGTACCATCCTCCTCAAATATTGCCCTGTGGTCCATGGACCCAAATTTCATGCTGGTGTTGTTTCCCCTTTCCTGGTGAATGAAGTCGGAAGAATGAAAAGAAAAAAATCTCGCCCCAGAAATATCCACCTGTCCTTCCCGGTTTTATTTTATTTTTCTTTTTTTATCTATTTGATTATTTATTCCTTTATATATTTTTGGATTTCTACATTCTATCTTTATTTAAGTTTATGGGTAGTTCCATGCTGAGCTGGTTTCCTCTTTCCTAGATCTATAAGACAGAGAAAAATAAATTATTTTCCCAGAAAAATCTCCTGACTTTTTTAAATTTTGTTTCTTCAAAAGGTATACATATATATTTAATTGCTCATGCATTAATTTATTCATTCTTTCTTATCATTAGACGGCAGGGTTTCTGTCTCTATTTAGGAAAGTCCCCTTCTGAGCGGTGATCCTCAGAGGGCCAGTGCTGCCTTTCCAGGAGTCATATAGAGGAGCCAAGGAGAAACCCATTCCCAGGGTAGGATTCCAAGAAAGGATCTGAATGTGGTTATAGGTCGAGGAATAGAGACTATCGGAGTGGAGGTCGCTTGGAAATCAACAGAGACCAGGGTACTGAGAAGGTCTCCTCCTAGACACTGTCCTCTGAATCCTGACCCCTCTGTGAATGGTCTGTCAGATGTCTGATGCTCAGAAGGTAAAGACCTCACAATGCCTCCAGGTAGCCAGGTGACAGTCTGCAGCCCAGGAAGTGTGGTGGCAAGGGGGTTGGTCAGGGCATACTTTAACTGCATTTGGACTTGCATGGATGTTTAACTCAACTTTCCTCTTTCCTAGAGCCCAGAAATTGCCCTTCGTTTGGCTGGTGAGGTTTGGATCTCTGCTGAGGAGCACCTGCCATCCAGTCCTCTAGACCCGACCCAGATGGAACAGGCTCTCTCTTGCTAGGCAGATGGAATTTAGGGGCGGGGCTTGCTCAACCAGCAGGAGCCTCATTAGGAGTAGCCTCCCTTTTGGCTAGGTGTCCCTGGAAATCCTGGCCAGCTTGCCCGGCAGAATCCATTCTATAAGATGGGAATGAGAGGTTTTCTGGGGACCTGCTGGATTGGACCTAAGGAAGTGGATCTGTCTGATTTCAGCAAGCCTGCACCCCTCCCCCGCCCCCCAAGTGGCCAGCCACCCCGCCGACTGCCAGCAGTAGCCCATTCTTCTTCTAGCCCAGCTGAAGGGGCACTGTGTAGGTTGTGCAAGCTTCCCAGTCCAGGGACAATGACCTTGCGCTGGCACCTGCCTCGTCCTCAGAACGGCCCATAACCCTCTCTAGCCCTGGTTTCCCTTGGCACCCGCCACCTCCTCGGAACACTCGGTTGCCCTGGAGCCCCGTGGCTTGCGCATGCGCAGAGTAACATCACTGTTGCAAGGAAGAGTTCATTTGGGATCTTCTGAATTCCTGGGAACTTCTTTGGATTTAACAACTGATAACTCCTCTCATTCATTTCCCTGCCCCAAGGAGAGAATCCCTGAGTGATTCAAGGAAAACTCTCTGGAGCATTAGGTCCCTCTACAAATTTCCCAAGGCAAAATGGCTTGGGTAATTTATGTATACATTTAGGGGCTGGAGAGATGGCCTAGCAGTTGAGAGTTCTGACCGCTCTTACAGAGGACCCGGGTTCGATCCCCAGCACCCACATGGCGGCTGAGAACCGTCTGAAACTCCAACTCCAGGAGAACTCCAGTTCCAGGGGAATCCGACACCCTCTTCTGACCTCCGCGGCATTGCACGACACGGGTGCACAAACCTACATGCAGACAGCACACTCATCCACATACAAAAATAAATAAAATTAAATTAAAAATTATTATTTATTCATTTATTCTTTCATTCATTTTCTATTTAATTTTTATTTACTTATTTCTTTATTTTTCCTGTTTCTTTATTGTTAGGTTGTTATTTTCTTTTTTATTGAAGAATACTAAATGAAAATAATAAATAAAAAAGAATAAATTAAAATGTCTTGTGTTAGTTATATATTTGTTTATTTATGTATGGTGTTTTTTTCTATTGTTGTTTTTGTATTATCCAGGGTTGTGGGTGGAAGGAAGAACAAGGCCTATGCTTTGGTTCAGTTGGAAAGAAGAGTGCTGTGGTGTGGATTTTTTATTTTTATTTTTTTAGCCATTTTCCCCAGGTTGGGAGATATTTAAATGGTCCTAGGATTGTTTCCTTTGGACAGAATTGGGAGCCAAATATTTTTCCAATGTGACCCAATGGAGGCAGCCCTCTTGAAGTAGGCAGGGACCAGGGGAGTTTGCTGGGAAGATGGGATGGAGGCTGAGCTTCTTCTAAATCAGTCCTGACAAGCAGAGTAGGAAGCAGAATAGACAGGGTCTCTCCTGTGACCCAGGTGCAGAGGTTCCTAGAGTTTTGTGGGAAATCAAAAGAACCAACCAACTACCTTCTCTATCCAAAACTGGAGCCTGGAGCAATTTCACCTATTAGGAAGGGTCTGTGGGCTTAAAATTTTCCCACAAACACCTCGGGTTTTCAGCAGCCTGACTTCGGGAATTAGCACAGTCTGAAGAAGATCAGGACTATCTAGGCCCAAAACAGCACCCACACACTGAAGATCATGGAGAACTCCACTCCCTTGGCATAGGCAGTACAATTATGTATGTACAATCCTCCTCAAATATTGCCCTGTGGTCCATGGACCCAGATTCCATGCTGGTGTTGTTTCCCCTTTCCTGGTGAATGAAGTCGGAAGAATGAAAAGAAAAAAATCTCGCCCCAGAAATATCTACCTGTCCTTCCCGGTTTTATTTTATTTTTGTTTTTTATCTATTTGATTATTTATTCCTTTATATATTTATGGAATTCTACATTCTATCTTTATTTAAGATTATGGGTAGGTCCACGCTGAGCTGGGTTTCCTCTTTCCTTGATCTGGAAGGCAGAGAAAAATAAATTATTTTCCCAGAAAAATTGCCTGACATTTTTTTCTTTTGTTTCTTTAAAAGCCATACTTATTTATTTAATTACTCATTTATTAATTTATTCATTCTTTTTTATCGTTAGGCGGCAGGGTTTCTGTCTCTACCTAGGAAAGTCCCCTTCTGAGCGGTGATTGTCAGAGGGCCTGTGCTGCCTTTCCAGGAGTCATAGAAAGGAGCCAGGAGAAACCATTCCTAGGGTAGGATTCCAAGAAAGTCGCTGAATGTGGTTATAGGTCGAGGAATAGAGACTGTCGGAGTGGAGGCCGCTTGGAAATCAACAGAGACCAGGGTACTGAGAATGTCTCCTCCTAGACACTGTCCTCTGAATCCTGACCCCTCTGTGAAGGGTCTGTCAGATGTCTGATGCTCAGAAGGTAAAGACCTCACAATGCCTCCAGGTAGCCAGGTGACAGTCTGCATCCCAGGAAGTGTGGTGGCAATGGGGTTGGTCAGGGGATACCTTAACTGCACTTGGACTTGCATGGATGTTCGGCTCAACTTGCCTCTTTTGTAGAGCCCAGAAATTGTCCTTCCTTGGGCTGGTGAGCTTTGGATCTCTGCTGAGGAGCACCTGCCATCCAGTCCAATAGACCGGACCCAGCTGGGACAGGCTCTTTCTTGCTGGGCAGATGGAATTTAGGGGCGGGGCTTGCTCAACCAGCAGGAGCCTCATCAGGAGTAGCCTCCCTTTTGGCTAGGTGTCCCTGGAAATCTTGGCCAGCTTGCCTGGCAGAATCCATTCTATAAGACTGGAACGAGAGATTTTCCTGGGAGCTGCTGGATAGGACCTAAGGAAGTGGATCTGTCTGATTTCAGCAAGCCTGCACCCCTCCCCCGCCCCCCAAGTGGCCAGCCACCCCGCCGACTGCCAGCAGTAGCCCATTCTTCTTCTAGCCCAGCTGAAGGGGCACTGTGTAGGTTGTGCAAGCTTCCCAGTCCAGGGACAATGACCTTGCGCTGGCACCTGCCTCGTCCTCAGAACGGCCCATAACCCTCTCTAGCCCTGGTTTCCCTTGGCACCCGCCACCTCCTCGGAACACTCGGTTGCCCTGGAGCCCCGTGGCTTGCGCATGCGCAGAGTAACATCACTGTTGCAAGGAAGAGTTCATTTGGGATCTTCTGAATTCCTGGGAACTTCTTTGGATTTAACAACTGATAACTCCTCTCATTCATTTCCCTGCCCCAAGGAGAGAATCCCTGAGTGATTCAAGGAAAACTCTCTGGAGCATTAGGTCCCTCTACAAATTTCCCAAGGCAAAATGGCTTGGGTAATTTATGTATACATTTAGGGGCTGGAGAGATGGCCTAGCAGTTGAGAGTTCTGACCGCTCTTACAGAGGACCCGGGTTCGATCCCCAGCACCCACATGGCGGCTGAGAACCGTCTGAAACTCCAACTCCAGGAGAACTCCAGTTCCAGGGGAATCCGACACCCTCTTCTGACCTCCGCGGCATTGCACGACACGGGTGCACAAACCTACATGCAGACAGCACACTCATCCACATACAAAAATAAATAAAATTAAATTAAAAATTATTATTTATTCATTTATTCTTTCATTCATTTTCTATTTAATTTTTATTTACTTATTTCTTTATTTTTCCTGTTTCTTTATTGTTAGGTTGTTATTTTCTTTTTTATTGAAGAATACTAAATGAAAATAATAAATAAAAAAGAATAAATTAAAATGTCTTGTGTTAGTTATATATTTGTTTATTTATGTATGGTGTTTTTTTCTATTGTTGTTTTTGTATTATCCAGGGTTGTGGGTGGAAGGAAGAACAAGGCCTATGCTTTGGTTCAGTTGGAAAGAAGAGTGCTGTGGTGTGGATTTTTTATTTTTATTTTTTTAGCCATATTACCCAGGTTGGGAGATATTTAAATGGTCCTAGGTTTGTTTCCTTTGGACAGAATTGGGAGCCAAATATTTTTCCAATGTGACCCAAAGGAGGCAGCCCTCTTGAAGTAGGCAGGGAAAAGGGCAGTATGCCTGGGAGATGGGATGGAGGCTGAGCATCTACAAAATCAGTCCTGACAAGCAGAGTAGGAAGCAGAATAGACAGGGTCAATCCTTGAGACCAAGGCGCATAGGTTCCTAGAGTTTCATGGTTAATCCAAGGAACCAACCAACTTCCTTCTCTATCCAAAACTGGAGTCTGGAGCAATTTCACGTATTAGGAAGCGTTCTGTGGGCTTAAAATTTTCCCACAAACACCTCGGTTTTCAGCAGCCTGACTTCAAGAATTAGCACAGTCCGAAGAAGTTCAGGACTATGTAGGCCCGAAACAGCACCCACACACTGAAGATCACTGAGAACTCCAATCCCTTGACATAGGCAGTAAAATGATGTACGTACCATCCTCCTCAAATATTGCCCTGTGGTCCATGGACCCAAATTTCATGCTGGTGTTGTTTCCCCTTTCCTGGTGAATGAAGTCGGAAGAATGAAAAGAAAAAAATCTCGCCCCAGAAATATCCACCTGTCCTTCCCGGTTTTATTTTATTTTTCTTTTTTTATCTATTTGATTATTTATTCCTTTATATATTTTTGGATTTCTACATTCTATCTTTATTTAAGTTTATGGGTAGTTCCATGCTGAGCTGGTTTCCTCTTTCCTAGATCTATAAGACAGAGAAAAATAAATTATTTTCCCAGAAAAATCTCCTGACTTTTTTAAATTTTGTTTCTTCAAAAGGTATACATATATATTTAATTGCTCATGCATTAATTTATTCATTCTTTCTTATCATTAGACGGCAGGGTTTCTGTCTCTATTTAGGAAAGTCCCCTTCTGAGCGGTGATCCTCAGAGGGCCAGTGCTGCCTTTCCAGGAGTCATATAGAGGAGCCAAGGAGAAACCCATTCCCAGGGTAGGATTCCAAGAAAGGATCTGAATGTGGTTATAGGTCGAGGAATAGAGACTATCGGAGTGGAGGTCGCTTGGAAATCAACAGAGACCAGGGTACTGAGAAGGTCTCCTCCTAGACACTGTCCTCTGAATCCTGACCCCTCTGTGAATGGTCTGTCAGATGTCTGATGCTCAGAAGGTAAAGACCTCACAATGCCTCCAGGTAGCCAGGTGACAGTCTGCAGCCCAGGAAGTGTGGTGGCAAGGGGGTTGGTCAGGGCATACTTTAACTGCATTTGGACTTGCATGGATGTTTAACTCAACTTTCCTCTTTCCTAGAGCCCAGAAATTGCCCTTCGTTTGGCTGGTGAGGTTTGGATCTCTGCTGAGGAGCACCTGCCATCCAGTCCTCTAGACCCGACCCAGATGGAACAGGCTCTCTCTTGCTAGGCAGATGGAATTTAGGGGCGGGGCTTGCTCAACCAGCAGGAGCCTCATTAGGAGTAGCCTCCCTTTTGGCTAGGTGTCCCTGGAAATCCTGGCCAGCTTGCCCGGCAGAATCCATTCTATAAGATGGGAATGAGAGGTTTTCTGGGGACCTGCTGGATTGGACCTAAGGAAGTGGATCTGTCTGATTTCAGCAAGCCTGCACCCCTCCCCCGCCCCCCAAGTGGCCAGCCACCCCGCCGACTGCCAGCAGTAGCCCATTCTTCTTCTAGCCCAGCTGAAGGGGCACTGTGTAGGTTGTGCAAGCTTCCCAGTCCAGGGACAATGACCTTGCGCTGGCACCTGCCTCGTCCTCAGAACGGCCCATAACCCTCTCTAGCCCTGGTTTCCCTTGGCACCCGCCACCTCCTCGGAACACTTGGTTGCCCTGGAGCCCCGTGGCTTGCGCATGCGCAGAGTAACATCACTGTTGCAAGGAAGAGTTCATTTGGGATCTTCTGAATTCCTGGGAACTTCTTTGGATTTAACAACTGATAACTCCTCTCATTCATTTCCCTGCCCCAAGGAGAGAATCCCTGAGTGATTCAAGGAAAACTCTCTGGAGCATTAGGTCCCTCTACAAATTTCCCAAGGCAAAATGGCTTGGGTAATTTATGTATACATTTAGGGGCTGGAGAGATGGCCTAGCAGTTGAGAGTTCTGACCGCTCTTACAGAGGACCCGGGTTCGATCCCCAGCACCCACATGGCGGCTGAGAACCGTCTGAAACTCCAACTCCAGGAGAACTCCAGTTCCAGGGGAATCCGACACCCTCTTCTGACCTCCGCGGCATTGCACGACACGGGTGCACAAACCTACATGCAGACAGCACACTCATCCACATACAAAAATAAATAAAATTAAATTAAAAATTATTATTTATTCATTTATTCTTTCATTCATTTTCTATTTAATTTTTATTTACTTATTTCTTTATTTTTCCTGTTTCTTTATTGTTAGGTTGTTATTTTCTTTTTTATTGAAGAATACTAAATGAAAATAATAAATAAAAAAGAATAAATTAAAATGTCTTGTGTTAGTTATATATTTGTTTATTTATGTATGGTGTTTTTTTCTATTGTTGTTTTTGTATTATCCAGGGTTGTGGGTGGAAGGAAGAACAAGGCCTATGCTTTAGTTCAGTTGGAAAGAAGAGTGCTGTGGTGTGGATTTTTTATTTTTATTTTTTTAGCCATATTACCCAGGTTGGGAGATATTTAAATGGTCCTAGGTTTGTTTCCTTTGCACAGAATTGGGAGCCAAATATTTTTCCAATGTGACCCAAAGGAGGCAGCCCTCTTGAAGTAGGCAGGGAACAGGGGAGTTTGCTGGGAAGATGGGATGGAGGCTGAGCTTCTTCTAAATCAGTCCTGACAAGCAGAGTAGGAAGCAGAATAGACATGGTTTGTCCTTGTGACCCAGGTGCAGAGGTTCCTAGAGTTTTGTGGAAAATCAAAGGAACCAACCAACTTCCTTCTCTATCAAAAACTGGAGCCTGGAGCAATTTCACCTACTAGGAAGTGTCTGTGGGCTCAAAATTTTCCCACAAACACCTGAAGGGTTTTCAGAAGCCTGACTTCAGGAATTAGCACAGTCTGAAGAAGATCAGGACTATCTAGGCCCGAAACAGCACCCACACACTGAAGATCATGGAGAACTCCACTCCCTTGGCATAGGCAGTACAATTATGTACGTACCATCCTCCTCAAATATTGCCCTGTGTCCATGGACCCAGATTCCATGCTGGTGTTGTTTCCCCTTTCCTGGTTAATGAAAGTGGAAGAAGAAAAAAACTGGCCCAAGAAATATCTACCTGTCCTTTCCAGTTTTATTTTTGTTTTTTATCTATTTGATTATTTATTCCTTTATATATTTATGGATTTCTACATTCTATCTTTATTTAAGTTTATGGGTAGGTCCATGCTGAGCTGGTTTCCTCTTTCCTAGATCTATTAGACAGAGAAAAATAAATTATTTTCCCAGAAAAATCTCCTGATACTTTTTATTTTGTTTCTTTAAAAGCCATACTTATTTATTTAATTACTCATTTATTAATTTATTCATTCTTTTTTATGGTTAGTTGGCAGGGATTCTGTCTCTACTTAGGAAAGTACCATTCTGAGTGGTGATTGTCAGAGGGCCTGTGCTGCCTTTCCAGGAGTCACATAGAGGAGCCAAGGAGAAACCCATTCCTAGGGTAGGATTCCAAGAATGTTGCTGAATGTGGTTATAGGTCGAGGAATAGAGACTGTCGGAGTGGAGGCCACTTGGAAATCAACAGAGACCAGGGTACTGAGAATATCTCCTCCTAGACACTGTCCTCTGAATCCTGACCCCTCTGTGAAGGGTCTGTCAGATGTCTGATGCTCAGAAGGTAAAGACCTCACAATGCCTCCAGGTAGCCAGGTGACAGTCTGCAGCCCAGGAAGTGTGGTGGCAATGGGGTTGGTCAGGGGATACCTTAACTGCATTTGGACTTGCATGGATGTTCGGCTCCACTTGCCTCTTTCCTAGAGCCCAGAAATTGTCCTTCCTTGGGCTGGCGAGCTTTGGATCTCTGCTGAGGAGCACCTGCCATCCAGTCCACTAGACCCGACCCAGCTGGGACAGGCTCTCTCTTGCTGGGCAGATGGAATTTAGGGGTGGGGCTTGCTCAACCAGCAGGAGCCTCATCAGGAGTGGCCTCCCTTTTGGCTAGGTGTCCCTGGAAATCCTGGCCAGCTTGCCTGGCAGAATCCATTCTATAAGACTGGAACGAAAGGTTTTCCTGGGAGCTGCTGGATAGGACTTAAGGAAGTGGATCTGTCTGATTTCAGCAAGCCTGCACCCCCTCACCCCCCGAAGTGGCCAGCCACCCCACCCGAGTACCAGCAGAAACCGCTTCTTCTAGCCCAGCTGCAGGGGCACTGTGTAGGTTGTGCAAGCTTCCCAGTCCAGGGACAATGTCCTCAAGCTGGCACCTGCCACGTCCTCAGAACAGGCCATAACCTTCCCTAGCCCTGGTTTCCCTTGGAAAACCACCTCCTCGGAACCCTTGGTTGCCCTGGAGTCCCGTGGTTTGCGCATGCGCAGAGTAACATCACTGGCGTGAGGAGGAGATCATTTGGGTCCTTCTGAATTCCTGGGAACTTGTTTGGATTTAACAGCTGATAACTCCTCTCATTCATTTCCCTGCCCCAAGGAGGGAATCCCTGAGTGATTCAAGGAAAACTCTGGAGAATTAGGTCCCTGTACAAATTTCACAAGGTAAAATGGCTTGGGTTATTTATTTATTTATTATTTTATTCATTTATTTACTGTATTAGTCACTTTTCTGTTGCTGTGATAAAACACCATGACCAAAGGAACTTATAAAAGGAAGAGTTTATTTGAGCTTATGATCGACGGTTCCAGGGAATTAGAGTCCATTGTGGCGGCTGGGGCAGCAAGCCGAGGGTCACATCTCGCAAAGAGCACAGGAAGCAGAGAGAGAGAGCAACTGGAGACCACAAGGCTTGTTNGTGTCGGATTCCCCTAGAACTGGAGTTCTCCTGGAATTGGAGTTACAGACGGTTCTTAGCCGCCATATGGGTGCTGGGGATAGAACCCGGGTCCTCCGCAAGAGAAGTCAGTGCTCTTAACCACTAGGCTATCTCTCCAGTCCCCATTATTATTATTATTATTATCTGCTAAGAAAGAGAGAGGCACACAGACTTCCTGAGTGAAAGGAGGTTGGGTGTCATTCAGCATTTGGGGATATCTAGAATTTATAGGTGGATGGGCCCACCCAGGAAATCACACAGAAAAGGGACCAGCGATGCACTTCCAGAATGCCAGCAGTGGGGGTGGGGGGATATGCCTTCCTGGGCTGATCACGGTGGTGATCAAAGACCCAGGAAGAAGAGATGGGTAGTGTCTGATAAAGAACCAGAACTACGAAAGGGTTAATATGAGCCATGTATTCTGAAGGAGTAGATGGATTTCCCCTGGGGGGGGGGGAAGAGGGAGAGAGATTGATTGAGAGAGTTGGGGGAGAGGAGACTGCAGGTTGCAGGGTGGCTAGGTGGTCATCATCATGAGTCTGCCTGAAGCCCACAGATGAGGAGGAAGACCCTCCATTCATCCGGGGTTGAGAGGAAGAGTGTGAATGTAAAGAAAGGGACATCCATATAATGACCAAAACAACAGAAAACTAGGAAAAGATTGTGATGTGCCCAAAAGAACAAACTAAAAGGAGTTGTGTGATTAACATGCACACACGCACAATGGAAGGTGCTGACCAGGAGTCTGGTTGCCCCTACCCGCCCCGGACCCTGTGGCAAGGTGCTATTCAAGCAACAACAATTATTTATTGAGTACACTGGAAAAGGGCAAGGGTGAGGGACCTCCCCCCACATCTTTGTGTGTTCCCACATTGTCATGCAGAGTGATACAAATTAAATTCAGTTTCAGCAGGAAGCACCAGACTGCAGCTCTTTGTGGTGTCATCCTTGACCTCAAGAGTTCTGAGTCCATAGGGCTTTGTTTGGAGATAGATGGCTCTGGCCCCTGCATGTACAGAAAGGAAAGAAAGTAAATCAACGATGAAGTGAACTAGCCAAGTCTGGGGTTGGTGGGCAGGGGGACAGAGACTAGGGTTAGGGTTAGGTTTAGGGAGGGATGGAGGGAGAGAGATGGAGAGAGAGAGAGAGAGAGAGAGAGAGAGAGAGAGAGAGAGAGAGATTGGAGTGTTCCCCTTCCCCAACAACCACTCCAGCACTTGGTATCATTTTCCGTGTCCTGATCCTAGCCAGTCTTATTGGAGTAACGGTGATATCTCAAAAGCGGTTTTAATTTGCATTTCCTTCAATTATTAATGATTGCTGAACCCACTTCTTAGATGTTTCTTCGGCCATCTCTAGTTCCCTCCTCTGTGAAGTCTCTATTCAGGATCTTGCTCCATCTTTTGAGTGATTCATTTGTTTTCTTTCTTCTTTGTTTTTTTGAAAGTAGTTGTATACTCTGGAATTAATGCTTGTCAGAATCGGTGTCTGCTGAAGGTTCCTCCCACTCGTGGGTTTTTCTTCACTTCCTTATTGTTTCTTTTGATGTACAGAAGCTTTGTAGGTTTAATGAAGTCCCATTTGTCACCTATTGGCGGATCTTGTATTTCTTGTGCAGCTGTGTCATTGGATTTAGGAAGTCTTTTCCTCACACCTACTCTTGTATATGCCTGGCCAACGTTTCTTATTTATCACCTCAGAGTTTGGGGTTCACGTTTGAGGTCTTTGGTCCATCCTTGAATTGACTTTGTACAAGGTGAGAGTGTAGGGGTTTAATTTTCATCTTCTTACAAGTATGATCCATGTTTTGCCAACACTACTTGCTGAAAATGCTGTCTTTCCCCTTTGTGTCTTCTTGGCCCCCTTTGTTCAAATTGACGGTGGCTAGTACAAATTGTATGACGCTAGGTTTTGGATCTTCATTTTATTCCATTGGTCAACTGGTACTGTTTTTGTGACTAGTACCAGGCTGTTTTATTGACTATAGTCCCTGTAGTATGTTTCTTGACGCTTCTGGTAAAGCGATCCCCCCTGTATTAGCTTTTTTTCACACATGGTTGCTTTGGCTATTCCGGAGCGTCTTTTGGTTTTCCAAATGAAATTGGGATTTTTTTTCCAGGCTGTGGGACAGAAAGCTTCGGGGATTTTTTGATTGGGATTGCATTAATTCTGTACATCTAGTTTGGGTAGGGATGGACAATTTTTCTATATTTATTTCCCAATCCAATAGCATTTGGAAGGTTTTCCATCTTCTGATGTCTTTCCTCAAATTACCTTTTTCAGGGTTTACAATTTTTGTAATGTAGAAGATCCTTGGTCATTCCTTTGTATGGTTTGTTTTAGGGATTTTATTGTTTTTGCGCTATTGTGAGTGGGAAGGTCTCCTTTGTAGTCCCTTCTCAGTTGACTTTGTTTGGTGTTTGTAAAGAAAGCTATCTGATTTTTCCTAGATTTTTTGTATCTCCACATTACCAAAGCTTCTTAATCGTGTCTAGAGTTTTCTGGTTGGAGTTCTTAGCACCCGTTAGGTAGACAATCATATCATCAGCAAAAAGGGGATAGCTGACTTCCTCTTTTCCAATAGAATTCCTTTTAAATTTCCTTTTCTTGCCTATGCCTTGCATAGGGTTTTCAAGCACTATATTTGAAAAGGAGTTGGTGGATGACAGGGGGCAGCCTTGGCCGGAGTCCTTATAATCTACTAAGTTTTGAAAACCTAGAAGAAATGGAGCAATATATGAAATTCTGGGATATCACCAAAGCTTCACACCAAAGAAGAGATCAACAGCCCTTAAACAGCACCAATAGTACAGAAAGAAATCAAAGATGATAATAAGGTTAAGCTTCCAACCAAAAATGGCCCAGGCCCGGATGCGTTTCACGGCAGAAATCTACTCAAAATTATTTTCGGAAAAGACTTACAACCATTACTAGTTAAATTGTGTAGAAGGATACAGAGGGAATTCTGTATGAATTCCCTTCTATGAAGCCAGCATTACGCTTGACTAACAAAACCAGGGAAAGATACAGCAAAAAAGAAAACTATACACACATCTCCCTAATGGAGACACAGATGCCAAAATTCTAAACAGAATCTTGGCAAATTGCATACAGACTCACATCCAAAAGAACATCAGCCCACCATGGGATTCATACCAGAGATGCAGTTTTGGTTCAACATACGAAAATCAATACAACATCATCAAAACATTCAATGGACTGAAGGACAAAAACCACACCACTTCGATTCTCAATTGATGCCCGGAGGAAACCTTTTTGACAACATCCAGCATCCTTTCATGTTTTTAAAGTCCTGGAGGGAATTGGGTCTTGGAGGGATCCATTCCTCAATGTAATCAAAGCCATATACAGGAAACCCACAGCCAATATCATCCTAAATGGGGAAATGTCAGGACTGATTTTAAAGATGCTCAGCCTCCATCCCATCTTCCCAGCAAACTCCCCTGGTCCCTGCCTACTTCAAGAGGGCTGCCTTCCTTGGGTCTCACACCTAGGAAAAATATTTGCCATAAAAATCCTCCCATTTCTGTCCAAAGGAAACAATCCTAGGACCATTTAAATATCTCCCAACCTGGGGAAAATGGCTTAAAAAATAAAAATAAAAATCCACACCACAGCTCCCTTCTGTCCAACTGAACGAAGCACAGGCCTTGTTCTTCCTTCCCGACCAGTGATACCTGCCCACAACAAACCCTGGATTGATCAAAAACAACAATAAAAAAAATCAATGACTACATTTAATAAAGAAAACTTAAATACATAACCCCAAGATAGCTTAATTTACCTCCTTTTTATTTAATGTTTTTTCATTTAGTATTCTTCAATAAAAATAAACTAAACAACATAACAATAAATAAAGAAAAATAAATAAATAAATAAAACGTAAATACAAATAAAATTAAATGAATAAAAGAATTAAATGGAATGAATAACCTAACCCACATGCCATCGTTTCACTCTGATAAATTTGTACCGATGGACCTAATTTCTCCCAGAGAAGCTTTTCCTTTGAAATCACTCAGGATTCCCCCTCCTGGGGCAGGGCACAAGGTGAATGAGAGGCAGTTACAGCTCGTTAAATCCAAACAAGTTTCCTAAGAATTTTTGAAAGATCCTAACTGCAACTTCTATTCCTGTCAACGATTGCGCAAGCACGCCGGTGGCGCCAGTGATGTTACCCTCCCATGCGCCAAGCACCCGGTCTGCAGGGCGACAAGCGGTTCCAGGGAGACCCACTCAGCAGGTGCCAGGACGTGATGGGTCCATCTGTAACTGGACTGGGAAGCGCTCCACACACCTACACCAGTGCCCCCTTGCACGCTCGCGGCTAGGAAGGGAGGAAGCTGGCTTCTGCTGCCCAACTGAACCCCAACCTTTCACACACACCCCGCACAAGCTAATTACACAAGAACATACAATAGAAAAACCACACCATAAATAAATAAATAAATAATGAAGAAGATACTTTTCTATTGATACTTTTTTTCTTTGAATTTTCTTTTCAATAATATACTTTTTTAAATTATATTTTTATTTTTTAAGGGATTCTACAATATAATAACACAGTTGTGTTATGACATTGTTATATATAACATTGTGTTATAACATTGATGTTACTCATGTCATACAATTAGGTAATTGGTGCATTTTTTCGAAGTATTTTATGTGGCCAATTCCATTTGAACAACCCATGGTTCCCATAGACCAGTTGGCAAAGCTTGTATGCACAGGCCATGGTGATCAATCAGCCGCGAGTCCAGACTAAATTCCATAGTCCTCATAATTCAACCCCGTATCTCTCCACATCCCTTACAATCCCTTACACGCCTCCTCTTCCGCAGTTTTTCCCTGGGCTATGCGGAACAAGGGGCACAAGTCCGGGTAGCACACGAGAAACAGGTCTAAATTTCTCTTGGAGTTGTCATCCCTTTGGACTTCCAGTCTTGTTCAGGTTGTTTTCCCTTCCATGGATTGACAGCTTTCCCCAGTGATACCCTTTTTTAGTCATACTAACAAAGCACAAAGCTATTGGATGTACAGGCATTTAAGCATACTAACTATTATTGTCAAGCTAAGTTTGAGCATAGACACAGATGCTTTTATGGTATGCTAATCTGCAAAACTGTGGTTTCTCTTATAAAGAGGTGACAAGTTCTTATTGTGGCTTATAACATTCCCTAACCACTACAAGAGGACATTAGCTTGTGGCATGCGCTGTGGAGTTATTCCTCCAAGGAGAGAGCTAAATAGCCAATTAGATTTGGAAAAATATATACACTTGGCTGCCACTGTTGCTCAGTATTTCTAGGCAGGTGACGTGTAGCTGATGTTGATGGGGGAGACTTGCTTGTCTCAGGGGAGACCAATATTTTGCTGTATTGCCTTTTAGATTGGGCCTTTGGTAACGCTCTCTAGCATTTTCAGAGGCCAGTTGCCCTCATTGGAGCAAGGTGACAGCTGCATACACATTTTTCATGTTCACACCACGTCTTCGACAACAGGAACTTATTGCCTTTCTCCTTGCATATATCCCACTTCATCAGGAAAATGGCCTTTATAATTTGGGAGGAGAATTTTGAATCACCCTAGCCCACACCAGTACTCCTAAAGGCAGCACATTAATTCCATTGCTGATGTCAGAGCTTTCCTGTAGTAATATATTTGCTTAATTACACAACTTATAAACACATTTCCACTATCGAATTTAGAGCTCAGGATAGCAGAAAACTATCCTTTCACAGTTCCTATGCCTATCACTCGAGCTTCTAATTACGTTATGCCTGTTTTATAGGAAATTAACCACTGTAACAATTGGCTCTTGTTTACAGTTAATGGAGTTGGTTTCATTACCATCATGTTTCTTCTTTTTCCTAAAAAAAGGGAAGAGGTAGGAAGATTTATCAGCATCTGGAAGGTAAAACTTCATTAGGGTCCCATGAATAAACACGTCAACCCCAATATTAATTCAGAGAGAATGCTCAGTGTCCGTGACTCAGGCACTCTGAGGTTCCTCATTCCTTAATGTTCAGATGGGTCAACCTCTCTGCTGGCAATTTCCCCAGCCTTCATCCTTGCACACCGCCAAAGTCATGTATGTTATTTCGGGCAATCTACGAATTGGTTGATTTTTTACCTGTGGGAACATAAAATTCTCCTCGCCATTGTTAAGTCTTTTCAAGATCCAGGAAAAATTTCTTTCGAAAATTTATCCAATAGGATTGGCAACACTCGAAGTTTTCCATTTGTATACCAGAAAGGTTACTACCCCACCTCCCACCTCCCTCTTTTTTTTTTTTAGGTTTTTTTTTTTTTGTCTTTTTGAGACAGGATGCTTCTCTGTAGCCCCAGCTGTCCCTGGAACCTACTAATTGTTTAGACCAGGCTGCCTTCTGAACATCACAGAGTCTGCCTTGCCTCTGCCTCCCAAGTGCTAGGATTTAAAATAGCCGTGCGCCACCACGCCGGCCTTTTTTTTTTTTTTTTTTTTTTTTTGGTTTTTTTGTTTTGACCTTTAGATGCCTAAGTTGTATTAACCATACCCATAAACAGGAGCCAAGCAATGAGCTTTCATTAAATTTACACAAACTGTTTCTCATTGACTTTATGTTACTTATTTGGGAAGGAAATTAAGCTTAGTTCCTTTAAAATTTCCTACAAGTAAAAGAAAGTGTCATAATAATTGTCAGGATCGTTCAACCAGCGACCGATGTCGCTTCGATCGCAGAAAAAACGTCCATTACTACGTGCCCATTTGCCTAGACCTTACTACAGGCCCACATACAAAATTATAACACTAAAACCACATTTAACATTTTATATTCCCCATTAGTTCAGTTGTATTAACATTCCACCAAAACCTACACCTAAAATTAACTAATCTAAACAACGAATCACATAAGACCTTTTAAAATTCTCCTATACCTTCNCACTCATCCATTGCTGGTGGGAATGTAAACTTGTACAGCCACTATGGAAAGCAGTGTGGAGAACCCTTAGAAGACTCAAAATGAGCCTGCCATTTGACCCAGTCATACCACTCCTGGGTATATACCCACAAGACTCATCTTACTGCAGGGATACATGCACAGCTATATTTATTGCAGCTCTGTTCACAATAGCAAAAAGCTGGAACCAACCCAAATGCCCCTCAACTGATGAGTGGATAGAGAAAATGTGGCACATGTACACAATGGAATTCTATGCAGTGGTAAAGACAACATCATGAACTTTGCATGTAAATGGATGGAGCTAGAAGACATTATGTTAAGTGAAGTAACACAGTCCCAGAAAAACAAACGACAAATGGTATCCCTCATATGTGGATGCTAGTGCCAATAACCCAGTTATAAATATTTCTTGTGGAGAGGTATGCATATTAAAAGAACAACAACAGAAAGACTGCATCAGAAAACTGACTGAAATTGTGAATCGGGAAAGGTGGGAGGGGTGGGAGAGGGACATGGGTATATATTCGATTAATGCATATTTAATTGACATGAGTTCAACAAGTATCCAATTTTGCCCAGACTCTGTCTACAGGTTACATGGTGTTTTAGGACTTAGTAAAAGTAAATATGTGTAAATTAAACAACATTGGTTTAAAGGCTCTGATAAAAATGGTAATGCATCTGAATTAATTGGAGATATAAATTGCTGTTGTCCACATTTGTTTTACTTAAAATCTATATAACAATAACTTTGGGACTGGCACATACAAATGTTCTCTATAATTTTTCCGTTGTACAGTATCACCTTGTGGCATTCTCTTTCACCTATAGGATGATTTAACGTGAAAATTAAGTTTGCTTCCCAAGTTAATCATGTACAGTCACCCAAAACAGCATGGGTGAATTTTGATGAAATCTGTGCCTTGATTCCACCCTAGAGGTATGTATAATACAACGGCTTTTTTGAGACTCATGGCTCAAAAAACAAAAACCTAAAATAAAAAAGGGGAATACAGATTGATATGAAACCTTTTTGTCAAAAACCTTGCAATTCAAATCTTAAAACTAACTACGGGAAAAGATTTGTATGTTCCAACAGGTCAAAATGTCACCAACTTAATGGCTGAGAAAGAAAAAAAATACAGCTTTGCATTGAGTAGGATGTACGAGAAAGTGCCAGCAGAAAGCTTGGCCCATCTGAACATTGAAAGAAAGAAAAGCCTCAGATTGCTACAAACATCAAACCCCTCTGTGGATCCTACTTGTAACAACTATTGATAATGAGTCCTAACGAAACTTACCTTCTAGGTGCCACAAAGGTTTTAGTATGAGGGACTTTCTTACCTCCCCCCATAGAACAAGGAGAAATATGATGATGATAAAGTCGTTCTCCAACTGTAAATGGGAGCCCACTATTATAGAGGTAATCTCTAATAAAACCGGTAAAACTACCTTCTTTAATTGACTGGTAGACATAGGAACTGTGGTGGTTTCAATGAGTGTCCCCAACAGGCCTTAAGTATTCAGACATTTTGTCTCCAGTTGGTGGCACTGTTCTTGGAGGTCTTAGAAAGTGTGGCCGTGCTAGAAGAAGTATGTCACTGGGGGCAGGCTTAGTGAGTTTAACAAGCCTTGTGGTCTCCAGTTGCTCTCTCTTGGTTTCCTGTGCTCATTGTGAGATGTGTCCCTCGGCTTGCTGCTCCAGCACCAGCTGCCATGCCTCCCGCCACAATGGACTCTAATTCCCTGGAACCATCAATCGTAAGATCAAATAAACTCTTCCTTTTATAAGTTCCTTTGGTCATGGTGTTTTATCACAGAAACAGAAAAGTGACTAATACAGGAACTGTGAAAATGATTATTCTCTATTCAGAACCAAATATAATACTAAAGTCTCCTTAAGCTATGCACTTAAGCAAAATATATTAATACAGGAGCTCTGACATCAGCAATGTATTATTCTACCAAGGAGATGTTGGCCAGGGGATCCAAGCCCCCACAAAAGGTAAAGGCTCCTTGCCTCCAAAATGGGATGCCTGCAAGAAGAGAGGCAATAAGGCCCTGCTATCAAAGACCTGATGTAAACATGGGAAAGATGTATTGAGACCACACTTGCAAGTGTACAGATGGTCTCGGGAATACCAGAGAGTATTACCAAAGGCCACTAAACCAATAAAGCAAATATAGGTCTCCTTGAGTCAAGCAAGACTCCTCTGTCAGCAGCAGCTACACCTCACCTGCCTGGAAATACTGTGCAGCAGTGGCAGCCATATGCCTGTATATCCCAAATCTAATTGGCTATTGGCTCTCTCCTTGGAGGAATAACCCATGGCTGATGCCACAAGCTTACATCCTCTAGTGGTTAGGAGATGTTATAAGCCACAGTAAGACCCTGTCATATTTAACAGAAAAAAATGTAATTCATGGATTAACATACCATACAAACATCTGTGTCTATACCAAAGTAACCTACCATAACAATTAGTATTGTTTAAATACCTATATATCTAATTGCTTGTGCTTCATTAGTAGGATCAAAAGGTTATTCCTGGACAAACTGTCAGCCCATGAATGGAAACAGCCAGAATTGACCAGAGTCCAAGACAACAGCTCCAGAGAAAGTAGTCTGTTTTGCTTCTCATCCACCTGTGCCCCTTTTCTAAACCTAGGGAACAATCTGCAGAAGTGGGGGCGTGGTAGAATGTAAGGGATGCAATTGGGGCGAATGGTGAAACTACAACAATATAGTCAGGACACTCATTGGATCAACTTGATTGAACATACAAGCCCCCTGTGCTGGATGTTGGGACCCATGGTCTGTGTGGGTTTGGGCACAACTGCTTGCAAATTGGTTTTACATGAAGGATGTTTGTACTCATAAATTATCACTTATTGTTAAAAAATGAAGAAAAAAACAGAAAGATGCAGGAAAGCTATGGCAGAATGCATGATCTAGAATGGGGTGGGGTGTGGGGGGTGGGGGAAGGGAAAGGGAAATATGCCTGGAACTGGAAAATGACGTATGAAGTACACAAAGCATCAATAAAAAGTATAAAAAAACAAAAAAAACCATGGAGACAAAAAGATAAAAAAAACACAGACGTGAGGTCCAATAAATTAATAAGAGAAAAAGGACAATAATAGATAGACTAAAGGCACACGCCTTTACTCTTAGCACTTGGGAGGCAGAGGTAGGAGGATCTCTGTGAGTTCAAGGCCAGCCTGATCTACAGAGCAAGTTCCAGGACAGCCAGAGTTCCAGGGAGACCCTACCTCAAAAAGACAAAACAAAACAAAACAAAACAAAACACGAAATAACATACTAAACAGTAATAAAGGATAAGACGATATGCTTAAGATCAAAAGGGAAAAAAAGGAGGGTAAAATTAATAGAAAGTGAGCAAAATGGGGAATAGCTATATATAACCATGGAAATTCATGAGAATTAATCAATGCTAAGTATAAGATTAAAAACTCGAGATAAGGGATGGAGAGATGGCTCAGCGGTTAAGAGCACTGATTGCTCTTGCAGAGTGAGTTCCCAGCCAGCTGGGCCTATACGGAGCCCGTGTCTTAAAAACAAAAACAAAAAACCAAAACAACCAAAAACCAAGCAAGCAAGCAAGCAAACAAACGAACAAACAACAAAACACCTCGAGAGGACATAAAAGAAAAGATATAATAGAAAATATACCATAAGAAAAGATACTAAGGAAAAATGAAAACAGGATAAAAGGTGAGATGAAAGAATATATCATAAAAAACTGAAAGAAAAAAGAGATGAGAATGAAATCATAAACAGATAAGAAAAGATGCATTTGCTAAGATAAAAGATAAGAGACTATAATAAAGGGAGATGGCTAAGACAAAAATGATAAGAGGGCAAAAGATAAGATAAAAGGCTGACAGGAGATGAGAGATTAGAAAAAGATGGGAATTCATCTTTAATTAATATCTTTATTACTTATTGATAATAAAACTCGAGATAAGATGTTAGATTAGAAAAGATAAAGGCAAGGCAGAGGCAGGCAGATCTTTGTGAGTTCAAGGCCAGCCTGGTCTACAGAGCGAGTTCCAGGACAATTGGAGCTACAGGGCTACAGGGCGACCCTGTATCAAAAAGATGCCCCCCACCAAAAAATAGAAAATATAAAGGCCAACACAACCCAGAGCAAACATGAAAGTTAAAAGAATAAAATAAGTAAAAAAGTGAAAAAATTGTGAAATGTGTAAAAAATAATAAAAACAAACAAAACAAAAAAGCACCATTGTTTTTCCTGTCCTCAATTCTTACTGGCTAGTGCAGCTACCCCGTGCTTGCCATGGCATTTGCCATCCTTCAAAGATTATGAAACACATCTTTTCGACTTTCCAATATGGACTGAAGACTCATGTCTCTCCAAGAAACCTCCAAACCTTCAGTGCCAGATGGGGACTGCTGACACGTCCAGTACAGGAAGATCAAGACAGGACATGGTGCTTACCAGATGTCATTTTGTGACCACTGGAAAAGCAGACGCCACCCAGTGTGTAGCACAAGGGAAGAACTGAAGATGCTTGTTTGGGCATGCCAAAGAGGGCTAGGCATGCCAGTCCGCTGTCAAAAAAGAAAATAAAAGTGTCAACCAAGGTGCTTGATATTTCAAAATACAAATAAATAAATGAATGAATAAATATATAAATAAATAACCTAAGCATAAAAAGAAAGATGAGAAAAGGGAAACAGGGTAGTAAAAGATGAAATAATATAAGTAAAAATGAAAATAAGGTAAGAGGCAGATCTCTGTGAGTTCAAGCCCAGCCTAATCTACAGAGTGAGATCCAGGCAGGCCAGTCTGGACTAACAATATAGGGAGACCCTGTCTCAAAAAGACTTAAAATAATAATAATAATAATAATAATAATAATAATAATAAATGTATATAATACTCAGTACTAAGGATAAGATGAAAATTCCAGATAAAAGGAAAAGAGAGATCTAGTAGAAAACAGGCCAGAGATAAGACAAGAAATGATACACTGCGGTAAAAGAAATGAACGTGAAAGATAACTTAAGAAAGAAGTCCTAAGAAAGCCTGTCAGAGATAAGATAAAGGAAAATGAGACCCTTAGGAGAAGATAAGAGATAAGAAAAAACATAAGATAAAAACTAAAAGGCTGAAGGGAGGTGAGAGCTTAGAAACCCTGAAAGAAAAGAGAGATGGGAAAAGAGGGAGGTAAATAAGGCTTATCAGCAAAGATAAAATGATATTAGGTAAAGTAAAAAAAATTCTGATTAATAAACATTAACAAAATAGTAAGATGTTTGTAGAAAGATATTAAAATCTGTAAAAATGAAAGTGAAAGTTACAAACAAGTAACAGATTTAGGGCCAAGTTTAGAATCAAGTATCAAAGATTGAATAAGGAAAGAGTAGGAAAGATGCAAGATAAGATAAATTGATACGATGAAATGAAAAATAAGTAAGATGAAAGAAAATAATAAAATAAGAAAAAAAAGAATATAAAATAAGATAGCCAGGCGTGCTATAAAATATACAACTAGATAGAGGGCAAAAAGTGAGCTAAAATAAGAAGAAGTCATAATAAAAGGATGAGAAAATTAAAAGGGAACTAAGGACCAACAGCAAAGATAAAAGATAAGATAAGACGGTGCTTAAAAATGAAAAAGATTAGAAGATAAAAAAGATAAGATAGGCAGCAGACCACCTGAGAAACTAGAAACGTGAAGAAAAGAGAGATCAAGGCAGATAAGACACTTCAGCAAAGATAAAAAACAAATAAAATAAAAAAAATAAAGAAAAGAAAGACTAAGGATAAGAAGACAAAGCCTAGAGACAAAAGGAAAGGCGAGACCAAGTAGAAAACACGCGCACCATAAGAAAAGAAGATTCTAAGGGAAAAGAAACAGGCTAGATAACTTAAGAAGCCATTGAAAAGTATCAGAGATGACGCAGAGGCAGATGGACCCAGATTCCATGCTGGTATTGTTTCCCCTTTCCTGGTGAATGAAGGTGGAGAAAGAAGAAAAAAAATCTGGCCCCAGAAATATCTAACTGTCCTTTCTGGTTTTATTTTATTTTTGTTTTTATCTATTTAATTATTTATTCCTTTATATATTTATGGATTTCTACATTCTATCTTTATTGAAGATTATGGGTAGGTTAACACTGAGCTGCTTTCCTCTTTCCTTGATCTGTAAGGTAGAGAAAAATAAATTATTTTCCCAGAAAAATCTACTGACATATTTATTTTGTTTCTTTAAAAGCCATACTTATTTAATAACTCATTTATTGATTTACTCATTCTTTTTAATCATTAGGAGGCAGAGTTTCTGTCTCTACTTAGGAAAGTCACCTTCTGAGCAGTGATTGTAAGAGAGCCTGTGCTGCCTTACCAGGAGTCATATAGAAGACCCAAGGAGAAACAGGTGACAGGTGACAGTGTGCAGCCCAGGAAGTGTGGTGGCAATGGGGTTGGTCAAGGGATACCTTAACTGCATTTGGACTTGCATGGATGTTCGGCTCAACTTGCCTCTTTCCTAGAGCCCAGAAATTCTCCTTCCTTGGGCTGGCGATTTTTGGATCTCTACTGAAGAGTACTTGACATCCAGACCACTAGTCCCAACCCAGCTGGGACAGACTATCTCTTGCTGGGAAGATAGAATTTAGGGGCAGGCCCTCTCAACCAGCAGGAGCCTCATCAGGAGTGGCCTCCCTTTTGGCTCGGTGCCCCTTTAAATCCTGGCCAGATTGTCCAGCAGAATCCATTCTAAAAGACTGGAATGAGAGGTTTTCCTGGGAGCTGCTGAATAGGACCTAAGGCAGTGGATCTGTCTGATTTCAGCAAGCCTACACCCCCCCAAGTGGCCAGGCATCCCGCCGAGTGCCAGCACAAGCCGCTCCTCCTTCTAGCCCAGCTGCAGGGGCACTGTGTAGGTTGTGCAAGCTTCCCAGTCCAGGGACAATGACCTTGCACTGGCACCCGCCATGGACTGAGAACGGGCCATAACCCTTCCTACCCCTGGTTTCCCTTGGCACCCGCCACCTCCTCAGAACCTCCTGGAGCCCCTTCCTTGCACATGTGCAGAGTAACATCACTGGCGCCAGGAGGAGTTCAGTTGGGATCTTCCGAATTCCTTTCAACTTGTTTGGATTTAACAGCTGATAACTCCTCTCATTCATTTCCCTGCCCCAAGGAGGGAATCCCTGAGTGATTCAAGGAAAACTCTCTGGAGAATTAGGTCCCTGTACAAATTTCACAAGGTAAAATGGCTTGGGTTATTTATTTATTCATTCATTCTTTTATTCATTTATTTATTTACTTTTTATTTATTTACTTATTTATTTATTCTTGTTTATTTATTGTTATGTTGTTATTTTATTTTTATTGAAGAATACTAAATGAAAATAATAAAAAAGAATAAAAATGTCTTGGGTTATTTATTTATTTGTTTATGTATGGTTGTTTTTTATTGTTGTTTTTGTATTATCCAGGGTTGTGTGTGGGTATCACTGGTGGAAGGAAGAACAAGGCCTGTGCTTAGTTCAGTTGGACAGAAGAGAGCTGAGGTGTGGACATTTTATTTTTATNGTTCAGTTGGAAAGAAGAGTGCTGTGGTGTGGATTTTTTATTTTTATTTTTTTAGCCATTTTCCCCAGGTTGGGAGATATTTAAATGGTCCTAGGATTGTTTCCTTTGGACAGAATTGGGAGCCAAATATTTTTCCAAAGTGACCCAATGGAGGCAGCCCTCTTGAAGTAGGCAGGGAACAGGGGAGTTTGCTGGGAAGATGGGATGGAGAGTGAGCTTCTTTAAAATCAGTCTTGACAAGCAGAGTAGGAAGCAGAATAGACAGGGTCTGTTTGTGCGAGCCAGGTGCAGAGGTTCTTAGAGTTTCGTTGGCAATCAAAGGAACCAACCAACTTCCTTCTCTATAAAAAACTTGAGCCTGGAGCAATTACACCTATTAGGAAGGGGCTGTGGGCTTAAAATTTTCCCACAAGCACCTCGGGTTTTCAGCAGCCTGACTTCGGGAATTAGCACAGTCCGAAGAAGATCAGGACTATCTAGGCCTGAAACAGCACCCACACACTGAAGATCACTGAGAACTCCACTCCCTTGGCATAGGCAGTACAATTATGTACATACCACCCTCCTCAAATATTGGACCCATATTCCATGCTGGTGTTGTTTTCCCATTCCTGGTGAATGAAGGCAGAAGAAGAATGTCCTAGTTTGTCTTCCATTGCTGTGACAAAACACTCTGACCTACAGCAACTTGGAGAGGAAAGGGTTTATTCAGCTTACATCTCCCGGGTCACAGTTCATCACTTAGGGAGCCCAAGGCAGGAACTCAGGGCAGGAACCCGGAGGCAGGAGCTGAAGCACAGGTGATGGAGGAGTACTGTTCACTGGCTTGCTCCCCTGGCTCATGCCCAGCCTGCCTTCTTATACCGTACACAACCTGCCCAGGGTAGCACCACTCATTGTGGGCTGAGGCCTCCCACACTGCTCGACAATCAGACAATACTCCACAGATGTGGCCACAGGCCAATCCAATGGAGCCAATTCCCCAGTGGAGGCTCCCTCAATCCAGGTGTGTCAAGTTGACACTAAAGCTATCCAGCACAAAGAAGAAGAAAAAAATCTGGCCCCAGAAATATCTACCTGTCCTTTCCGGTTTTATTTTATTTTTGTTTTTTATCTATTTAATTATTTATTATTTATATATTTATGGATTTCTACACTGTCTGCATGTAGGTTTGTGCACCTGTGTCGTGCAATGCCGAGGAGGTCAGAAGAGGGTCTCGGATTCCCTTGGAACTGGAGTTCTCCTGGAATTGGAGTTTCAGACGGTTCTCAGCCGCCATGTGGGTGCTGGGGTTCGAACCCAGGTCCTCTCCAAGAGCAGTCTGTACTCTCAACTACTAGGCTATCTCTCCAGATCACTACATTCTATCTTTATTTAAGATTATGGGTAAGTCCACGCTGAGCTGGTTTTATCTTTCCTTGATCTGGAAGGCAGAGAAAAATAAATTCTTTTCCCAGGGAGATCTCCCAAGAAGAGCTCAGGCAAGCCCATGTAAGTGGACAGCAGCTGAGTGCTTCAGCAAGGCTGACTGTTGACTGATTTCATCAAGTTAATCCATTAATCCAGTTGTCTTTGATTGGTTGGCTTTTGTGGCTGTGGGGGCGGAGCTATCCTCCCAGCTGGTATTAAAGGCAGGGCTGTGTGACTCTCAATCTGAGATCTCCCAAGAAGAGCTCAGAAAAGCCCAGGTGCCGGGTGTTGGGGCACAGGCTAAAGAGCCCACCCACAGTCGGTCGTCCACCCGCCCCCCCCACCCCTGGCAAATGAGATTATGAAGGCATCTGAAGGAGACAAGCAAAGCAGGCCTTCAACACATTGAAGAGGCATTTAGGACCTACATTGGAAACCTATATTCTACCAAGTTTGAAAACCTAGAAGAAATTGAAGAATATCTGAAACCTGGGAATCAACAAAGCTCAACCAAGAAGAGACAGGCAGTTTAAACAGACCCATAATATATGAAGAAATTGAGGATGTAGTAAGAAACCTCCCAACTAAAAAAAGCCCAGGCCCAGATGGTTTCACGGAAGAAATCTATAAAACATTTTAAAAAGACTTACAGCCATTATTACTGAAACTGTTTAGAAGGATACAGAGGGAATGCTCCCAAATTCCTTCTGTGAAGCCAGCATCACTCTATTACCCAAACCAGGCAAAGATACAACCAAAAAGGAGAACTATAGACCCATCTCCCTAATGAACACAGATGCCAAAATTCTAAACAAGATACTGGCAGATCGCATACAGACCCACATCAAGAAGATCATCCATCATGACCAAGTTGGATTCATACCAGAGATGCAGGGATGGTTCAACATACGAAAATCAATAAACATCATCAAACACATAAACGGAATCAAAGACAAAAACCACACCATCATCGCAATTGATGCTGAAAAAGCCTTTGACAAAATCCAGCATCCCTTCATGCTTAAAGTCCTAGAAGGAATTGGATTGGAGGGATCATTCCTCAATGTAATCAAAGCCATATACAGGAAACCCACAGCCAATATCATCCTAAATGGGGAAATGACAGAAACATTCCCTTTAAAGGTAGGAACTCGGCAAGGCTGCCCCCTGTCACCACTCCTCTTCAATATAGTGCTTGAAACACTTGCTAGAGCAATAAGGCAAGAAAAGGAAATTAAAGGAGTACTAATTGGAAAAGAGGAAGTCAAGCTATCCCTATTTGCTGATGATATGATTGTTTACTTAAGGGATGCTAAAAACTCCACCAGAAAACTCCTAGAAACGATTAACAGCTTCAGCAAAGTGGCAGGATACAAAATTAACCTTAAAAAATCAATGGCCTTTCTTTACACCAAGAACAAGCAACTGGAGAAAGAATTCAAAGAGACCTTCCCACTCACAATAGCCTCAAAAACAATAAGATACCTAGGAACAAACCTAACCAAAGACACCAAAGACCTCTACAACAAAAATTTTAAACCCTTAAAGAAAGAAATTGAAGAAGACCTCAGAAGATGGAAAAACCTCCCATGCTCATGGATTGGGAAAATTAACATTGTAAAAATGTCCATTTTACCAAAACTCTTGTATAGATTTAATGCAATCCCAATCAAAATCCCCAAGAGTTTCTTCACAGGCTTGGAAACAAAAGTTCTTAAATTCATTTGGAAAAACAAAAGACCCCGAATAGCCAAATCAATCCTGAGTGAAAAGAGCTACACAGGAGGGATCTCTATACCAGATTTTAAACTATACTACAGGGCTATAGTCATAAAAACAGCCTGGTACTGGCACAAAAACAGACCTGTTGACCAATGGAACAAAACCGAAGATCCAAATCTGAGCACATACAATTTCAGCCATCTCATATTTGACAAGGGGGCCAAGAAACCACAATGGAGAAAAGACAGCATCTTCAGCAAGTGGTGTTGGCAAAACTGGATCACCACTTGTAGAAGAATGAAATTAAACCCCTACCTCTCACCCTGTACAAAAGTCAACTCCAGATGGATTAAAGACCTCAACGTGAAACCCCAAACTCTGAAGGTGATAGAAGAAAAAGTTGGCAGCAGACTACAAGACATAGGCGTAGGAAAAGACTTCCTAAATCAGACAGCAGCTGCACAAGAATTAAGGTCGACAATTGACAAATGGGACCTCATCAAACTCAAAAGCTTCTGTACATCAAAAGAAACAATCAAGGAAGTGAAGAGAAATCCCACAGAGTGGGAGGAAACCTTCACTGCAGATACATCTGACAAAGCATTGATTTCCAGAATATATAAACTACTCAAAAAACAAAGAAAAAAGAAAACAAATGACCCGCTCAATAGATGGAGCAAAGAACTGAACAGAGACTTCACAAGCGAGGAATTAGAGATGTCTGAGAAACACCTCAAGAACTGCTCAACATCACTAATCATTAAGGAAATGCAAATCAAAACCACTTTAAGATATCATCTTACTCCAATAAGACTGGCTAGGATCAAGAAAACAAATGATACCAAGTGCTGGAGAGGTTGTGGGGAAAGGGGAACACTCATCCACTGCTGGTGGGAATGTAAACTCGTACAGCCACTATGGAAAGCAGTGTGGAGAACCCTTGGAAAACTTGGAATGAACTTGCCAACCGACCCAGCCATACCACTCCTGGGCATGTACCCTCAAGACTCACCCCACCACACAGATGCGTGCCCCGCCATGTTTATTTCAGCTCTCTTCACAATAACAAGGACCTGGAACCAACCCAAATGCCCCTCAACTGATGAGTGGATAGAGAAGATGTGGTACATCTACACAATGGAGTTCTATGCAGCTGTAAAGAAAGATGACATCATGAGATTTGCAGGAAAATGGCTGGAGCTAGAGGATATCATGCTGAGTGAAGTAACACAGTTCCAGAAAAACAAACGACGAATGGTATCCCTCATTTGTGGATGCTAGTGTCAATTACCTAGTTGTAAGTATTTCTTGTGTATGGCCCCCTGAGCTTTTGTCCAAAGCAGTTGCGAATGATGCACATTGGAAACAAGAACAAGAACAACAACAACAACAAAAACAACAGAAGGGGCTGCATCGAAGAACTGACTGAAACAATGAACTTCTGCTCAAAACAGTCAACTTCCTCATGGAGAACATTGAGAAAGACTGAGAAAGCGATGAAAAGCATGTTTGGAAGAAGGCATGAGCTCTAGTCTGGTGGGGGAATGGGGGCACATGGATCTAGAGTTGTTAAAAAATAAAAATAAATTTATAAAAAAATAAAAAAATAAAAAAATAAATTATGAATTTCATAGTTAAAAAAACCCAAAATTTATAAAAAATTATTTTCCCAGAAAAATCTCCTGACATTTTAAATTTTTGTTTCTTTAAAATCCATACTTATTTATTTAATTACCCATTTATTAATTTTTTCACTCGTTTTTATCGTTAGGTGGCAGGGTTTCTGCCTCTACTTAGGAAAGTCCCCTTCTGAGCGGTGATTGTCAGAGGTCCTGTGCTGCCTTTCCAGGAGTCATATAGAGGAGCCAAGGAGAAACCCATTCCTAGGGTAGGAGTCCAAGAAAGGTTCTGAATGTGGTTATAGGTTGAGCAATAGAGACTGTTGGAGTGGAGGCCACTTGGAAATCAACAGAGACCAGGGTACTGGGAATGTCTCCTCCTACACACTGTCCTCTGTATCCTGACCCCTCTGTGAAAGGTCTGTCAGATGTCTGATACTCAGAAGGTAAAAACCTCACAATGCCTCCAGGTAGCCACAGTCCTTCAAATACCTTTGGAATCCCAACGGTTTTGTGGTGAACTGAATTGCAGATTCTGAACCTTACAGAGATAATTCATCATAAAACAGTCTATTCCCCAAATGAAAACGACAGTGCTTTGTCAGGGATTTTCTTTTTTTGTTTTCTTTTTTCTTTGTTATTATTATTATTATTATTATTATTATTATTAACTTTTTATGTGTGTGAGTGTACTGCTGCATGTAGGTTGGTGCACCCATGTCATGGAATGTGTTGGAAGTCAGAATACAGTGTCGGATTCCCCTGGAACTGGAGTTAAAGACAGTTCTTAGCTGCCATGTGGGTGCTGGGAATCAAACACGGGTCTTCGGCAAGCGCAGTCGGTGCTCTTACCCGCTGAGTCAGCCATCTCTCCATCCCCCACTTAAATTTCTATTAATAAAATGTTGAAATAGTGCAATGATTATCAAGTTATAGTAGGCTGCATATGAACCATCAAAGTTTGAAATAACCAGAATTTACTGCAGCATTGCATAGATAACAATCTTCCTGTATGGGACTTAGAAATCTGAAGATAGGGCAGAAATACACATGAAACAGCTTATTTATTTTTATTTATTTATTTATTTATAATTCATTCTAATTACATTAATTTACAATTTACCTTCCATCCTTGTTAACTAGAGTTCCAGGCCAGCTGGGGCTACGGAAAACCAAAAAAATAAAAAAAAAAAGCCATAGCCTGGGGCATGGTTGCCCATACTTTAATGTATGAGAATAAAAAAAAGAATGTTTAATTCAACTGAACTGGGGCCAAAGTGTGAGAACAGGAGGTCAGCATGTGTGTGGAGGGGGTCGCTTAGAAGCTCCCCCAGTGGCTTCTGCCCTGGATAGGGTTTTTCTTACAGAAACATCTCCCGACTGTAACTCGGAGTTACCTACACATCCTGGACTTTTTCCATCTGTTTCCTTTTGTGTCTGCACCAGTGGTCTTCTCTAGTGAAATGACCCTATTACAACCATAACAAGCCCAAACAAACAAACAAACACAAACAATGCAGTTTCAGCCACCAGGCCTTGGTCTACAGAGCGAGTTCCAGGCCAGCTAGGACTAAAGGGAGACCCTTTCTCAAAAATACCAATAATAAGAAGAGGAATCAAACAAAAAAACAAAGACACCTGGTCTCCATAGTGAGTTCCAGGCCAGCTCAAAACGACATGTCACCTACAAAACAAAACAAACAAACAAACAAACAAAACCCACCTTTGTCCTCATAGATCCTAGCAAACTCACATGGAAATGACAAGACCCACTCATTCTTCCAATGTTAAGGCGAACGGGCGCCACCTGTTGGTAATTGTGTGCAATTACTAAGGATTTCTGATTTTCAGAGTGAAAGTGTTTGACCATAGAACCGTTTCAGGACAAAAATGTCTTCACATAACAGCATAATTTCCCAGGACTGACCCCTGGGCTACTCAGGGACTGTAAGGGCCCTAAATTTTTTCTCAGGCGAACTCGAGAAGCAAATCTCTTCCTCATAATAGCCTCTCTTTCTTTCTTTCTTTTCTTTGTGTGCATGCAGGCTGGACCTGCATTTTGTTGAGATGACCAGTGGGTAGCTGGTGTTGAGGCCTGTGAGTGACCAGTTGGTTTGGAAAAAGGCTCCCTTTGTGGACCACTGTGAATAGCTGGTGTGAAATTCCTGTCCTGAGCTTGGGCAGGTGAAAACTTTCGGCCAAAAGTGGGATACGTGTTTAGTGGTCCCAGGCTAAGGACCCGAGTAGGAAGTTACCTCTCCGGTCAGGTCATGGAAGTGACCGACTGTCCTCTACGCAATGAGACCAGTTCCCCACACTGTCCACAAAGTGGGCACTGTGCATCCCTTTCCCCTTAGCAGGACTGCATTGCACATGTTCGACAAAGGAAGCTTCCTAGAAGCTCCCCAAAACCAAAAAAAAAAAAAAAAAAAAAAAAACAAAAAAACAACAACAACAACAACAAAATCAAGATGGTAATGATGGTAACAACATCTCATGGGGCATATCTAGCCAATCTTTAGTTAACTGGTGGGCATAAGAACTGTAAAAGAAAATTTTATTAAGAGCTAGATATTGTAAAATCTTTAAAGCAGGTTTTCATGCCAGGCCTGGAGAAGGCCAAGAGCTTGGAGTAAGATAGTTATTAAAATCCACTTTATAAGGTTTAGAGTTTAAAATAGTAATACATTTGAACTAATTGGGAATGTAAAATGTTCATTGTTTTATTCATAATCTGTATTGACTTTCCAACAATAACCTTGGGGTTAAAGGTACATAAATGGTCTCTATACTTTTCCGTGTTATACAGTATCACCTTGTAACATTTTTCCTTTACTTGTAGGACCACTTAGGCATCTATAGATCAAAACAAAAAAAAAGAGGGAGGTGGTATAATATTCCTTCTGTATTCCAAACCTTTGGATAAATTTTTAATTTTGAGGTCTTGAAACTAACAATGGGAGGAGATTTGTGTGTTCCCACAGATAAAAACACCAACTTAAATGCCTGAAAACGTACAACTTTTGGCTGTACAGGATGGACTGGGAAATTCCAGCAGAGAGGCTGACCCATCTGGACATTAAAGAAAGAGGAACCTCAGATTGCCTGAGTCACAGACACTGAACATCTCTCTGAATTCTATTTGGGATAACTGTTTATAATGTGGTCTAATGAACTTTACCTTCTAGATGCTGAGAAACCTTCCTATCTCTCCCCTTTTGTAGGAAAGAGAGAACATGATGGTAATGAAGTCATTCCCTAACTGTAAATTAGAGCCAAATATAATAGTAAAGTCTTTATAAGCTGTGTAATTAAGCAAAATATATTAATACAGGAGAGCTCTGATATCAGCAATGGATTATTCTGCCAAGGAGATGTTGGCTGGGGAATCCAAGCCCCCAAAATTATAAAGACTTTTGCCCATAAAAATGGGATATCTAGGGCTGGAGGGATAGCACAGCCATTAAAGGCTGAGGCTGAGAAACGCAAAAAATAAATAAATAAAATGGGATATCTGCAAGGAGAAAGGTGGTAAATCCCTGTTGTCGAAGACCTGGTGTTAGCATGAAAAAATGTTTTGAGACATCACTTGCTAATGTGCAGTTGGCCTCTAAAAATGCCAGAGAGTGTTACCAAAGGCCACTAATGCAGTAAAGCAAAATATTGGTCTCTTTGAGTCAAGCAAGGCTCCTCTGTCAGTGTCAGCTACACCTCAACTGCCTGGAGATATTGTGCAACAGTGGCAGCCATGTGTCTATATATATCCCAAATCAAATTGGCTATTAGCTCTCTCCTTGGAGGAATAATTCATGGCTGATGCCACAAGCTTATGTCCTCTAGTGGTTTGGAGAAGATATAAGCCACAATAAGAACTTGTCACCCTTTTAGAGAAACCACAGTTTGTGGATTAGCATACCATCCAAACATCTGTGTCTGTGCTCACAGCTTAGCTTGCTATGTTTAAATTCCTGTACATCTAATTGTTTGTGCTTTGTTAGTAGAATTAAAAATGTACCCTGGATAAGCTGTCAACCCATGCAGGGAAACAACCTGACTACAGTCCAAAATGACATCTCCAGAAAAAAGAGACTGCTTTGCTTCTCACCCACTTGTGCCGCTTTTCCAAAGCCTAGGGAACAACTTGCGGAAGAGGAGGTGTGGTATAATGTAAGGGCTGCGGAGAGATTGGGGTGAATCGTGAGACTACAGCAATATAGACTGGACTCTTATTTGATCAACATGCTTGTGCATACAAGCTTCTCCAATTGGACTATGGGAACCTTATGTTGTTCAAAATATGAACATAGATACTTGCTAATTGGTTTTATATGAATGTTACTTACATTCATTGCTTATGCTTGATGATCAGCTTACTTCATGGTTGGAATTTTTGGATATTAATTGGCCTTAGTGTAAAAATAAAGTTTTAGGTCTGACCTTTCCCCTACTGCCTAGCACTCAAAATAGGCTTTAACAGCTGACTATTTAAAACTCATGTTCCTTTGGGTTGTTAGCCTCACCTATGGGCTCCCCTGCCTCTCAGAAAAATTAAAAAAAAATAAAATTAAAAGGGCGAGATGTGGGAAAGCTTAGTTAGATGGGTGGATTCTAAGCCAATGGTACCTCCCTGGCCTCACCCATGGGGTGGGTTCTAAGCCAATGGTACCTCCCTGGCCACACCCATGGGGTGGATTGTAGTGACGAAAAGATTTAGCATTGCACCCTGAGAATTGAGTCATAATGGATATTTAAAGCGGATATGTTGGAATAAACTCTCTGCATTCGAACCTCCACCTGCCTACATGTGTTTTGCTTTCCTGTGTGGTCTTCCCATATGGGTAGTCTTGGGATTAACTGGGCCCAGCCACAAATCCTGGTGGCGATCCCACATCCACCTCCTCCTCCTCCTTCTCTTCCACCTCCTCCTCCTCTTCCTCCTCTTCCTCCGATTCCTCCTCATCCTCCTCATCTTCCTCCTCCTCCTCTTCAAACTCCTCATCCTCTACATCCTCCTCTTCCACCTCCTACTCCTCTTCTTTGTCCTCCTCCTCATTCACCTCCTTATTCACCTCCTCCTCTGTGGTGGTTTGAATTAGTGTCCCCCATTTGCTCTAGGTATTCAGACATTTGTCTCCAGTTGGTGGCGCTATTTTTTGAGGTCTTGGGGTGTGTGGCCGTACTGGAGGAAGTGTGTCACTGGGGGCAGGCTTACTGAGTTTTAACAAGCCTCGTGGTCTACAGTTGCTCTCTCTCTGCTTCCCGTGCTCTTTGCGAGATGTGACCCTTGGCTTGCTGCTCCAGATCCAGCTGCCACGCCTCCTGCCACAATGGAATCTAATCCCCTGGAACCGCCAATCATAAGCTCAAATAAACTCTTCCTTTTATAAATTCCTTGGTCATGGTGCTTTATCACAGCAACAGAAAAGTGACTAATACAGTAATTTGGTACCAGAAGTGGGGTGTTGGCTGTGAAGAACCTGACCATGTGGATGTTTGGAGAAATGTGAAAGACTTTGGAACTTTGGGCTAGAAAAGCTGTTGACTACTGTAAGCAGAGCTTAAGGGGCCATTTTAGTAGAAGCCTGGAAGAAAGCATGGCTACAAAAAATGTAGTTCCAAAGGAAAATAAAGACTTAGGCAGCAACCGGGATATTTTGATAAAGAATCTGGCAGCAGTTTGTCCACAGCCCAGATGCTTGCTTGATGCTAAGTTGAAAAGCAATGGACTGATGTCTTTGCCAGAGGATATTTCAAGACAGCCTAACATAGAAATGGTGGCATGGCTTTTACTGGTGAATATTGTACAGATCTACAGTGAAGAAGAGCAGATGGGGCAGAAAGAAATGCAGAATGTACAGTTTGGATATGAAAAGTACACTAGGAAGATTAAAGGTGGTGCCAAGGCTTGTTAAGGAGAGTTTCCTTTTGATAAGGAGATTAAAGTGATTAAGGAAGGGCCTCGAGATTTACAAGTAAAAAAAAAAAGAATCAGTACCTTCAGGGCAAGACCACACCCAGCTAATCCTCCAACAAGTCCAGGGCAGAGAAAAGTTGTAAATGTGGTTGAAATAGGCCAGAGTCCATCCCGAGCTTGCAGCCAGATTCAGCAATTTCATTCACGTGGTGCTGGCTTTAGAGGCATGAAGTTTGCAAGAGTGAAGGGGTCATCAGTTCTTCCTCCACGGTTTCAGAGAGCCAAAGAGGTCAGGCAGAGTACAGCAGGGGCGTCCCTGAATAAAGAAGGCCCTGATGGGACATTGCTGTGGGTGTGAAGCCTGGTTGGTAGCGGAGACCCCAAGAAGACTTTCGAGATGTCAGACCTGTGAGATATTTGCCAAAGAGAGCTGCATACAGGGAGTGGTACCGGCCTAAGAAAGAGATGTATGTTGCAAGCAAAGCTGGAAGAGCTGAGCCATCTAAGCCCTTTGGAAGTCAAGTCCCAGAGGTTGCATGTGGAGCTACTGAACTTGGCATTTGCCTTGCTGGCTTTTGGTCTTGTTTTGGTCCAGTATTTCCTCACTATGCCTCTATTCCTCCCTTTTGGAATGGGAATGTGTATTCTGTTCCACTGTATGTTGGGTGTATGTAATTTGTCTTTTGATTTTACAGGAGCTTACAGTTTAGGAGATTGGCCTGAGTCTCAGAAGAGACTTTGGACTGTGGACTTTTGAATGGCATTGAAACTGGTAAAGACTATGGGGACTTTTTGGGTTGGACTGAATGCATTTTGCATTTTATATGGTCAGGAGCCTATGGGGGCCAGGGAGTGGAACGTGGTGGTTTGAATGAGTGTCCCCCATATGCTCTAGTTATTCAGACATTTGTCTCCAGTTGGTGTCGCTGATTTTGGAGGTCTTGGGTTGTGTGGCCGTGCTGTAGGAAGTGTGTCATTGGGGGCAGGCTTAGTGAGTTTTAAGAAGCCTCGTGGTCTACAGTTGCTCTCTCTCTGCTTCTTGTGCTCTTTGTGAGATGTGACCCTCGGCCTGCTGCTCCAGATCCAGCTGCCACGCCTCCTGCCACAATGGAATCTAATTCCCTGGAACCACCAATTGTAAGCTCAAATAAACTCTTCCTTTTATAAGTTCCTTGGTCATGGTGCTTTATCACAGCAACAGATAAGTGACTAATACATCCTCCTTCTCTTCTTCCTCCTCCTCTTCCTCTTCCTTATCTTCCTATTCCTCCTCTTCCTCCTATTCCTCTTCCTGCTCCTCTTATTCCACCTCCTCCACCTGCTCTTCCTCCTCCTCCTCTTCATCTTCCTCCTCCACCTGCTCCTCCTCCTCCACCTCTTGCTTCTCCTCCCCTTCCACCTCGTCCTCCTCTTCCTCCTTCTAGTCTTCCTCCTCCTCCACCTCCTCCTCCTTCGTATATTTGTAAAAACAGTCTTCTTCTTCCTCCTCTTCTTCCTCCTCCTCCTACTCCTTCTCCTCTTCCTCCTCATTCATAGTTTTGTAGGTTCATAGGTTCTTCCTCTACCTCTTCTTCCTCCTCTTCCTCCTCCTCCCCTTCCTCCTCCTCATCTTCCTCTTCATCTTCTGCCTCCTCCTCCACCACCTCCTCCTCCTCTTCGTCTTCCTCCTCCTTCATAGCTTTGTAGGTTAATAGGATCCTCCTCCTCTTCTTCCTCTCCTTCCTCCTCTTTCTTCTCCTCCCCTTCATCTTCCTCCCTCCTCCTGCCTCCTCCTCCACCTCCTCCTCCTCTTCATCTTCTTTCTTCTTTACCTCCTTCTCCACCTCCTCCTCCTCTTCCTCCTATTCCTCCTCATCCTCCTTGTCTTCCTCTTCCTCCTCTTCCATCTCCTGCTCCTCTTCTTTCTCCTCCTCCTCATCCACCTCCTCCTTCACCTCCTCCTACTACTCGTCTTACTCTTCTTCCTCCTCTTGGTCTTGTTATTCCTCCTCCTCCTCTACCTCCTCAACCACCTCCTCCTTCACCTTCCCCTTCACCTCCTCCTCCCCTTCTTCCTCCTCCTCTTCCTCTTCCTCCTCCTCCTATTCCTCCTCTTCCTCCTATTTCTCCTAATCCTCTTCATCTTCAGCCTTCTCCTCCACCTACTCCTCCTATTCATCTTCCTCCTCCTCAACATCCTCCTCCACCTCCTCCTCCTCCTCCCCTTCCAGCTCCTCCTCTTCCTTCTATTCCTCCTCATCCTCCTCATCTTCCTCTTCCTCCTCTTCAAACTCCTCCTCCTCTACCTCCTCCTCTTCCACCTCCTCCTCCTCTTCTTTCTCCTCCTTCTCATCGACATCCTCCTTCACCTCCTCCTACTCCTCTTCTTCCTCCTCCTATTCCTCCTCTTCCTCTTATTCCTCCTACTCCTCTTCATCTTCCGCTTTCTCCTCCTCCACCTGCTCCTCATCTTCCTCCTCCTCCACATCCTCCTCCACGTCCTCCCCTTTCAGCTCATCTTCCTCTTCCTCCTCCTCCTCTTCCTCCTCCTCCTTTTGTCTTCCTCCTCCTATTCCTCCTCCTCTTCCACCTCCTCCTACTCCTCCACCACCACCTCCTCCTCTACCTCCTCCTCCGTAGATTTGTAGGTGCATAATATCCTGCTCCTCTTCCTCTTCCTCCTCCTCATCCTCTTCCTCCTCCTCTTCCTCCTCCTCTTCATCTTCCTCATCCATATCCTCCTCCTCTTCCACCTATTCCTCCTCCTCTTCATCTTTCTCCTTCTCCTCCACTCCTCCTCCTCTTTGTATTCCTCCTCCTTCTCCTCCTCCACCTCCTCCTCTGCTACCTCCTCCTCATCCTCTTCATCTTCCTCCTCTTCCTCTACCTCCTCCTCCTCCTCGTCTTTCTCCTCCTCCTTCTACTCCTCCAACTTAACCTCTCCTCATCCAGCACATATTCCTCGTCTTCCTCCTCCTCTTCCTCCTCCTGTTCTTCCTCCTCTTCCTCTTCCTCCTCCTCCTCTTCCTACTCATCCTATTCCCCCTCCTCCTTTTCATCTTCGTCCTCCTCCTCCTCTTCAACTTCTTCCTCCTTTGTAGATTTGTAGGTTAGTAGAATCCTCCTCCTCCTCCTCCTCCTCTTCTTCCTCCTCCTCTTCTTCTTCCTCTTCCTCCACCTCCTCCTTCTCTACCTCCTCCTCTTCTTCCTCCTTCTCTTCGTCTTATTCTTCCTCCTCCTCCTCCACCTCCTCCTCCTCTACCTCCTCCTCTTCCTACTCATCCTATTTCTCCTCCTGCTCTTCGTCTTCGTCCTCCTCCTCGTCTTCGTCTTCCTCCTCCTTGGTAGATTTGTAGGTTAATAAAATCCTCCTCGTTCTCTTCCTCTTTCTCCTCTTCTTCCTCCTCCTCCTCCTCTTCATCTTGCTCCTCCTCCCCCCACCTCCTCCTCCTCTACCTCCTCCTCTTCTTCTCCCTCCTCTTCTTCGTCTTCCTTCACCTCCTCCTCTTCCTCCTCTTCCTCTTCCTATTCTTCCCAAATGCCCCTCAACTGATGACTAGGAAACAAATCTATGGTATATCTACAAAATGGAGTTCTATGCAGCATTAAAGAAAGTTGACATCAAGAGCTTTGCTGGTAAATGGATGGAACTCGAAGCCATTATGCTAACTGAAGTATCACAGTCCCAGAAAAAAAGGCAAATGGTTTCCCTCATTTGTGGATGCTATCATCAAATCCCCAGTTGGCAGGCAACCTGAGAATCTTTATTTTTATATTTCAGTGTATCTGAAAGCAATGGTGCTATTCCAATGTAAATCTCTTAATAGGCTCTAGAATTGTCCTACCACGTGTATTCACACATTGTAATTACCATATATGAATGGAAGATATGTATTCATAGTCTATTCATAATTATTTTTACCCACGTGCAAATTTACTGTTGAGATGTGCATCTCTAAATTTGTGTAGGAATTAATCTATAGATTAATTTCAGAATTGGTAATTTTTATTTATATGGGGAGTGTATAGGTGCATATTTTGGAATAATATAAAATTTAAGGGGACAAAACGAGAGAGAAAAAACAATAAAAACTGACAAAACAGTAAAATTATGCATCGAAAAGGTTATGAAAGACTGAGAAAAAGATGCAAGAAGTGACTTAACATATATAACAGAGTCCATGAGCTCTGTCAGGGGGCAGGGGGATGTAAGGGATAGTTATGAATGGGGGCATGAGTCTAGATTTGATTCAGAAATGTATGAAATGCACTCAATAAAAATTAATTTTAAAAAACACATCCCAGGGGCTGGAGAGATAGCCTAGCAGTTAAGAGCACCAACTGCTCTAGCAGAGGACATGGGTTCAATCCCCAGCACCCACATGGCGGCTGAGAACCATCTGTAACTCCACTCCAATTCCAGGAGAACTCCAGTTCCAGGGGAATCCGAGACCCTCTTCTGACCTCAGAGGCATTGCACCACACGGGTGCACAAACATACATGCAAACAGTACATTCATACACATACAAAAATAAATAAAATAAAATAAATTACATCCCTACAGATGGTGAATAAGGGCTGCACCAGATCCCATAGTCAGTGTCATGCATGGAAAATCTCCCTTGAAGTTTCTGATCAATGAAGTCCAAGAGACACTCTAAACGTTATAGGCATTCAACTTCACCCTTTATTGCATCTCAGAATTGAAAGCAAGACTACTGAGGAAGGCACCATATGCTGAGCTTAGGTCTCCTGAAATAGAAGAATTGATCTGTTGCTTACCTGAAAAACTTGATGGCTTGCTCTCATATTTTTAATTTTCTGTGCAAGCTTCCAATGAATAAAAGTCATCAACAGAGCCGGGTGGGGTGGCACATGCCTTTATTCCTAGCACTTGAGAGGCAGGGGCAGGCGGCTCTTTGTGAGTTCAAGGCCAGCCTGGTCTACAATGTGAGTTCCAGGACAGCGGGGGCTACAGGGAGACCCTGTCTCAAAAATACCAAAAAAAAGTCATCAACAATCCTTCCCAGATGTACAGACTGCAAAACACAGGAGTGACCAGTCTGAGGATCTATCTCTATGGTTCAGTAGGGTCTTTGTTTTTTTGGTCTTTTTTGAGATATGGTCTCCCTTTACCCCTTCTTGGCCTGGAACTCACTATGTAGATCAGGATAGCCTTGAACTCACTATGTAGATGAGGATATCATTGAACTCACTATTTAGACCAGGATATCCTTGAACTCACAGAGAACTGATTGCCTCTAACCCCAAGTGAGTGCTGAATCAAGTGCCTGTGCCACCAAGCCTGGCAATAATATCACTTTTACCTTAACAGAATCTAGTAACTATCTAATTGGACTTATGTCCTGATCAATGGGGATGAAATTGTGCCTGACTCTGGGAATCTAGCTGACAGCTAATGGATGGAGAGTCAAAGACCCTAGTGGAAAACCTACTACCTACCTTTTTCATAAATTAATATATTTTCCAAGTCTACTCTGAATACTTATTCTTATAGATAGTATGGCTCTCATCCATCAATAATGAAGCTTCTTTTCTCCGACTCATTGAGGATACTAGGATAATACAGAGATCCACAACTGCTAAAAATGCAGAGAACAAGGTAACTTGATGCAATCCCACTCAACTGGGATAGTTCCAAAACAACCCCTATACATGAGCCTCAGGGAACATCACAGAAAAGGGGGTGGGATGACCACATTAGACAAAGGACCAGTTTGCTTGCTGGCAGATGGAATTTTGAAATATGACAATGATGCTGCACTCGTGAATTCTCAAGAGTCTGTTTACATGAAACTTCTACAACACCATATTTGTCTACAAGCTTAAGTGGATAATCAAGATTTTTCTAAGTTCTCACCATTAAATGAAGAACCACCATCAATCAATGGTTGAGGGGAGAGAGAATCAGTTTTCTCCAGGACGATGCCTCTGATAGATTTTCTTATCTTACATTTTCAGGTCTAAACACATACAAATGTAGTCAATATTAATTGGACTCAGTAGCTATGCATGTGCAGCATGGATACACACAGTTACCAGAAAGAAGCAAAGATATAAAGACAGAAATCCTTTTTTTCTCAGAACTCTTTAAAGCTATATTTGTAGATGTCAACCATTCAGAAGGGGTAGCCTCTCTCTCCAGATATTCTTTGATGTAAATACCCTGATAGACTGCCTGAAGCTGTGTCTGTATGGTAATTAAAGGTGTATGAAACAGAACTCACAAATTATTTCCTATATTCATTAAGCTCATCACCTAATAACATGGTTCTCTTCTCTCAGACTGGGAATATGTGACATCGTAACAGAAAATTTCTTACAGCAAAGTATAGAAATATAAGTCAATCATGCCGACTGAAATAGATCTAGACAGTGTTCAGAATGATGTGTCTTTTTGATCTAATGATAGTCATAATTTTACAGTTCAAGAACCAATTCAGAGAAAGACATATGGCTAGGATGCACATGCAGCAATGGCATAATCTCCTTACATCTCATTAGCTACTTTCACACATCTAATTCACTCTCACCTGTGTCTCTGATGTCTGGAATCTCTTGCTTTTATAACTGATATTTATAAAGATATAGCCAATAAACACCAATTCAACCAAAATTGCAGTTATGTCTAGAAAGTGAAAGTGACCTTTAAACTGATTTGTGTCCATGCAGAAACAGGAAAAGATTTAGTCTGAAGTCATGGTTATTACTTATTGTTGGCCAGTATAGTATGGCCAGGAATGTGATGTCTCATTCTGCATACTGTTTCAGTGCATAAGCTGAGGATGATTATGAAACCGTAGGTGACTAATGGAGATACATAGTAAAAGGGGTAGGTCCCTACAAATTAGTTTCAATGAAACTAAAGAAGAGTGACCATCTACAATTCTGAGATCTAAATGATTTAATTCAGAATAATCTCAGAGCAGAAGCCATATTTAGTGTGATTCTTTAGTTCCAACAAATCAAAGACAGGATCCCTGGGCACTTTATATTTGTAACTTCCTCCATGGCTATGGATAACACTTCTGTTGGGCAAATAAATTGCAAAGCGAAATTAGAGGAGCTTTGTTCAAAGGAAGAAAGAGCAGCCCATGTTGTTTTATTCATCATCTATTTAATGGTCACAAAGGTAGTTGATTAAGGTGCAAAGATTTGTACAAATTCTTTTATTACAGAAAATGCAAAACAGAAGGTAATTGAATTTAGGAAATTCCCAATAATCACTGGTATATTTTATAGTACATAATAAAGTCTGAGATTCAATGTATTCCAGGGAAATATTTAAGGAGATAATTTATGTGATTTGATTCACATAATAACAAACTTATATTTTCAAACAAGACATATTTCATGAGAATGTGAATAGTGATTAAAATGAGGATAACTTTATAAAATATTTCAGCTTGTTTAATTTTTTTGCTCTTTTTGAGAGAAGGTCTCCCTGTAAACCTGGAACTCACCATGTATACAAGCTGGCCTTGAACTCACAGTGATCTGCCTGCCTCAGCCTCCCAGTGCTGAGATTGAAGGTGTGTACCAACATACCCAGCAGGTTGTTAAATTTTCAAAAGTGAGACAGTAATTTATTTATTTATTTTGTGGATTGAATATGCCCAGATATGTATGGGGAGGTCAGAGGGATATCATGTGTGAATGGTCTATTTATTCATGTGGGTCTTGGGAAATGAACTCAGGTCTTCAGCCTTTTCAGCAAGTGCCTCTTAGTTGCTGATAATTGACACTTCCCATTGGGTCTATATTTCATCATTAAAAGAAATATTAAAAGAATATGCAGTCATTTAAAGAAATAAAGGATGAGCCGGCGTGGTGGCACATCCTTTTAATCCTAGCACTTGGGAGGCAGAGGCAGGTGGATCTATGTCAGTTCAAGACCAGCCTGGTCTACATAGCGAGTTCCAGAACAGCTGGAGCTACAGGGAGACCCTGTATCAAGAAGACGGAAAAAAAGAAAGAAAGGAGTGGAAATAATTGAACATGAAACAAATGCTTTGTACAATTTGCCATGACTTTAAGACGTCAAAACATGCTTAAAGTTCATGTACATCTGTGTGTGGTGGTACATACACATTGTCCTGGAACTTGGCAGACTGAAGCAGTTGGATTATGAGTGGATGGCCATCTTGGGATATGTAGAAAGTTCCAAAAATGCCTAGGTTATACAGTGATAAATTCCAGAGTGACCTGGAGCAAATACTGAGATCCTGCATCACCTTTCCCTCAAAGAATAATATATAGTAGCCTATACACCGATAACAAGCAATTGGAGAAAAGGATACATGGAAACCAATTCACTACACCTACAATATTTCTGGGAATAAAGATAACCAAAGACATCAACTATCTCTTTAATAGACATTTTACATCTTTAAGGAAAGAGATTGAGGAAGACAGAAGATGGAACCTCTACACCTAAGGCTCATGAAACAGAAAAAATGGCAAAGAAGACTTCATTACTTGTCTGACTTTTACATTTCTATTACAAGTTTTCTTGACTCCTTATAATTCCAGTTGTATGCAATTATGTATTCAACTCCCTATCATCTTTTTAGCGTGGGTGAGTGTGGTAAATTAATCTATATGCAAAGTATTTCAAACTTTCACTTGTCCTTGGAAACCTGCACTGAACTATTGCCATGATCCTTGTTGATAATCCACATCCTTGGAACAGAAAAGGTTACACTTGTTCTTCTCTGACTAGAAACCAAAACACTAACCCTCACACTATAACAAGCAACATAGAGCAAACACTAATGCTAACCCATGCAAAAGAAAGGTCTCCCTAGAGTCCAACACTCAAACTGAAGGCTATCATTTACCTGAAGTCCCTCAGAGTCTGAGTACTTTCTGTGTGCAATAAATACACAGGCATGTAAGAGGTGTCTGTATTAAAAACAACTGTTTTAATTCACTTCTATTCCTTTTGACCATCACATAGTCATAGAATACTTATAGTTTTTCTGGATAAAGGGTTATACTAAATGTAATGTGTGCTTATTGCCAAAAATTGGGGAAAAATACGCAGGAAAAACTAAATCACTCTTACGATTGAGACCCAGATAAAAGCTGGCCTAATTATCCATTGCATTTTCTTCTAAACACATTTACCTATATTTTTAAAGTACAGTTTGGCATAGGTCCATTCTTTCATTTACCTTTATTTTCCTATGTTCTAGAGATCATTTAATATTATTTATTTTTGTCTATAAGACTTTTGTCCATATGTAAGTCAGTACACCTCATCCATTGAATGATATAAACTAGAGCTACAGATGGTTGTTAGGCAGCACCACCTGGTGCTAGGAACCAACCCCAGGTCCTCTTCAAGAGCACCCAATGCTTTGAACAACTGATCAATTTATCCACCCCAATAGAGACCATTAATTTTATTATTATTTTATGTGTATGAGTGTAATATTTGCAATATAAATGTTTATAATATTTGTTAAATATATATGTGTAATATTTGTAAATATATATATATATATATGTCAGTGCACCCCAGTCTCTCAGTGCCTGTGGAGAACAGAAGTGGCAGTTAGATCTCCTGAACTGGAGTTATGTACAATTGTTAGTGCTTATGTGGGTGCTAGCAATTGAACCAAAGTCCTCTGCAAGAATATCTAGTGTTCTTAACCTCTGACCTATCTATACAAAATCTGAGATCATTATTTTTTCAAAAATTAATGGGGCCTGGAGACTTGATTCAGAGGTTCGGAGCAGGTACCCCTTTAGCAGAGAACCTGAGGTCAGTCCTAGGAGGCTTGTTGGGAGACACCCAAACACCTGTAACTAAAATTCCAGGGGATATCATCACCTGCATTCGTGTGCAAATACACACACTCAGACACACATGAAACATATGCATGATTTAAAAATAAATAAATAATAAATGTTTAAATGTTTCTCTTACATTCATCCTGTTATTGCTGTGTCCAATCATACAGGCACTTGGGGGGGGGCTCTTTACTCGTTGTCCTTCAGGCAAAAGCCCTCACTCATTGCTCCGTCACTACACTGTGAGCCTTTGCTCTACCTCTCACACACCCCAAAGTCATGGCTATGAATATTCCTTAGGAATGAGACCTTGTTGTAGTTTGTCTTCCATTGCTGTGACAAAACACTCTGACCAACACCAACTTGGGGAGGAAAGGGTTTATTCAGCTTACACCTCCTGGGTCACACTTCATCACTCAGGGAGCCCAAGGCAGGAACTTAGGGCAGGAACCTGGAGGCAGAAGCTGAAGCACAGACCATTGAGGAATGCTGTTCACTGGCTTGCTCTCCTGGCTCATTCCCAGCCCACCTTCTTATACAGTACACAACAACCTGCCCAGGGTGACACTACTCATTGTGGGCTTGGCCCTCCCACACAGCTTGACAATCAAGACAATACTCCACAGATATGGCCACAGGCCAATCCAATGGAGCCAATTCCGCAATTGAGGCTCCCTCAACCCAGGTGTGTCAAGTTGACACTAAAGCTATCCAGCACAGACCCTTTGGAGGAAGTGGAACAAAAGAGCAGCCCTTAGAAGGCGGAGAGATTGGTAGGGATTCAGGCAAGTGTTGAATGAGTTCCAGGACAGCTGGTGCTACATGGAGACCCTGTCTCAAAAAGAACAACAAAAAAGAAAGACTAATGTTCTCCAAACTATATATCCCTTAAATAAAGAGGTTATTTTTTACCCAATATATCCAAAGTCTTCTGAAAACCCTGGCTGAGTAAGTGGCTGAGTGACAACAGCACAGCTGCATGACACACAAACACTAGTGGCACTAACGAGGCTACTCAGTCTAACAAACACATTTTCTGTATTGTCATGGGGCTTGTGAGCCAATGTTTATAATAATAACATTAAAAATAATATAAGGGAGTAACTAAATAGTTTGAATCTAAACTGATATTAATTAGCAACCCTTTAGAAATGAGAGGAGTTTCATCTAAGAAAATGGTCTCCACAACTATTCAAACAGCTTAGGGTTAAGTTAAAATCTTTCTGGGATGTAATGACTTTAAATTACTAAAAAGTCAAAATGACAATTTGCCAAGGCAGCATGCTGGGCCTCATCCCTGGGGTTTCAGCTTCACCACTGCATTGGTAAAATTGCCATAGTAGCTTGTAAAACCTCCCAAGAAGTCAATCTTGGGAATCACCAAAGCTAGCCAAGTAGAGATCAGTGGATTAAATAGATGCATAACATGTAAGGAAATTGAGATAGTAAGAAAATTTTCCAACTGAAAAAGCCCAGAACAAGAAGGATTTACACAAGAATTATTCCAGAATTCCAGAAGAGCTACGATCAATACTTCTTAAATTTTTCACAAAAATAGAAACAGATGGAGAACCTCTAAATTCCTTCTATAAACCAGGTCTCACTCTAATACCAAATCCAAGTAAAGACACATCCAAAAAAGGAAACAATACACTCATACCATTAATGCACATAGACACAAATATTCTCAACAAAATACTTGCAAACAACATACAGGGACACATTAGGAGGATCATCCACCATTATCAACTTGGCATTATTCCAGAGAGGCAGGAATAATTCAACACATGAGTCAATAAATGCCATAAATCATACAAATGGACTCAAAGACAAAAATGACATGGTTATATCAATAGGTACAAAATAGGTCTTTGACAAAATTAAACATGCATTTATGATAAAAGTCCTAGTAGGAACTGGACTGAAGGGAACATAACTCAACGTCATTAAAGCTATATACAGCAAAACCAGAGATAACATCATTCTATGGGTTAGCATTCCAGCCATAACCTCCCAGAAGCACAAGTGAGAGTCGTAAGACCTCCATGGTAATTCCCATGGATTGGGATGTGATGATCCAAATCTCTGGGATTGGACCCTGGGAGGGGAAGTCACACTGCTTGTATAATCAATTGTAACATTTGAATAAAGCGCTATTCTGTGTTTAGATTCATACCACCATGTGGCTGTGTGTTGGACTTCTCACACTTGTGTTTCCTACTTGGCCTGACCCACTGTAGAAATGGCCTGGCTTATTTTTAATACCTAATGCTAACATCTGAATGTTTTACAGAGGAGAAACTAGTTGAAGATGTACCCAACACACCTAATGGAACAAAGATAATAAAGTAAATTCATTAAACAGGGATATCAGGGACAGGCATACTTGGAAAATTTTTAAAAGTAAGATTTGGTACCAGTAGGAAAATTGAATTGTCTATACATCCAAAAGGTATGGTGACGTGGATATTTGTGCCTGTCTTTTGAATAATTTTCCTACCTCTATATTTTGCTTTATGGTCAAATGATACATATGGGTAGATAGATAAAAGAATATGGTACCAAATCTCTCAGAGTTCAAGGCCAGGCTGAACTACATCACCAGTTCCAGGGCAGCTGGTATTATGGGGAGACCCTGTCTCAAAAAGACCAAAAAAAAAAAGAGAGAGAGAGAGAGAAAGAATAAATACCATTTTGTTGTCTGCCAGAACCTTCTCAGCTTCAAGGACAGGTACTACCTTAAGGTGAACAGATGGAAAAAATATTCCAAGCAAATGCCACTAATCAACAAGCAGGGGCTATAATGCTAATATCTGATAAAGTAGACTTCAAACTAAAACTAATTAGAAGAGATAAATGGGGTCACTTCATTCTGATAAAATGAAACAAGAGGATGTTCCAATCTAAGTCTGGTGTACCCCATTTCATAAAACAGTAAGGTAGTACTTTCAGACTCAGAATAATCCCATATCTGTAACAGGAGAGGACTTTATAGCACAGTTTCCAATTAGAGAGGTCAAATAGACAAAGAATAAACAGAAAGACATCCCAATTAAATGATACATCAAATGGGTCTAACAGGTATCAAATATTTCACCTAAGCATCAAAGAAGCTACTAAAGATTCAGCTCCCCATGGAAAGTTCTACAAAACTGACCACAGGCTGAAGCCAAATACAAACCACAACAAAGATGAAAAAAATGAAATAATTCTATCATACCACAACAAAATAAAGCTTAAAATTAACATTGAATGGGTCACTGTAGTGCCTGCCTTTAATCCCGCAATCAGGAGGCAGAGGCAGGCAGATATCTGAGAGTTCAAGGCCAGGTTGGTCTACATAGTGCGCTACAGGCCAGCTAGTACTAAATGGAGGCCCTGCCTTAAAAAGACAAAAGAAAGAAAAAGAAAGAAAGAAGGAAAGAAGGAAGGAAGGAAGGAAAGAGAAAGATTAAGAGGAAGGAAGAGAGAAAGAAATAAATCAACATGGAAAGGAACATGAGTAATAACAGGAACCAAGGAGATTAAACAACAAGTACTGAAAGATGAATGTGTAAAAGAAGAAATTACAAATAGTACTAAATGATAAAGGACACTAACTGAAAAAGGACAATGCAAAACCACTACACCTGAGGAAAATTTTAAAAGCAGTTGTGGTGGTTTGAATGAGTGTCCCCCATAGGCTTTAAGTATTCAGACATTTGTCTCCAGTTGGTGTCATGGTTCTTGGAGGTCTTAGAAGGTGTGGCCATGCTAGAGGAAGTATGTCACTGCGGGCAGGCTTAGTGAGTTTAGCAACCCTCGAGTTCTCCATTCACTCTCTCTGCTTCCTCTGCCCTTTGCAAGATGTGACCCTCAGCTTGCTGTTCCAACTGCCATGCCTCCCACCACAATGAACTCTAATTCCCTGGAGCAGTCAATCGTAAGCTCAAATAAACTCTTCCTTTTATAAGTTCCTTTGGTCTGGTGTTTTATCACAGCAACAAAAAAGTGACTAATACAGTTATTTGGTACCAGAGAGTGGGCAGTTGGCTGTGAAGAACCTGAAGGTGTGGATGTTTGGAGAAATGTGGAAGATTTTGGAACTTTGAGCTAGAAAAGCTGTTGACGACTGTAAGCAAAGCTTAAGGGGCCATTCTAGTAGAAGCCTGGAGGAAAGCATTGCTTCAAAAATTGCAGTTCCAGATTTTGATAAAGAGTCTGGCAGAAGTTTGCCCACATCCCAAATGCTTTCCTGATGCTAAGTTGAAATGCAATGGACTAATGTCTTTGGAAGAGGATATTTCAAGACAGACTAATGTAGAAATGGTGGTGTGGCTTTTAATGGTGAATATTATACAGATCTACAGTGAAAAAGAGCAAATGGGGCAGAAGGAAATGCAGAATGTACAGTTTGGATCTGAAAAGTACACTAGGAAGATTAAAGGTTTGGCCAAGGCATGTGAAGGAGAGGCTCCCTGTCATAAGGAGACTAAAGTGATTAAGAAGAGGCCTAGGGGCTGGAGAGATAGCCTAGCGGTTAAGAGCACCGACGCTCTTGCAGAGGACCCGGGTTCGATCCCCAGCACCCACATGGCGGCTAAGAACCGTCTGTAACTCCAATTCCAGGAGAACTCCAGTTCCAGGGGAATCTGAGACCCTCTTCTGACCTCCGCGGCATTGCACGACACGGGTGCACAGACCTGCAGGCAAACAATACATTCATACCACATACAAAAATAAAAATAAAAAAAAAAAAAGAAGAGGCCTAGATATTTACAAGAAAATAATGGGAAAGGTGAGATTAAAGGATTAAGGAGAGGCCTCGAGATTTACAAGTAAACAACAGAATCAATACCTTCAGGGCAAGACCACACCACTAATCTTCCAACAAGTCCAGGGCAGGGAAAAAATGCAAATGTGGTTTAAAGTGGAGAGAGGTCCATCTCAAACTTGAGCCAAACTTGCCAATTTCATTCATGTGGTGCTGGCTTTAGGGCATGAAGTTTGCAAGAGTGAAGGGGGTCATCAGTTCTTCTCCATGGTTTCAGAGAGCCACAGAGGCCAGGCAGAGTGAGCAGGGGTGTCCCTGAATAAAGAAGGCCCTGATAGGCCATTGTTGTGAAGCTGTGAATGTGAAGACTGGTTGTTGGCAGTGGAGACCCCAAGAAGACTTTCGAGATGCCAGACCTGTAAGATATTTGCCAAGTAGAGCTGCATACAGGGAGTGGTGCCAGCCTAAGAAAGAGATGCATGTTGCAAGCAAGCCTGGAAGAGCTGAGCCATCTAAGCCCTTTGGAAGTCAAGTCCCAGACGTCGCACATGGAGCTACTGGACTTGGTTTTTGCCCTGCTGGTTTTCAGTCTTGTTTCAGTCCAGTATTTCCTCACTATGCCTCTATTCCTCCCTTTTGGAATGGGAATGTGTATTCAATTCCACTGTACATTGGGAGTATGTAATTTGTCTTTTGATTTTACAGGAGCTTACGTTTAGGAGATTGGCCTGAGTCTCAGAAGAGACTTTGGACTGTAGACTTTTGAATGGATTTGAAATTGGTAAAGACTATGGGACTTTTAAGTTGGACTAAATGCATTTTGCATTTTATATGTCAGAGCCTATGGGGGCCAAGGAGTGGAATGTGGTGGTTTGAATGAGTGTCCCCCATAGGCTTTAAATATTCAGACATTTGTCTCCAGTTGGTGGCATGGTTCTTGGAGGTCTTAGAAGGTGTGGCCTAGAAAGATGACATCACGAGCTTTGCAGGAAAATGGCTGGAGCTAGAGGACATCATGCTGAGTGAAGTAACACAGTCCCAGAAAAAGAAATGATGAATGGTATCCATCATCTGTGGATGCTAGTGCCAATTACCCAGTTGTAAGTATTTCTTGTGTAGGGCCTCCTGAGCTTTTGTCCAAAGCAGTTGGGTGGAATACATATTGGAAACAACAACAACAACAGAAAGGGCTGTATCAAAGAACTGACTGAAACAGTGAACTTCTGCTCAAAACAGTCAACTTCCTCATGGAGAATATTGAGAAAGACTAAGAGATGAAAAGCATGTTTGGCAGAATGCATGAGCTCTGGCGGGGTGGGGGAATGGGCGAGAACACAACTCTAGATTTGTTTAAAAAACAAAAATAAATTTATGTAAAAAAAAAGAAGGTGTGGCCATGCTAGAGGAAGTATGTCACTGGGGGCAGACATAGTGAGTTTAACAAGTCTCGCATTCTCCAGTCGCTCTCTCTGCTTCCTGTGCTCTTTGTGAGATGTGACCCTCGGCTTGCTGCTCCAGCTGCCATGCCTCCCGCCACAATGGACTCTAATTCCCTGGAGCAGACAATCATAAGCTCAAATAAACTCTTCCTTTTATAAGTTCCTTTGGTCATGGTGTTTTATCACAGCAACAGAAAAGTGACTAATACAGCAGTCCTAAGAGAATGATTTATGGAGATCTCCTGAGGCCAGCGAAGGAAGAGCAGGAGACAAGTAGGAAATGGGTGCCTCAGCAAAGCTGATTGTTGATCCCTTAATCCAGCTGCCTTAGGCTTGATTGACATTGTGGCTTCGGGGTCGGAGTTATCCTCCCAGACGAGATTAAAGGTGGGCTTGTGTGACTCTTGAGATCTGAGATCTCCTGAGGCCAGCGGAAGGTACCGGGGTATGGGCTGAAGAACCTCCCCCATTCCCCTGCCGCCCACTGAGATTACAAAGAGGCATCTGAAGGAGGCAAAGAAAGCAAACCTTCAACACAGTGAAGAGGCATTTAGGACTCACATTGGAATACAGGCAAGGAGAAGCCCATATGCCTGGATCACGAAGAAGAGACAACACTGAAAAGGGGCAGGATAATCCCATACCAAGCTTTACCAACCCTACAGAAGACTCCTGAAGTGGGATCCCTCTGGGCATGCCCCAGGACACAGACATCAGAAACACAATTGGGAACATATTTAAAGAACTACAAGATCATAAAGAACAAATCAAAGAACTAAGAAAAGAGAATGAGGAACTTAAGAAGGACCTAGAGAGAGAGAATGACAAGCTCCAGAAGGAAGTAGAAAACACTGAAAAGATCCCATGCTGAAAAAGATAAAGAAACCAACCAGAGAACCAAAGAGCTACAAAAAGAGATCAAGAAGCTCCAAAAAGAAGGAGAAATAATAAAGAAAACAAAAGAGGAAATGAAAAAGGAAATCAAACACTCATCCATTCAAGAGGAAAGGAATGGAAAAAGCCTCAGAAGCAGAATGGAGGAAGCAGAACAAAGAATATCAGACCTGGAAGATAACACAGAACAACTAAAAACCTCAAGGAAAGATTATGAAAAATTTAAAAATACACAAAAGTGGAACAACCAGGAACTGTGGGACACTATGAAAAGATCAAACCTCCACATCATAGGAATAGAGGAAGGAGAAGAATCCCAAGAGAATGGTATTGATCAGATCTTCAACAGAATAATAGATGAAAACTTCCCCAAACTAAAAAAGGACAAACCAATACAAATACAAGAAGCACATAGAACTCCAAACAGACAAGATCAGAAAAGAAATTCTCCACGCCACATCATAGTTAAAATGCTAGACACCCAAAACAAAGACAAAATCCTTAAAGCCACAAGAGAAAAACAACAAGTGACCTATAAGGGGAAACCTATCAGAATTACAACTGACTTCTCAATGCAAACTATGAAAGCAAGAAGAACCTGGAGCAAAGCATTCCCAGTGTTAAGGGACAATAGATGCCAACCCAGGTTACTATACCCAGCAAAAATGTCAATTATAGTTGAAGGAGAGAGAAAAACCTTCCATGACATAAACAAGTTGAAAGAATACATGTCCGGAAAACCAACCCTTCAGAGAATACTTGAAGCAATTCAAAGAACAGAAGAAAGGAGCAACCAACCCCAGGCACCTAGAAAGAGAAATCAATAAAAGCATAACTGCAGAAGTAGAAACCTAAACCAAAACCGCAGATGGATAATAAGGCAAAAGGAAGCAACACAAACCTATCAGTCATAACCTTAAATATTAATGGACTAAATTCCCCAATCAAAAGACATAGACTGGGAGACTGGATTAGGAAACAGAATCCATCGATATGCTGTCTACAAGAAACACATCTTACCTTCAAGGACAGGCACCACCTTAAAGTGAAGGGATGGAAAAAAATATTCCAAGCAAATGGTACCAAAAAGAAAGCAGGTGTTGCTATTTTAATATCGGATAAAATAGACTTCAAAGTAAAAGAAATCAGAAGAGACAAAGAAGGCCATTACATTTTCATCAAAGGAACAATCCACCAAGAAGATTTCACAATTATGAATATATATGCCCCAAATTCTGGTGCACCAAACTTTATAAAGACAATTCTCCAGGACCACAAGTCACAGACTAACCCCAGCACACTCATAGTGGGAGATTTCAATACCCCACTGAGTCCTTTGGATAGGTCAACAGGACAAAAAATAAACAGAGAGACATCTGAACTGAACGATATGATACACCAAATGGACCTCATAGACCTCTACCGAACATTCCATCCTAATACCAGAGAATACACTTTCTACTCAGCACCCCACGGAACATTCTCCAAAATCGACCACATCCTGGGACACAGAAGAAACCTCTACAAATACAAAAAGATTGAAATAATTTCATGCATCCTGTCAGACCACAGTGCAATGAAGCTCAACATCAACACCAGGACAAGCCCTCCTGCCTACAAGAACACATGGAGACTAAACAACACACTCTTGAATAATGAATGGGTCAAGGAAGAGATAAAGAAAGAAATAAAAACATTCCTGGAACTGAATGACAATGACAATACAACACAACAAAACTTATGGGATACCTTAAAAGCAGTCCTAAGAGGGAAATTTATAGCCCTGGGTGCCTACATTAGAAAAACAGAAAGAGCACAAGTGAATGATCTAACACTACAGCTAAAAGCACTTGAGAGGCAACAACAGATGAACCCTAAACGCAACAGACAGGAAGAAATAACAAAAATCAGAGCAGAAATCAATGAAATAGAAACAAAGAAAACAATACAAAAAATCAATGAAGCCAAAAGTTGGTTCTTTGAAAGAATAAACAAGATAGACAGACCTCTAGCCCAGTTAACAAAAAGAAAGAAGGAACAACTCCAAATCAATACAATCTGTGATGAAAAGGGAAATATCACAACGGACAAGGAAAAGATCAAGAAAATTATATGGGAATATTACAAGAACCTATATTCTACCAAGTTTGAAAATCTAGAAGAAATGGATGAATATCTGAAATCTTGGGAATCACCAAAGCTTGGCCAAGAGGAGACCAGCAGCTTAAACAGACCCATAACATATGAAGAAATAGAGGATGTAGTAAGAAGCCTCCCAACTAAAAAAAGCCCAGGCCCAGACGGTTTCACAGCAGAATTCTATAAAACATTTCAAAAAGACCTACAACCATTATTTCTGAAACTGTTTAGAAGTATACAATCAGAGGGAATTCTCCCAAATTCCTTCTATGAAGCCAACATCACTCTATTACCAAAACCAGGCAAAGATCCAACTAAAAAGGAGAATTATAGACCCATCTCCCTCATGAACACAGATGCCAAAATTCTAAACAGAATACTGGCAAATCGCATACAGACCCACATCAAGAAGATCATCCATCATGACCAAGTTGGATTCATACCAGAGATGCAGGGATGGTTCAACATACGAAAATCAATAAACATCATCAAACACATAAACGGAATCAAAGACAAAAACCACACCATCATCGCAATTGATGCTGAAAAAGCCTTTGACAAAATCCAGCATCCCTTCATGCTTAAAGTCCTAGAAGGAATTGGATTGGAGGGATCATTCCTCAATGTAATCAAAGCCATATACAGGAAACCCACAGCCAATATCATCCTAAATGGGGAAATGACAGAAACATTCCCTTTAAAGGTAGGAACTCGGCAAGGCTGCCCCCTATCACCACTCCTCTTCAATATAGTGCTTGAAACACTTGCTAGAGCAATAAGGCAAGAAAAGGATATTAAAGGAGTACTAATTGGAAAAGAGGAAGTCAAACTATCCCTATTTGCTGATGATATGATTGTTTACTTAAGGGATGCAAAAAACTCCACCAGAAAACTCCTAGAAACGATTAACAGCTTCAGCAAAGTGGCAGGATACAAAATTAACCTTAGAAAATCAATGGCCTTTCTTTACACCAAGAACAAGCAACTGGAGAAAGAATTCAAAGAGACCTTCCCACTCACAATAGCCTCAAAAACAATAAGATACCTAGGAACAAACCTAACCAAAGACACCAAAGACCTCTACAACAAAAATTTTAAACCCTTAAAGAAAGAAATTGAAGAAGACCTCAGAAGATGGAAAAACCTCCCATGCTCATGGATTGGGAAAATTAACATTGTAAAAATGTCCATTTTACCAAAACTCTTGTATAGATTTAATGCAATCCCAATCAAAATCCCCAAGAGTTTCTTCACAGGCTTGGAAACAAAAGTTCTTAAATTCATTTGGAGAAACAAAAGACCCCGAATAGCCAAATCAATCCTGAGTGAAAAGAGCTACACAGGAGGGATCTCTATACCAGATTTTAAACTATACTACAGGGCTATAGTCATAAAAACAGCCTGGTACTGGCACAAAAACAGACCTGTTGACCAATGGAACAAAACCGAAGATCCAAATCTGAGCACATACAATTTCAGCCATCTCATATTTGACAAGGGGGCCAAGAAACCACAATGGAGAAAAGACAGCATCTTCAGCAAGTGGTGTTGGCAAAACTGGATCACCACTTGTAGAAGAATGAAATTAAACCCCTACCTCTCACCCTGTACAAAAGTCAACTCCAGATGGATTAAAGACCTCAACGTGAAACCCCAAACTCTGAAGGTGATAGAAGAAAAAGTTGGCAGCAGACTACAAGACATAGGCGTAGGAAAAGACTTCCTAAATCAGACAGCAGCTGCACAAGAATTAAGGTCGACAATTGACAAATGGGACCTCATCAAACTCAAAAGCTTCTGTACATCAAAAGAAACAATCAAGGAAGTGAAGAGAAATCCCACAGAGTGGGAGGAAACCTTCACTGCAGATACATCTGACAAAGCATTGATTTCCAGAATATATAAACTACTCAAAAAACAAAGAAAAAAGAAAACAAACGACCCGCTCAATAGATGGAGCAAAGAACTGAACAGAGACTTCACAAGCGAGGAATTAGAGATGTCTGAGAAACACCTCAAGAACTGCTCAACATCACTAATCATTAAGGAAATGCAAATCAAAACCACTTTAAGATATCATCTTACTCCAATAAGACTGGCTAGGATCAAGAAAACAAATGATACCAAGTGCTGGAGAGGTTGTGGGGAAAGGGGAACACTCATCTGCTGCTGGTGGGAATGTAAACTCGTATAGCCACTATGGAAAGCAGTGTGGAGAACCCTTGGAAGACTTGAAATATCGGACTTGCCTCCCGACCCAGCCATACCACTCCTGGGCATATACCCTCAAGACTCACCCCACCACAGAGATACATGAACAGCCATGTTTATTGCAGTTCTTTTCACAAAAGCAAGGAGCTGGAACCATCCTGAATGCCCCTCAACTGACGAGCGGATAGAGAAAATGTGGTACATCTACACAATAGAGTTCTATGCAGCAGTAAAGAAAGACGACATCACGAGCTTTGCAGGAAAATGGCTGGAGCTAGAGGACATCATGCTGAGTGAAGTAACACAATCCCAGAAAAACAAACGATGAATGGTATCCCTCATCTGTGGATGCTAGTGCCAATTACCTGGTTGCAAGTATTTCTTGTGTAGGGACCCCTGAGCTTTTGTCCAAAGCAGTTGGGCCTAACGCATATTGGAAACAACAACAAGAACAGAAAGGACTGCATAAAGAACTGACTGAAACAGTGAACTTCTGCTCAAAACAGTCAACTTCCTCATGGAGAAAATTGAGAAAGACCAAGAAAGAGATGAAAAGCATGTGTGGCAGAATGCATGAGCTCTGGCGGGGTGGGGAAATGGGTGGGACACGAGTCTAGATTTGTTATAAAGAAATAAAAATAAATTTATATGAAGAAAAGAGAATGATTTATACACATGCTCATTACAAAATCAGGAAGAGCTCAAATAAATGACTTAACACTGCAACACAAGGTCTCTCCAAAGGCAAGAACAAATGAAACCTGCCCCCAGCAGATGAGAAATGACAACAAAAATCAGAGCAGAATTTAGTGAAATAGAAATAAAACAATTAAATGGATCAATGAATCAAAGAGCAAGTTCTTTGAAAACATAAACAGTATACACCCTTAGCCCACTTAACCTAAAGAAGAAAAAGATCAAATACAAATCAATAAAATCAGATTTGAAAGGGGCAACATCACAACAGACAAAGTAAAGATAAAGGACATTACATACTTTAAAAAACCTATACTGTATGAAACGTGAAAACCTAAAGGAAATGGCAATCTAAAATCTTCAGAATCATCAAAGCTAAACCAAGATGAGATCAACAATACAAACAGACCCATAACACCTAAGGCAGTTTAGACAGTAATAGAAAATTTGCCAACTAAAAAAGCTCAGGTACAGATGGATTTAAAACAGAATTCTCCCAGACATTTAAAGAATATCTATAACCAATATATCTTAAGTTATTCAAAAAGAAACAAAGAAACCCTAAATTCCTTCTATAAAGCAAGCACCAGTCTAACACCAGAAACCAAGTAAAGATTCAGCTTCCCCCACAGAACTATAGACTCATACCATAATGAAAAAATAATGCAAAAATTCTCAAAAAAATGTGAAAACCACACACAGGCACACTTCAAAATATCATCCACAATGATCAACTCCTCATAATGCCAGAAAGGCAGGAATAGTTCAAAACATGTAAGACAATAAATGTCATAAATCATATAAATTCACTCAAAAACAAAAATCACATGGTTATCTCGGTAGATGCAGTATTGACAAAATTAAACATGCATTTGTGATAAAAATCCTAGCACAAATTGGACTGGAGAGAGCATCTCAACATAATTAAAGCTGTATAAAATAAATCCAATGCTACCATTATTCTAAATTGAAAAAAATCAGGAACCACACAAATTCTCCACTCTCTTTAAATATAATACTTGAATCTCTTGCTCGAGCAATTAGTCAAAGGAAGAAAAGTAAAGGAATACTAATTGGAGAAGTGGTTAAATTACCTCTTTTACAGATGGTACGACAGTATACCTAAGAGATTAAAAAAATTCCACCAGAAAACTCCTAGGAGTGATTAACACTTTCGTATATTTCATATATTTTGCACCATGTGACACTTCAACACTACCAAGAACTAACTACCTGGAATGCAAGAATAGCCTGAACCCTCAACTCAAACAAGGCCAAAGTTTTCCTGGAGCCAACCATTCCTAGGCTCTTATGAGCAGGTGGCCTGTTGTGCTCGGGCACATGTGCATAGGAGGGTGTGGGTAACAAGGTCCCTGGGGCTTTGCAGGTAATAAAAATAATCTATGGTCTTATATAACCAATGACATACTAGTAAATCGAGACTAGAAGAATGACAATCAGGGATGAAGTAGGGAGAATGGGATGAACTGGGAGGAAGAAGATTTGTTGAGATGGTATGGGCAGGGTGGATTGGAAACAGTTCTGTTTCCTCATTGCTGAGACACTGGGTAAAGTCAGCTTGCCAGATCAGTATGGTATGATGAGGGTAGTGGAATGGAACAGTGCCTGGTTCACATGAAATGGGGGAAGGAAGGGAGTAAGTAGCCCAGGCAGCCTTAGAGAAGGTCCACTGTGAGGAAGAGGCTAGGGTCAGAGGACCCAAGGAAGTGACCTCACCTTTATGACATCAGTCCAAAAAGAACTCAGAATCCTGGTTACCAGCAAATACAGGCCAGTGGCAACCTGAAACACCTCACTTGTCTTGAGAGACTGGACAGAGCAGGATGTTGCTTTGCTGCTTGCGGCCTTCTGGAGGCTCAGGCCCAGGAATCCAGTGATTGGAAACTTCTGGAGACACAGGGTGCACCCACTAGCCCATCATATCTGGTCATTTTCATACGGGGACATGCAAGTGACACTGGTCAGTCCAAAGAAGAAAGTTTGTGATCCCCCTGATATACCCAGTTCATCAGTGTGTGTGTGTGTGTGTGTGTGTGTGTGTTTGTGTGTGTGTTTGTGAGAAAGTCAACATGCCCACTGTCTCAGATATGTTAACACTCTCAGTGTCTGTTGTCTCAGACATGTACAATGCCTCAAATCCTGTTGTCTATGATGTGTACACTGTCTCAGTCCCTGTTGTCTCAGACATGTCCACTGTCTCAGTCCCAGTTGTTTCACATATGTCCACTGTCTCTGTACCTGTTGTTTCAGACATGTCCATAGTCTCAGACCCTGTTGACTCAGATATGTGTGTTGTCTCAGACATGTCTCAGTCCCTGTTGTCTCTGATGTGTCCACTGTCTCCTTCCCTGTTGTCTCAGACATGACCACTGTCTCAATCCCAGTTGTTTCACACATGTCCACTGTCTCAGTACCTGTTGTCTCAGACTTGTCCATGGTCTCAGACACTGCCGTCACAGATATGTGTGTTGTCTCAGACATGTCCACTGTCTCAGTCCCTGTTGTCTCAGATATGTCCACTGTCTCAGTCCCTGTTGTCTCAGACATGTCCACTATCTCATTGCCTGTTGTTTCAGACATATCCACTGTATCAGTCCCTGTGGTCTCAGACTTGTCTGTGGTCTCAGACTTGTCCATAGTCTCAGACTTGGTTATCTCAGATATGTCCACTCTCTCAGTCCCCATTGTCTCAGATGTGTCCACAGCCTCAGCAGCTGACATCTCAGACAGGACTTGTCCACTGGCGAAGACATGTCAACTGCCTCAGTCTCTATTGTCCCAGAGAGTTCCACTCTCTGGAACCCTGTTGACTCAGACGTGCTCACTGTCACAGTCCCCGTTGTTTCAGACATGTCCACTGTCTCATTCCCTGTTGTTTCACACATGTCCACTCTCTCAGTGCATGTCGTCTCAGACATGTAAACTGTCTAAGTCCTTGTAGTCTCAGACATGTAAACTGTCTAAGTCCTTGTAGTCTCAGACATGTCCATGGTCTCAGACCCTGTTGTCTCAGATAAGTGTGTTGTCTCATATATGTCCACTGTCTCACTCTATGTTTTCTCTGACGTGTCCACTGTCTCAATCCATGTTGTCTGAGATATGTCCACTGTCTCAGTCGCAGTTGTGTCGCACATGTAAACTGTCTCAGTCCCTGTTGTCTCAGACAGGTCCATGGTCTCAGATCCTGTTGTCTCAGATATGTGTGTTTTCTCAGAAATGTCCACAGTCTCAGTCCCTGTTTTCTCAGACATGTCCACTATCTCATTGCCTGTTGTTTCAGACATATCCACTGTATCAGTCCCTGTGGTCTCAGACTTGTCTGTGGTCTCAGACTTGTCCATAGTCTCAGACTTGGTTATCTCAGATATGTCCACTCTCTCAGTCCCCATTGTCTCAGATGTGTCCACAGCCTCAGCAGCTGACATCTCAGACAGGACTTGTCCACTGGCGAAGACATGTCAACTGCCTCAGTCTCTATTGTCCCAGAGAGTTCCACTCTCTGGAACCCTGTTGACTCAGACGTGCTCACTGTCACAGTCCCTGTTGTTTCAGACATGTCCACTGTCTCATTCCCTGTTGTTTCACACATGTCCACTCTCTCAGTGCATGTCGTCTCAGACATGTAAACTGTCTAAGTCCTTGTAGTCTCAGACATGTAAACTGTCTAAGTCCTTGTAGTCTCAGACATGTCCATGGTCTCAGACCCTGTTGTCTCAGATAAGTGTGTTGTCTCATATATGTCCACTGTCTCACTCTATGTTTTCTCTGACGTGTCCACTGTCTCAATCCATGTTGTCTGAGATATGTCCACTGTCTCAGTCGCAGTTGTGTCGCACATGTAAACTGTCTCAGTCCCTGTTGTCTCAGACAGGTCCATGGTCTCAGATCCTGTTGTCTCAGATATGTGTGTTTTCTCAGAAATGTCCACAGTCTCAGTCCCTGTTTTCTCAGACATGACCACTGTATCATTACCAGTTGTTTCACACATGTCCACTGTCTCAGTCCCTGTTGTGTCAGACATGTCCATGGTCTGAGACCCTGTTGTCACAGATATGTGTGTTGTCTCTGACATGTCCACTCTCTCATTCCCTGTTGTCTCGGATGAGTCCACAGTCTCAGCCGCTGTCATCTCACACAGGACTTCTCCACTGGCGAAGACATGTCAATTGCCTCAGTCTCTATTGTCTTACACAGATCCACTGTCTCGAACCCTGTTGACTCAGATGTGTTCACTATCTCAGTGCCTGTTGTCTCAGACATGTCCACAGTCTATGTCCCTGTTCTCTCAGGCATGATCAAAGTCTCAGTCCCAGTTGTCTCAGATATGTCCAGTGTCTGAGTCCCTGCAGTCTCAGACATGTCCAATGTCTGATTCCCTGTTGTTTCAGAAATGTCTGCGGTCTCATTGGCTGTTGTCTCAGACATATCCACTGTCTCAATCCCCGGTTTTCTCAGACATGTCCACTGTCTCACTCCCTGTTGTCTCAAACATGTCCAATGATTATACCCTGTCGTCTCAGACATATCCAATGTCTCAGTCAATGTTGTCTCAGACAAGTCCACTATCTCAGTCCCTGTTGTCTCAGACATTTCCATAGTCTCAGACCCTGTTGTCTCAGATAAGTGTGTTGTCTCAGATATGTCCACTGTCACACCCTGTTGTCTCCGATGTGTCCACTGTCTCAATCACTGTTGTCTCAGACATGTCCACTGTCTCAGTCCCACTTGTTTCACACATGTATACTGTCTCAGTCCCTGTTGTCTCAGACATGTCCATGGTCTCAGACCCTGTTGTCTCAGATATGTGTGTTGTCTCTGACATGTCCACTGTCTCAGTCTCTGTTGTCTCAGACATGACCACTGTATCATTCCCAGTTGTTTCACACATGTCCACTGTCTCAGTCCCTGTTGTGTCAGACATGTCCATAGTCTGAGACCCTGTTGTCACAGATACGTGTGATGCTAAGACATGTTCACTGTCTCAGTACCTGTTGTTTCAGATATATCTACTGTCTCAGTCCCTGTTGTTTCAGACATGTCACCTGTCTCAGTCCCCATTGTCTCAGACATGAACACGCTTGTGGTCGCAGTTGTATCAGACATGTCTACTGTCTCAGTCCCTGTTCATTCAGATATATCTACTGACTCAGTCCCTGTCGTTTCAGACATGTCGCCTGTCTCAGTCCCCGTTGTCTCAGACATGAACACAATAGTAGTTGCAGTTGCATCACACATGTCAACTGTCTCAGTCACTGTTGTCTGAGACATGTCCACTGTCTCATTCCCTGGTGTTTCAGATATATCTACTTAGTCGCAGTTGTTTCAGATATGTCACCTATCTCAGTCCACCTTGTCTCAGACATGAACACGCTCTTAGTTGCAGCTGTATCAGAAATGTCCACTGTCTCAGTCCCTGTTGTCTAGAACATGGCCTCTCTCTCATTACCTGTTGTTTACATATATCCACTGTGTCAGTCCCTGTGGTCTCAGACATGTCCACAGTCTCTGTTCTGGTAGTCTCAGATATGTCCACTGTCTCAGTTCCTGTTGTGTCGGATGTGTCCACAGTCTCAGCCACTGTCATCTCAGACAGGAATTGTGCACTGGCGAAGACATGTCAACTGCCTCAGTCTCTATTGTCTCATACAGGTCCACTGTCTCAAACCCTGTTGACTCAGACGTGTTCACTGTCTCAGTCCCTGGTGTTTCAGATATATCTACTGACTCAGTCCCTCTTTTTCAGACATGTCGCCTGTCTCAATCCACGTTGTCTCAGACATGAACACGCTCTTAGTCGCTGTTGTATCAGACATGTCCACCGTCTCAGTCCCTGTTGTCTCAGACATGTCCACTGTCTCATTCCCTGTTGTTTCAGACATATCCAATGTGTCCCTGTGGTAAAAGACTTGTCCACACTGTCAGTCCTGGTTATCTCAGATATATACACTGTCTCAGTCCCTGTTGTCCCAGATGTTTCCACAGTCTCAGCTGCTGTCATCTTAGACTGCACTTGTCCACTGGTGAAGACATGTCAACTGCCTCAGTCTCTATTATCTCAGACAGGTCAATGTCTCAAACCCTGTTGCTCAGAGGTGTTCAGTGTCTCAGTCCCTGTTGTCCCAGACATGTCCACTGTCTCATTCCCTGTTGTTTCACACATGTCCACTGTCTCAGTGTGTGTTGTCTCAGACATGTCCACTGTCTAAGTCCGTGTTCTCTCAAACACGTCCAAAGTCCCAGTCCCGGGTGCCACAGATATGTCCAGTGTCTGAGTCCCTATAGTCTCAGACATGTAAAATGTCTGATTCCCTGTTGTCTCAGAAATGTGCAAGGTCTCAGTATCTATTGTCTCAGACATGTTCACTGTCTCAGTCCCTGTTGATTCACACATGACCTTGGTCTCATCGGCTTTTGTCTCAGACATATCCAATGTCTTAATCCCTGTTGTCTCAGACATGTCCTTTGTCTCAGTCCCTGTTGTCTCAAATATGTCCAATGTCTAAACATTTTTGTCTCAGACATGTCCACTCTCTCAGTCAGTGTTGTCTCAGACAAGTCCACTATTTCAGTCCCTGTTGTCTCAGATATGTGCACATTCTCAGTTCCCATTATCTAAGACATGTCCACGGTGTGAGTCCCTGTTGGCTCACATATGTCTGCGGTGTCAGTACCTGTTGTCTCAGACATGTCCATGGTCTCAGTGCCTGTTATCTCAGACATATCCATTGTCTCAGTCCCTGATGTCTCAGACATGTCCACACTCTCAGTCCCTGTTGTCTCATACATGTCCACTGTCTCAGTCCCTGTGGTCTCTGACATGTCCATTGTCTCAGTCCCTGGTGTTTCAGATATATCTAATGACTCATTCCCTGTTGTTTCAGACATGTCACCTGTCTCAGTCCACGTTGTCTCAGACATGAACACGCTGTTAGTTGCAGTTGTATCAGACATGTCCACTGTCTCAGTCCCTGTTGTCTCAGTCATGTCCACTGTCTCATTCCCTGTTGTTTCAGACATATCCACTATGTCAGTCCCTGTGGTATCAGACTTTCCACAGTCTCAGTCCTGTTTGTCTCAGATATGTCCACTGTCCCAGTCCCAGTTTTCTCAGATGTGTCCATAATCTCAGCCACTGTCATCTTGGACAGGACTTGTCCACTGGCAAAGACATGTCAACTGCCTCTGTCTCTATTGTCTCAGACAGGACCAATGTCTCGAACCCTGTTGACTCCGAGGTGTTCAGTGTCTCAGTCCCTGTTGTCTCAGACATGTCCACTGTTTCATTCCATGTTGTTTCACACATGTCCACTGCCTCATTGTATGTTGTCTCAGACATGTCCACTGTCTAAGTCCCTGTTCTCTCAGACATGTCCAAAGTTTCAGTCCCGAGAGTCACATATATGTCCAGTGTCTGAGTCCTTGCAGTCTCAGATATGTAAAATGTCTGATTCCCTGTTGTCTCAGAAATGTCCAAGGTCTCAGTCCCGTCTCAGACATTTCCTTGGTCCCATTGGCTGTTATCTCAGACATATCCAATGTCTCAATCCCTGTTGTCTCAGACATATCCTCTGTCTCAGTCCCTGTTGTCTCAAACATGTCCAATGTCTAAACATTGTTGTCTCAGACATGTCCACTGTATCAGTCACTGTTGTCTCAGACAAGTCCACTATTTCAGTCCCTGTTGTCTCAGACATGTCCACAGTCTCAGTTCTGGTTATCTCAGACATGTCCATGGTGTCAGTCCCTGTTGTGTCACACATGTCCGCGGTGTCAGTACCTGTTGTCTCAGACATGTCCATGGTCTCAGTGCCTGTTATTTCAGACATATACATTGTCTCAGTCCCTGATATCTCATACATGTCCACTGTCTCAGTCCCTGTTGTCTCAGACATGTCAATTGTCTCATTCCCTGGTGTTTCAGATATAGCTACTGACTCATTCCCTGTTGTTTCAGACATGTCACCTGTCTCAGTCCACGTTGTCTCACACATGAACATGCTCTTAGTCGCAGTTGTATCAGACATGTCCACTGTCTCAGTCCCTGTTGTCTCAGACATGTCCACTGTCTCATTCCCTGTTATTTCAGACATATCCACTGTGTCAGTCCCTGTGGTATCAGACTTGTTCACAGTCTCAGTCCTGTTTTTCTCAGATATGTCCACTGTCCCAGTCCCTTTTGTCTCAGATGTGTCCACAGTCTCAGCCGGTGTCATCTTGGACACGACTTGTCCACTGGCGAAGACATGTCAACTGCCTCAGTCTCTATTGTCTCAGACAGGTCCACTGTCTCGAACCCTGTTGACTCAGGCTTGTTCCCTGTCTCAGTCCCTGTTGCTCAGACATGTCCACTGTCTCATTCCCTGTTGTTTCACACATGTCCACTGTCTCAGTGAATGTTGTCTGAGACATGTCCACAGTCTAAGTCCGTGTTCTCTCAGACATGTCCAAAGTTTCAGTCCCGGATGTCACAGATATATCCAGTGTCTGAGTCCCTGCAGTCTCAGACAAGTAAAATGTCTGATTGCCTGTTGTCTCAGAAATGTGCAAGGTCTCAGTATCTGTTGTCTCAGCATGTCCACTGTCTCAGTCCCTGTTGTCTCAGATATGTCCATGGTCTCATTGGCTGTTGTCTCAGACATATCCATGGTCTCAATCCCTGTTGTCTCAGACATGACCACTGTCTCAGTCCCTGTTGACTCAAACATGTCCAATGTCTAAACATTGTTGCCTCAGACATGTCCACTGTCTCAGTCAGTATTGTCTCAGACAAGTCCACTATTTCAGTCCCTGTTGTCTCAGACATGTGCATGGTCTCACTTCCCTTTACCTCAGACATGTCCACTGTGTCAGTCCCTGTTGTCTCACACATGTCCACGGTGTCAGTACCCGTTGTCTCAGACATGTCCATGGTATCAGTGCCTGTTATCACACATATCCATTGTCTCAGTCCCTGATGTCTCAGACATGTCCACAATCTCAGTACCTGTTGTCTCATACATGTCCACTCTCTCAGTCCCTGTTCTCTCAGACATGTCCACTATCTAAGTCCCTGGTGTTTCAGATATATCTACTGACTCAGTCCCTCTTGTTTCAGACATGTCGCCTGTCTCAATCTACGTCGTGTCAGACATGAACATGCTCTTAGTCGCAGTTGTATCAGACATGTCCACTGTCTCAGTCTCTGTTGTCTCAGACATGTCCACTGTCTCATTCCCTGTTGTTTTAGACATATCCACTGCATCAGTACCTGTGGTATCAGACTTTTCCACAGTGTCAGTCCTGGTTGTCTCAGATATATGCACTGTCTCAGTCCCTGTTGTCTCAGATGTGTCCACAGTCTCAGCTGCTGTCATCTCAGACAGGACTTGTCCACTAGCGAAGACATATCAACTGCCTCAGTCTCTATTGTCTCAGACAGGTCCAATGTCTCATTCCCTGTTGTTTCACACATGTCCACTGCCTCAGTGTATGTTGTCTCAGACATGTCCAATGTCTAAGTCCCTATTCTCTCAGACATGTCCACAGTCTCAGTCCCAGTGTCACATATATGTCCAGTGTCTGAGTGCTTGCATTCACAGACATGTAAAATGCCTGATTCCCTGTTGTCTCAGAAATGTGCAAGGTCTCAGTATCTGTTGTCTCAGACATGTCCACTGTCTCAGTCCCTGTTGTCTCAGACATATCCTCAGTCCCATTAGCTGTTGTCTCTGACATATCCAATGTCTCAATCCCTGTTGTCTCAGACATGTCCTCTGTCTCAGTCCCTGTTGTCTCAAACATGTCCAATGTCTAAACATTGCTGTCTCAGACATGTCCACTGTCTCCCTCAGTGTTGTCTCAGACAAGTCCACTATTTCAGTCCCTGTTGTCTAAGACATGTGCATGGTCTCAGTTCCCGTTATCTCAGACATGTCCACGGTGTCAGTCCCTGTTGTCTCACACACGTCCACGGTGTCAGTCCCTGTTGTCTCACACATGTCCGCGGTGTCAGTACCTGATGTCTCAGACATGTCCATGGTCTCAGTGCCTGTTATCTCAGACATATCCATTGTCTCAATCCCTGATGTCTCAGACATGTCAAAACTCTCAGTCCCTGTTGTCTTATACATGTCCACAGTCTCAGTCCCTGTTTTCTCAGACATGTCCATTGCCTCAGTCCGTGGTGTATCAGATATAGCTACTGACTCATTCCCTGTTGTTTCAGACATGTCACCTGTCTCAGTCCATGTTGTCTCACACATGAACACGCTCTAAGTCGCAGTTGTATCAGACATGTCCACTGTCTTAATCCCTGTTGTCTCAGAAATGTCCACTGTCTCATTCCCTGTTGTTTCAGACATATCCACTGTGTCAGTCCCTGTGGTATCAGCCTTGTCCACAGTCTCAGTCCTGTTTTTCTCAGATATGTCCACTGTCCCAGTCCCTTTTGTCTCAGATGTGTCCACAGTCTCAGCCGCAGTCATCTTGGACAGGACTTGTCCACTGGTGAAGAAATGTCAACTGCCTCAGTCTCTATTGTCTCAGACAGGTCCACTGTCTCAAACCCTGGTGACTCAGGCATGTTCACATTCTCAAACCCTGTTTCTCAGACATGTCCACTGTCTCTTTCCCTGTTGTTTCACACATATCCACTGTTTTAGTGAATGTTGTTTCAGACATTTCCACTGTCTAAGTCCGTGTTCTCTCAGACATATCCAAAGTTTCAGTCCTGGTTGTCAAAGATATATCCAGTGTCTGAGTCCCTGCAGTCTCAGACATGTAAAATGTCTGATTCCCTGTTGTCTCAGAAATGTGCAAGGTCTCAGTATCTGTTGTCTCAGCATGTCCACTGTCTCAGTCCCTGTTGTCTCAGATATGTCTGAGGTCTCATTGGCTGTTGTCTCAGACATATCCACTGTCTCAATCCCTGTTGTCTCAGACATGTCCACTGTCTCAGTCCCTGTTGTCTCAAACATGTCCAATGTCTAAACATTGTTGTCTCAGACATGTCCACTGTCTCAGTCAGTGTTGTCTCAGACATGTCCACTATTTCAGTCCCTGTTGTCTCAGACATGTGCACAGTCTCAGTTCCCATTATCTCAGACATGTCCAATGTCTCAGTCCCTGTTGTTTCAGATATATCCACTGTCTCAGTCCCTGTTGTTTCAGACATGTCACCTGTCTCAGTCCCCGTTGTCTCAGACTTCAACACGCTCGTGGTTGCAGTTTTATCAGACATTTCCACTGCCTCAGTCCCTGTTGTCTCAGACATGTGCACGGTCTCAGTTCATGTTGGTTCAGATACATCTACTGACTCAGTCCCTGTTGTTTAGACATGTCACCTGTCTCAGTCCCCGTTTTCTAAGACATGAACTCATCTTTTGTCGCAGTTGGCTCAGACATGTCCACTGTCTCAGGCCCTCTTGTCTCAGATATTTCCACTGTGTCAGTCCCTGTGGTCTCAGATATGTCCACTGTCTCAGTCAATGTTGTCTCAGACATGTCCACTGTCTCATTCCCTGGTGTTTTAGATATATCTACTGACTCAGTCCCTTTTGTTTCAGACATGTCACCTCTCTCAGTCCACGTTGTCTCAGACATGAACACACTCTTAGTCACAGTTGTATCAGACATGTTCACTCTCTCAGTTCCTGTTGTCTCAGACATGTCCACTGTCTCATTCCCTGTTGTTTCAGACATATCCACTGTGTTAGTCCCTGTGGTCTCAGACATGTCCACAGTCTCAGTCCTGGTTGTCTCTCATATGTCCACTGTCTCACTCCCTGTTGCCTCAGATGTGTCCACAGTCTCAGCTGCTGTCTTCTCTGACAGGACTTGTCCACTGGCGAAGACATGTCAACTGCCTCAGTCTCTATTTTTTCAGACACATCCACTGTCTCAAACCCTATTGACTCAGACGTGTTTACTGTCTCAGTTCCTAATGCCTCAGACATGTCCACTTTCTCATTCCCTGTTGTTTCACACATGTCCACTATCTCAGAGCCTGGGGTCTCAGACATATACACTGTCTAAGTCCCTGTTCTCTCACACATGTCCAAAGTCTCAGTCCCGGTTGTCTTTGATATGTCCTGTGTCTGAGTCCCTGTAATCTCAGACATGTCCAATATCTGATTCCCTGTTGTCTCAGAAATTTCCAAGGTCTCAGTATCTGTTGTCTCAGATATGTCCACTGTCTCAATCCCTGTTGTCTCAGATATGTCCGCGGTCTCATTGGCTGTTGTCTCAGACATATCCACTGTCTCAATCCCTGCTGTCTCAGACATGTCAACTGTCTCAGACCCTGTTGTCTCAAACATGTCCAATGTCTATACCCTGTTGTCGCAGACATGTCCAATGTCTCAGTCAGTGTTGTCTCAGAGAAGTCCACTATCTCAGTCCTTCTTGTCTCAGACATGTCCATTGTCTCATACCCTCTTGTCACAGGTATGTCTGTTGTCTCAGATATGTCCACAGTCTCACTCCCTGTTGTCTCTGATGAGTCCACTAAGTCCCTCTTCTCTCAGACATGTCCAAAGTCTCATTCCCAGTTGTCTCAGATATGTCCAATGTCTGAGTCCCTGCAAGCCTATATATGTCCAATGTCTGATTCCCTGTTGTCTCAGAATTATCCAAGGTCTCAGTATCTGTTGTCTCAGACATGTCCACTGTCTCTGTCCCTGTTGTCTCAGACATGTCCACGGTCTCATTGGCTGTTGTCTCAGACATATCCACTGTCTTAATCCCTGTTGTCTCAGATGTGTCCACTGTCTCAGTCCCTGTTGTCTCAAACATATCCAATGTCTAAACACTGTTGTCTCAGACAAGTCCACTGTCTCAGTCAGTGTTGTCTCAGACAAGTCCACTATCTCAGTACCTGTTTTCTCAGACATGTCCACTGTCTCAGTTCCCATTATCTCAGACATGTCCACGGTGTCAGTCCCTGGTGTTTCAGATATATCTACTGACTCAGTCCCTGTTGTTTCAGACATGTCACCTGTCTCAGTCCACGTTGTCCCAGACAAGAACACCCTATTAATCGCAGTTGTATCAGACATGTCCACTGTCTCAGTACCTGTTGTCTCAGATATGTCCACTGTCTCACTTCGTGTTGTCTCAGATATGTGTTGGGTTTCAATTCCCGTTATCTCAGACATGTCCATGGTGTCAATGCCTGTTGTCTCAGACACATCCTCCGTGTCAGTACCTGTTGTCCGAGACATGTCCATAGTCTCAGTTCCTGTTATCTCAGACATATCCATTGTCTCAGTCGCTGATGTCTCAGACATGTCCACACTCTCAATCCCTGTTGTCTCAGACATGTACACTGTCTCAGTCCCTGTTGCCTCAGATGTGTCCACAGTCTCAACCACTGTCTTCTCTCACAGGACTTGTCCACTGGCAAAGACATGTCAACTGCCTCATTCTCTATTGTCTTAGACAGGTCCACTGTCTCGAACCCTGTTGACTCAGATGTGTTCCCTGTCTCACTCCCTGATGTCTCAGACTTGTTCACTGTCTCATTCCCTGTTGTTTCACACATGTACACTATCTTAGTGCCTGTTGTCTCAGATATGTCCACTGTCTAAGTCCCTGTTCTCTCAGACATGTCCAAAGTCTCAGTCCCGGTTGCCTCAGATATGTCCTGTGTCTGAGTCTCTGTAATCTCAGACATGTCCAATGTCTGATTCCCTGTTGTCTCAGAAATGTCCACGGTCTCAGTATCTGTTGTCTCAGACATGTCCACCTTCTCAGTCCCTCTTGTCTCAGATATGTCTGCGGTCTCATTGGCTGTTGTCTCAGACATATCCACTGTCTCAATCCCTGCTGTCTCAGACATGTCCACTGTCTCAGTCCCTGTTGTCTCAACCATATCCAGTGTCTATACACTGTTGTCTCAGACATGTCCAATGTCTTAGTCAGTGTTGTCTCAGAGAAATCCACTATCTCAGTCACTGTTGTCTCAGACATGTCCAAGGTCTCATACCCTCTAGTCTCAGATATGTCCCCTGTCTCAGTCCCTGTTGCCTCAGTCATGTCCATTGTCTCACTCCCTGGTGTTTCAGATATATCTACTGACTAATTCCCTGTTGCTTCAGATATGTAGCCTGTCTCAGTCCACATTGTCTCAGACATGAACACGCTCTTATTCACAGTTTTATCAGTCATGTCCTCTGTCTCAGTCTCTGTTGTCTCAGACATGTCCACTGTCTTATTCCCTGTTGTTTCACACATATCCACTGTTTCAGTCCCTGTGGTATCATACTTGTCCACAGTCTCAGTCTTTGTTGTCTCAGATATGTCCACTATCTCAGTCCCTGTTGTCTCAGAGGTGTCCACAGTCTCAGCCACTCATCTTGGACAGGACGTGTCCACAAGCGAAGACATGTCAACTGCCTCAGTTTCTATTGTCTCAGACAGGTCCACTGTATTAAACCCTGTTGACTCAGGCGTGTTCACTGTCTCAATCCCTGTTGTCTCAGACATGTCCACTGTCTCATTCAATGTTGTTTCACACATGTCCACTATCTCAGTGCCTGTTGTCTCAGATATGTCCACTCTCTAAATCCCTGTTCTCTCAGACATGTCCAAAGTATCAGTCCAGGTTGTGTCAGATATATCCGGTGTCTGAGTCACTGCAGTCTCAAACATGTCCAATGTCTGATTGCCTGTTGTCTCAGAAATGTCCAAGTTCTCAGTATCTGTTGTCTCAGACATGTCCACTGTCTCAGTCCCTGTTGTCTCAGACATGTCCGTGGTCACATTGGCTGTTGTCTCAGACATATCCATGGTCTCAATCCCTGTTGTCTCAGACTTCTGCACTGTCTCAGTCCCTGTTGTCTCAAACATGTCCAATGTCTAAACACTGTTGACTCAGACATGTCCACTGTCAGACTCAGGATTGTCTCAGACAAGTCCACTATCTCAGTCCCTGTTGTCTCAGACATGTCCATGGCCTCAAACCCTGTTGTCTCAGACAACTCTGTTGTGTCAGATATGTCCACTGTCTCACTCCCTGTTGTCTCCGACGTGACCACTGTCTCATTCCCTGTTGTCTCAGATATGTCCACTGTCTCAGACCCTGTTGTTTCAGATATATCTACTGACTCAGTCCCTGTTGTTTCAGACATGTCACCTGTCTCAGTCCACATTGTCTCCGACATGAACAAGATCTTAGTCGAAGTTGTATCTGACATGTCCACTATCTCAGTCCTTTTTGTCTCAAACATGTCCACTGTCTCATTCCCTGTTGTTTCACACATATCCACTGTGTCAGTCCCTGTGGTCTCAGACATGTCCACAGTCTCAGTCCTGGTTGTCTCAGATATGACCACTGTCTCAGTCCCTGTTCTCTGAGACATGTCTACTGTCTGATTTCCTGTTGTTTCAGACATATCCACTGTGTCAATCCCTGTGGTCTCAGACATGTCCACTGTCTCATTCCCTGTTGTCTCAGACATGTCCACTGTCTCATTCCCTGTTTTTTCACACATGTCCACTGTCTCAGTGTATGTTGTCTCAGACATGTCCACTGTCTTAGTCCCTGTTCTCTCAGACAGGTGCAAAGTCTCAGTCCCGGTTGTCTCAGAGATGGCCAGTGTCTGAGTCCCTGCAGTCTCAGACATGTCCAATGTCCGATTCCCTGTTTTCTCAGAAATGTCCAAGGTCTCAGTGTCTGTTGTCTCAGACATGTCGACTGTCTCTGTCCCTGTTGTCTCAGATATGTCCTCGGTATCATTGGCTGTTTTCTCAGACATATCCACTGTCTCAATCCCTGTTGTCTCAGCCATGTCCACTGTCCCCGTCCCTGTTGTCTCAAACATGTCCAATGTCTAAAAGCTGTTGTCTCAGACAAGTCCACTGTCTCGGTCAGTGTTTTCTCAGACAAGTCCATTATCTCAGTCCCTGTTGTCTCAGAAATGTTCATGGTCTCAGTTCCCATTATCTCAGACATGTCCATGGTGTCAGCCCCTGTTGTCTCAGACTCGTCCGCAGTGTCAGTTCCTGTTGTCTCAGACTTTGTACATGGTCTCAGTGCCTGTTATCACAGACATATCCATTGTCTCAGACCCTGATGTCTCAGACATGTCCACACTCTCAGTCCCTGTTGTTTCAGACATGTCCACTCTTTCAGTCCCTGTTGTCTCAGCCATGTCCACTGTCTCAGTCCCTCTGTTTCAGATATATCTACTGACTCAGTCCCTGTTGTTTGAGACATGTCGCCTCTCTCAGTCAATGTTGTCTCAGATACGTCCACTGTCTCACACCTTGTTGTCTCAGAAATGTCCCTGAACCCATTGGCTCTTGTTGTCTCAGTCATATCCACTGTCTCAATCCCTGTTGTCTCAGCCATGTCCACTGTCGCAGTCCGTGTTGTCTCAAACATGTCCAATGTCTAAACACTGTTGTCTGAGACATGTCCACTGTCTCAGTCAGTGTTGTCTCAGACAAGTCCACTATCTCAGTACCTATTGTCTCAGACAGGTCCACGGTCTCTGTTCATATTATCTCAGACATGTCCACTGTGCCAGTCCCTGTTGTCTCAGACACATCCATGGTCTGAGTACCTGTTGTCTCAGACATATCCATGGTCTCAGTCCCTGTTGTCTCAGACATATCCATTGTGTCAGTCCCTGATGTTGCAGACATATCCACACTCTCAGTCCCTGTTGTCTCACACATGTCCACTCTGTCATTTCCTGTTGTTTCAGACATGTCCACTGTCTCATCCCTGTTGTTGCATATATATCTACTGACTCAGTCCCAGTTGCTTCAGACATGTCTCCTGTCTAAGTCCACATTGTCTCAGACAGGAACATGCTGTTAGTCACAGTTGGATCAGACATGTCTACTGTCTCAGTCCCTGTTTTCTCAGACATGTCCAATGTCTCATTCCCTGTCGTTTCAGACATATCCACTGTGTCAGACCCTGTTATCTCAGACTTTTCCATAGTCTCAGTCCTGGTTATCTCTGATATGTACACTGTCTCAGTACCTGTTTTCTCAGATATGTCCACAGTGTCAGCTGCTGTCATCTCAGAGAAGACTTGTCCAATGGCGAAGACATGTCAACTGCCTCAGTCTCTATTGTCTCAGACAGGTCCACTGTCTCAAACCCTGTTGACTCAGACGTGTACACTTTCTCAGTCCCTGTTGTTTCACACATGTCCGCTGTCTCAGTGCATGTTGTCTCAGACCCATAAACTGTCTAAGTCTCTGTTGTCTCAGACATGTCAATGGTCTCAACACTGTTGTCTCAGATAAGTGAGTTGTCTCAGGTATGTCCACTGTCTCTCTCCCTGTTTTCTCTGACATGTCCACTCTCTCAATCCCTGTTGTCTCAGACATGTCCACTGTCTCAGTCACTGGTGTTGCATGTATATCTACTGACTCAGTCCCTGTTGCTTCAGACATGTCTCCTGTCTCAGTCCACGTTGTCTCAGACATGAACACGCTGTTAGTAGCAGTTGGATCAGACATGTCCACTGTCTCAATCCCTGTTTTCTCAGACATGTCCAATGTCTCATTCCCTGTTGTTTCAGACATATCCACTGTGTCAGACCCTGTGGTCTCAGACTTTTCCACAGTCCCAGTCCTGGTTGTCTCCGATATGTATACTGTCTCAGTCCCTGTTTTCTCAGATGTGTCCACAGTGTTAGCCGCTGTCATCTCAGACAGGACTTGTCCAATGGCGAAGACATGTCAACTACCTCAGTCTCTATTGTCTCAGACAGGTCCACTGTCTCAAAACCTGTTGACTCAGACGTGTACACTGTCTTTGTCCCTGTTTTCTCAGACATGTCCACTGTCACATTCCGTTGTTTTACACATGTCCACTGTCACAGTGCAAGTTGTCTCAGACCTGTAAACTGTCGAATACCCTGTCTCAGACATGTCAATGGTCTCAACACTGTTATCTCAGATAAGTGTGTTTTCTCAGGTATGTCCACTGTCTCACTCCCAGTTTTCTCGGACATGTCCACTGTCTCAATCCCTGTTGTCTCAGACATGTCCACTGTCTCAGTCCCAGTTGTTTGACACATGTATACTGTCTCAGTCCCAGTTGTCTCAGACATGTCCATAGTCTCAGGCCCTGTTAACTCAGATATGTGTGTTGTCTCAGACATGTCCAGTGTCTCAGTCCCTGTTGTCTCAGACATGACCACTGTATCATTCCCAGTTGTTTCACACATGTATATTTTCTCATTCCCTGTTGTGTCAGACATGTCCATGGTCTCAGTCTCTGTTGTCACAGATATGTGCATTGTCTCAGACTTGTCCACTGTCTCAGTCCCTGTTGTTTCAGACATATCCACTGTCTCATTCACTGTTGTCTCAGACATGTCCACTGTCTCAGTGCCTGTTGTCTCAGACATGTCTACTGTCTAAGTCCCTGTTCTCTCCAGCATGTCCAAATTCTCAGTCCTTTTTGTCTCAGATATGTCCAGTGTCTGAGTCCCTGCAGTCTCAGACATGTCCAGTGTCTGATTCCCTGTTGTTTGAGAAATGTCCACGGTCTCAGTATCTGTTTTCTCAGACATATCCACTGTCTCAATCCCTGTGGTCTCAGACATGTCCACTGTCTCAGTCCCTGTTGTCTCAAGCATGTCCAATATCTAAACCCTGTTGTCTCAGACATGTCCACTGTCTCATTCTGTGTTGTGTCAGACATGGCCACGGTCTCAGACCCTGTTGTCACAGATATGTGTGTTATCTCAGACAAGTCCACTATCTCAGTCCATGTTGTCTCAGACATGTGCATGGTCTCAGTTCCCGTTATCTCAGACAAGTCCACGGTGTCTGACCCTGATGTCTCAGACACGTCCGCAGTGTCAGTACCTGTTGTCTCAGACATGTCCACAATCTCAGTGCCTGTTATCTTAGACATATCCATTGTCTCAGTCCCTGATGTCTCAGACATGACCACACTCTCAGTACCTGTTGTCTCAGACATGTCCACTGTCTCAGTCCCAGTTGTCTTAGACATGTTACTGTCTCAGTCCCTGGTATTCAGATATATCTACTGACCCAGGCCCTGTTGTTTCAGACATGTCACCCGTCTCAGTCCATGTTGTCCCCGTCATGAACACGCTCTTAGTCGAAGTTGTATCATCCATGTCCACTGTCTTAGTCCCTGCTGTTTCAGATATATCTACTGACTCAGTCCCTGTTGTTTGAGACATGTCACCTCTCTCAGTCCACGTTGTCTCAGACATGTCCACTGTCTCACACCGTGTTTTCTCAAACATGTCCCCATCTCATTGGCTGTTGTCTCAGACACATCCAATGTCTTAATGCCTGTTGTCTCAGCCATGTCCACTGTCTCAGTCCCTGTTGTCTCAAACATGTCCAATGTCTAAACACTGTTGTCTGAGACATGTCCACTGTCTCAGTCAGTGTTGTCTCAGACAAGTCCACTATCTCAGTCCCTGTTGTCTCAGACATGTTCACGGTCTCAGTTCCCATTATCTCAGACATGTCCACGGTGTCAGTCCCTGTTGTCTCAGACAGGTCCGCATTGTCAGTACCTGTTGTCTCACACATGTCCACAGTCTCAGTGCCTGTTATCTCAGACATATCCATTGTCTCAGTCCCTGTCTCAGACATGACCACACTCTCAGTACCTGTTGTCTCAGACATGTCCACTGTCTCAGTTCCTGTTGTCTTAGACACGTTACTGTCTCAGTCCCTGGTATTCAGATATATCTACTGACCCAGGCCCTGTTGTTTCAGACATGTTGCCTGTCTCAGTCCATGTTGTCTCCATCATAAACATGATCTTAGTCGAAGTTGTATCAGCCATGTCCACTGTCTCAGTCCCTCTTGTTTCAGATAATTCTACTGTCTCAGTCCCTTTCGTATCATACATGTTGGCTGTCTCAGTCCCCGTTGTCTCAGACATGAACACAGTCTTAGTCGGAATTTTATCAGACATGTCCACTGTCTCATTCCCTTTTGTTTCAGACATATCCACCATATCAGATGCTGTGGTCTCAGACTTGTCCTTAGTCGCAGTCCTGGTTGTCACAGATATGTCCACTGTCTCAGTCCCTGTTGTCTCAGATGTGTCCACAGTCTCAGCCGCTGTCATCTCAGACAGGACTTGTCCACTGGTGAAGACACGTCAACTGCTTCAGTCTCTACTGTCTCAGAGAGGTCAACTGTCTCGAACCCTGTTGACTCAGACATGTTCTCTGTCTCAGTCCCTGATGTCTCAGACATGTCCACTGTCTCATTCCCTGTTGTTTCACACATGTCCACTGTCTCAATGCATGTTTTCCCAGACAAGTAAACTGTCTAAGTTCCTGTTGTTTCATTTCCATGATCTCAGACCCTGTTGTCTCAGGTAAGTGTGTTGTCTCAGATATGTCCATTGTCTCACTCCCTGTTGTCTCCAATGTGTCCAATGACTCAAACAATGTTGCCTCAGACATGTATACTGTCTCAGTCCCAGTTGTTTCACACATGTATACTGTCTCAGTCCCTGATGTCTCTGACATGTCCACGGTCTCACACACTGTTGTCACAGATATGTGTGTTGTCTCAGATATGTCCACTGTCTCAGTCCCTGTTGTTTCAGACATATCCACTGTCTCAGTGCCTGTTGTCTCAGACATGTATACTGTCTAAGTCCCTGTTCTCTCCAGCATGTCCAAATTCTCAGTCCTGGTTGTCTCAGATATGTCCATTGTCTGAGTCACTACAGTCTCAGACATGTCCAATGTCTGATTCCCTGTTGTTTGAGAAATGTCCACGGTCTCAGTATCTGTTGTCTCAGACATGTCCGGGTCTCATTGGCTGTTGTCTCAGACATATCCACTGTCTCAATCCCTGTTTTCTCAGATATGTCCACTGTCTCAGTCCCCGTTGTCTCAAACATGTCCAATGTCAAAACCCTGTTGTCTCAGACATGTCCATTGCCTCAGTCTGTTTTGTCAGACATGGCCACGGTCTCAGACCCTGTTGTCAGAGATATGTGTGTTGTCTCAGATAAGTCCACTATCTCAGTCCATGCTGTCTCAGACATGTGCATTGTCTCAGTTCCCGTTATCTCAGACATGTCCACGGTGTCAGACCCTGCTGTCTCAGACACGTCCACAGTGTCAATACCTGTTGTCTCAGACATTTCCATGGTCTCAGTGCCTGTTTTCTCAGACATATCCATTGTCTCAGTCCCTGATGTCTCAGACATGTTCACACTCTCAGTCCCTGTTGTCTTAGACATGTCCACTGTCTCAGTCCCTGTTGTCTTAGACATGTTGCTGTCTCAGTCCCTAGTGTTTCAGATATATCTACTGACTCAGGCCCTGTTTCAGACATGTCGCCTGTCTCAGTCCATGTGTCTCAGTCACAAACACGCTCTTAGTCAAAGTTGTATCAGCCATGTCCACTGTCTCAGTCCCTGTTGGTTCAGATATATCTACTGTCTCAGTCCCTGTTGTTTCAAACATGTCGGCTGTCTCAGTCCCTGTTGTCTCAGACATGGACACACTCTTAGTCACAGTTGTCTCAGACATGTCCACTGTCTCATTCCCTTTTGTTTCAGATATATCCACTGTATCAGACCCTGCGGTCTCAGACTTGTCCTTAGTCTCAGTCCTGGTTGTCGCATATATGTCCAATGTCTCATGCCCTGTTGTCTTATATGTGTCCATAGTCTCAGCCGCTGTTGTCTCAGACAGGACTTGTCCAATGGCGAAGACATGTCAACTGGCTCAGTCTCTATTGTCTCAGACAGGTCAACTGTCTCAAACCCTCTTGACTCAGACGCGTTCATTGTCTCAGTCCCTGATGTCTCAGACATGTCCACTGTCTCATTCCCTGTTGTTTCACACATGTCCACTAACTCAGTGCATGTTTTCTCAGACAAGTAAACTGTCTAAGTTCCTGTTGTCTCAGACATTTCCATGGTCTCTGGCCCTGTTGTCTCAGATAAGTGTGTTGTCTCAGATATGTCCATTGTCTCACTCCCTTTTGTCTCTGATGTGTCCAATGTCTCAATAAATGTTGTCTCAGACATGCCCACTGTCTCAGTCCCAGTTGTTTCACACATGTATACTGTCTCAGTCCCTGTTGCCTCTGACATGCCCATGGTCTCAGACCCTGTTGTCTCAGATATGTGTGTTGTCTCAGACATGTCCAATGTCTAAGTCCCTGTTTTCTCAGACATGACCACTGTATCATTCCCAGTTGTTTCACACATGTCCCCTGTCTCAGTCCTTGTTGTGTCAGACATGTCCATGGTCTCAGACTCTGTTGTCACAGATATGTGTGTTGTCTCAGACATGTCCACTGTCTCAGTCCCTGTTGTTTCAGACATATCCACTCTCTCAGTCACTGTTGTTTCAGACATATTCACTGTCTCAGTCCCTGTTTTCTCAGATATATTTACTGTCTCAGTCCCTGTTGTTTCAGACATGTCACCTTTCTCAGTCCCCCTTGTCTCAGACATTAACACACTCGTGGTCGCAGTTGTATCAGACATTTCCACTGTATCAGTCTCTGTTGTCTCAGACATGTCCACTGTCTCAGTAACTGTTGGTTCAGATATATCTGACTCAGTCCATGTTGTCTCAGACTTGTAGATTGTCTAAGTCCCCGTTGTCTCAGACATGAACACACTCTTATTTGCAGTTGTATCAGACATGTCCACTGTCTCAGTCCCTGTTGTCTCAGACATGTCCACTGTCTCAGGCCCTGTTGTCTCAGATATATCCACTGTGTCAGTCCTTCTGGTCTCAGACATGTCCACTCTCTCAGGCCCTGTTATGTCAGACATGGACACTCTCTCACTCCCTGGTGTTTCAGATATATCTACTGACTCAGTCCCTGTTGTTTCACACATGTCCACTGTCTCAGTCCCTGTAGTGTCAAATATGTCCATGGTCTCAGACCCTGCTGTCACAGATATGTGTGTTGTCTCAGACAATTCGACTGTCTCAGTCCCTGTTGTCTCAGACATGTCCACTCTCTCAGTCCCTGTTGATTCAGATATATCTACTCTCTCAGTCCCTATGGTTTCAGACATGTTACCTGTCTCATTCCCCGTTGTCTCAGACATGAACATGCGCATGGTTGCAGTTGTATCAGACATGTCCATTGTCTCAGTCCCCATTGTCTCAGAAATGTCCACTGCCTCAGGCCCTGTTTTCTCAGATATATCCACTCTCTCAGTCCCTGTTGTCTCAGACATGTCCACTGTCTCAATACCTGTTGTCTAAGACATGTCCACTGTCTCATTACCACAGTATCAGACATGTCCACAGTGTCCTGGTAGTCTCAGATATGTCCACTGTCTCAGACTCTGTTGTCGTGGATGTGTCCACACTCTCAGCCACTGGCATCTCAGACAGGACTTGTCCACTGGCAAAGACATGTAAACTTCCTCAGTCTCTATTGTCTCAGACAGGTCCACTGTCTCGAACACTGTTTGACTCAGATGTGTTCACTGTCTCCGTCCCTGGTGTCTCAGACATGTCCACTGTCCCATTCCCTGTTGTTTCACACATGTCCACTATCTCAGTGCCTGTTTTCTCAGACATGTCCACTGTCTAAGTCCCTGTTCTCTCAGACATGTCCAAAGTCTCAGTCCCGGTTTTCTCAGATATGTCCAGTGTCTGAATCCCTGCAGTCTCAGACATGTCCAATGTCTGATTCCTCGTTGTTTTCAGAAATGTCCAAGGTCTCAGTATCTGTTCTCTCAGACATGTTCACTGCCTCAGTCCCTGTTGTAACAGACATGTCCGCAGTCTCATTGGCTGTTGTCTCAGACATATCCACTCTCTCAATTCCTGTTGTCTCAGACAAGTCCACTGTCTCAGTCCCTGTTGTCTCAAACATGTCCAAAGTCTCATCCTGTTGTCTCAGACATGTCGACTGTCTCAGTCAGTGTTGTCTCATACAAGTCCCCTATATCAATCCCTGTTGTCCCAGACATCCATTGTCTCAGTCCCTGTTGTCTCAGATAAGTGTGTTGTCTCAGATATGTCCACTGTCTCACACCCTGTTGTCTCTGACATGTCCACTGTCTCAATCCCTTTTGTCTCAGACATGTCCACTGTCTCAGTCCCAGTTGTTCCACACATGTATACTGTCTCAGTCCCTGCTGTCTGAGACATCTCTATGGTCTCAGTCCTTGTTGTCTCAGATATGTGTGTTGTCTCAGAAATGTTCACTGTCTCAGTCCCTGTCGTCTCAGACATGAACACTGTATCATTCCCAGTTGTTTCACACAAGTCCACTCTCTCAATCCCTGTTGTGTCAGACATGTCCATGGTCTCGGACCCTGTTGTCACAGATATGTGTGTTGTCTCAGACATGTCCACTGTCTCAGTCCCTGTTGTTTCAGACCTATCCACCGTCTCAGTCTCTGTTGTCTCAGACATGTCCACTGTCTCAGTCCCTGTTGTTTCAGACCTATCCACTGTCTCAGTCCCCGTTGTCTCAGACATGAACATGCTCGTGTTCGCAGTTGTATCAGACATGTCCACTCTCTCAGTCCCTATTTTCTCAGACATGTCCACTGTCTCAGTCCCTGTTGGTTCAGATATAGCTACTGATTCAGTCCCTGTTGTCTCAGACATGTCCATGGTCTCAGACCCTATTGTCAAAGACATGAACACGTTCTTAGTCACAGTTGTATAAGACATGTCCACAGTCTCAGTACCTGTTCTCTCAGACATGTCCACTGCCTCAGGCCCTGTTGTCTCAGATATATCCACTGTGTTGGTCCCTGTGGTCTCAGACATATCCACTGTCTCAGTCCCTGTTGTCTCAGACATGTTCACTTTCTCAGTCCCTGGTGTTTCATATATATATAATATAAATATATTAATATTATATGATATATATTATATATATAAAATCTACAGACTCAGTCCCGGTTGTTTCAGGCATGTCGACTGTCTCAGTCCACCTTGTCTCAGACATGAACACACTCTTAGTCGCTGATATATAAGACATGTCCACTGTGTCAGTCCCTGTTGTCTCAGACATTTCCACTGTCTAATTCCCTGTTGTTTCAGATATATCCACTGCCTCAGTCACTGTGGTCTCAGACATGTCCACAGTCCCAGTCCTGGTTGTCTCAGATATGTCCACTGTCTCAGTCCCTGTTGTCTCAGATGTGTCCACAGTCTCTGCCGCTGTCATCTCAGACAGGACTTGTCCACTGGTGAAGACATGTCAACTGCCTCAGTCTCTATTATCTCAGACAGGTCAATGTCAGATATTCTTGTCTAAGATAAGTGTGTTGTCTGAGATATGTCCACTGTCTCAATCCCTGTTGTCTGTGATGTGTCCACTGTCTCAATCACTGTTGTCTCAGACATGTCCACTGTCTCAGTCCCACTTGTTTCACACATGTATACTGTCTCAGTCCCTGTTGTGTCAGACAGGTCCATGGTCTCAGACCCTGTTGTCTCAGATATGTGTTCTCTCAGACATGTCCACTGTCTCAGTCCCTGTTGTCTCAGACATGACCATTGTATCATTCCCAGTTGCTTCACACATGTCCACTGTCTCAGTCCCTGTTGTGTCAGACATGTCCATGGTCTCAGACCCTGTTGTCACAGATATGTGTGTTGTCTCAGACATGTCCTCTGTCTCAGTCCCTGTTGTTTCAGACATACCCACTGTCTCAGTTCACTCTTGTCTCAGACACGTCCACTGTCTCAGTCCCTGTTTTTTTAGATATAACTACTGTCTCAGTCCCTCTTGTTTAAGATATGTCGCCTGTCTCAGTCCCCGTTGTTTCAGACATGAACACGCTTGTGGTCCCTGTTGTATCAGACATGTCCACTGACTCAGTCCCTTTTGTCTCAGACAGGTCCACTGTCTCAGTCCCTGTTTTTTGAGATATATCTACTGACTCAGTCCCTGTTGTTTCAGACATGTTTCCTGCCTAAGTCCCTGTTGTCTCAGATATGAACACACTCTTAGTCGCAGTTGTATCAGACATGTCCACTGTCTCAGTCCCTGTTGACTTAGACATGTCCACTGACTGAGGCCCTCTTGTCTCAGATATAGCCACTGTGTCAGTCCCTGTGGTCTCAGACATGTCCACTGTCTCAGTCCCTGCTGTCTCAGACATGTCCAATTTCTAAGTCCCTGTTCTCTCAGACACATCCAATGTCTCAGTCCCAGTTGTCTCGGATATGTCCAGTGTCTGAGTCCCTGCAGTCTCAGACATGTCCAATGTCTGATTCCCTGCTTTCTCAGAAATGTCCAAGGTCACAGTATCTCTTGTCTCAGACATGTCCACTCTCTCAGTCCCTGTTGTCTCAGACATGTCCGCAGTTTCATTGGCTGTTGCCTCAGACATATCCACTGTCTCAATCCCTGTTTTCTCAGACATGTCCATTGTCTCAGTCCGTGTTGTCTCAAACATGTCCAATGTTTAAACACTGTTGTCTCAGACAAGTCCACTCTGTCAGTCAGAGTTGTCTCAGACAAGTCCACTATCTCAGTCCCTGTTGTCTCAGACATGTCCAAGGTCTCAGTTCCCATTATCTCAAACATGACCATGGTGTCAGTCCCTGCTGTCTCAGACATGTCCGTGGTTTCAGGACCTGTTGTCTCAGACATGTCCACGGTCTCAGTGCCTGTTATCTCAGACATATCCATTGTCTCAGTCCCTGATGTCTCAGAGATGTCCACACTTTCAGTCCCTGTTTTCTCAGACACGTCCACTGTCTCACTCCCTGTTGTCTCAGACATGTTCACTGTCTCAGTCGCTGGTGTTGCAGATATATCTACTGACTCAGTCCCTGTTGCTTCAGACATGTCGCCTGTCTCAGTCCACATTGTCTCAGACATGAACACACTCTTAGTTGCAGTTGTATCAGACGTGTCCACTGTCTCGGTCCCTGTTGTATCAGACATGTCCAATGTATGTTTTCCTTTTGTTTCAGACATATCCACTGTATCAGTCCCTTTGGTCTCAGACTTGTCCATAGTCTCAGACCTGGTTATCTTAGATATGTCCACTGTCTCAGTCCCTGTTGTCTCAGATGGGTCCACAGTCTCAGCCACTGTCATTTCAGACAGGACTTGTCCACGGGCTAAGATATGTCAAGTGCCTCAGTCTCTATTGTCTCAGACTGGTCCACTGTCTCAAACCCTGTTGACTCTGACATGTTCACTCTCTCAGTCTCTGTTGTCGCAAATATGTCCACTGTCTCATTCCCTGATGTTTCACACATGTCCACTGTCTCAGTGCATGTTATCTCAGACAAGTAAACTGTCTAAGTCCCTGTTGTCTCAGACATGTCCATGGTCTCAGACCCTGTTGTCTCGGATAAGTGTGTTGTCTCAGATATGTACACTGTCTCACTCCCTCTTGTCTCCCACGTGTCCACTGTCTCAATCCCTGTTTTCTCAGTCATGTCCACTGTCTCAGTCCCAGTTGTTTCACACACGTATACTGTCTCAGTCCCTGTTCTCTCAGACATGTCCATGGTTTCAGACCCTGTTGACTCAGATATGTGTGTTGTCTCAGACATGTCCACTTTCTCAGTCCCTGTTGTCTCAGACATGACCACTGTATCATTCCCAGGTGTTTCACACATGTCCACTGTTTCAGTCCCTGTTGTTTCACACATGTCCACTATCTCAGTGACTGTTGTCTCAGACATGTCCACTGTCTAAGTACCTGTTCTCTCAGACATGTCCAAATTATCAGTCCAGGTTGTCTCAGATATGTCCAGTGTCTTAGTCCCTGTTGTCTCAGAAATGACCAAGCTCTCAGTATCTGTTGTCTCAGACATGTCCACGGTCTGGTTGGCTGTTATCTCAGACATGGACACTGTATCATTCCCAGTTGTTTCACACATGTCCCCTCTCTCATTCCCTGTTGGGTCATACATGTCCATGGTCTCAGGCCCTGTTGTCACAGATATGTATGTAGTCTCAGACATGACCCCTGTCTCAGTCCCTGTTGTTTCAGACATATCCACTCTCTCAGTCACTGTTGTCTCAGACATGTCCACTGTCTTAGTCCCTGTTGTTTCAAATATATCTACTCTCTCAATCCCTGTTGTTTCAGACATGTCGCCTATCTTATTCCCCGTTGTCTCAGACATGAACACGCTCATGTTCACTGTTGTATCAGACATGTCCACTGTCTCAGTCCCTGTTGTCTCAGACATGTCCCCTGTCTCAGTCCCTATTGGTTCAGATAAATCTGACTCGGTCCCTGTTGTTTCATACATGTTGCCTGTCTCAGTCCCCGTTGTCTCAGACATGAAAACACTCTTAGTCACAGTTGTATCAGACATGCCCACTGTCTCAGTCCCTGTTGACTCAGACATGTCCACTGTTTTAGGCCCTCTTGTCTCAGATATATCCACTGTGCCAGTCCCTGTGTTCTCAGACATGTCCACTGTCTCAGTCCCTGTTGTCTCAGACTTGTCCACTGTCTGAATGCCTGGTGTTTCAGATATATCTACTGACTCAGAGACTGTTGTTTCAGACATGTCTCCTATTGTCTCAGACATGTCCACATTGTTTCAGACATGAACACGCTCTTAGTCACAGTTGCATCAGACATGTCCACTCTCTCAGTCCCTGTTGTCTCAGACATGTATACTGTCTCATTCCTTTTGGTTTCAGGCATATCCACTGTGTCAGTTCCTGTGATCTCAGACATGTCCACAGTCTCATTCTTGGTTGTTTCAGGTATGTCCACTGTCTCAGTCCCTGTTGACTTGGATGTGTCCACAGTCTCACCCACTGTCATCTCAGACAGGACTTGTCCACTGGTGAAGACACGTCAACTGCCTCAGTCTCTATTGTCTCAGACAGGTACACTGTCTCAAACCCTGTTGACTGAGACGTGTTCAATGTCTCAGTCCCTGTTGTCTCAGACATGTTGACTGTCTCATTACTGGTTGTTTCACACATGTCCTCTATCTCAGTGCTTGTTGTCTCAGATATGTCCACTGTCTAAGTCCCTGTTGTCTCATACATGTCCAAAGTCTCAGGCCCAGTTGTCTCAGTTATGTCCAGTGTCTGCGTCCATGGAGTCTCTGACATGCCCAATGTCTGATTCCCTCTTGTCTCAGAAATGACCAAGGTCTCAGTGTCTGTTGTCTCAGACATGGCCAATATCTCTTTCTGGTTGTCTCAGACATGTCCGTGGTCTCATTGGCTGTTGTCTCAGACATATCGACTGTCTCAATCCCTGTTGTCTCAGTCATGGCCACTGTCTCAGTCACTGTTGTTTCAAACATGTCTAATGTCTAAACCCTGTTGTCTCAGACATGTCCACTGTCTCAGTCAGTGTTGTCTCAAACAAGCCCAATATCTCAGTCCCTGTTGTCTCAGACATGTCCATGATCTCAGACCCTGTTGTCTCAGACATGTCCATGGTCTCAGACCCTGTTGTCTCAGATATGTGTCTTGTCCCAGACATGTCCATTGTCTCAGACCCTGTTGTCTCAGATATGAGAACTGTATCATTCCCAGTTGTTTCACACATGTCCTCTGTCTCATTAACTGTTGTGTCAAACATGTCCATGGTCTCAGACCCTGTTGTCACAGATATGTGTGCTTTTTCAGACATGTCCACTGTCTCAGTCCCTGTTGTTTCATACATATCCATTGTCTTAGTCACCGTTGTCTCAGACATGTCCACTGTCTCAGTCCCTGTTGTTTCAGATATATCTACTGTCTCAGTCCCTGTTGTTTCAGATATGTCGCCTGTCTCATTCCCTGTTTTCTCAGACATGAATACACTCGTGGTCGCAGTTGTATCAGACATGTCCACTGTTGCAGTCCCTGTTGTCTCAGACATGTCCACTGTCTCAGTCCCTGTTGGTTCAGATATATCTACTGACTCAGTCCCTGTTGTTTCAGACAAGTCGCCTGTCTCAGTCCCCATTTTCTCAGACATGAACACACTCTTAGTCGGAGTTATGTCAGACATGTCTTCTGTCTCAGTCCCTGTTGTCTCAGACATGTCCACTGTCTCAGGCCCTCTTGTGTCAGATAAATTCACTGTCAATTCCCTATGGTCTCAGACATGTCCACTGTCCCAGTCCCTGTTTTATCAGACATGTCCACTGTCTCATTCCCTCATGTTTCAGATATATCTACTAACTCAGTCCCTGTTGTTTCAGACATGTCGCCTGTCTCAGTCCACATTGACTCAGACATGAACATGCTCTTAGTCGCAGTTGTCTCAGACATTTCCACTGTCTCATTCCCTGTTGTTTCAGACATAATCACTGTGTCAGTCCCTGTGATCTCATACTTGTTCACATTGTCAGTCCTGGTTGTCTTAGATATGACCACTGTCTCAGTCCCTGGACTCAGATATGTCCACAGTCTCAGCCACTTTGATCTCAGACAGGACTTGTCTACTGGTGAAGACATGTCAACTGCCTCAGTGTCTATTGTCTCAGACAGGTCCACTGTCTCGAACCCTGTTGACTCAGATGTGTTCACTGTCTCAGTCCCTGTTGTCTCAGACATGTATACTGTCTCATTCCCTGTTGTTTCACACATGTCCATTATCTCAGAGCCTGGGGTCTCAGATATATACACTGTCTAAGTCCCTGTTCTCTCACACATGTCCAAAGTCTCAGTCCCAGTTGTCTCAGATATGTCCAGTATCTGAGTCCCTGCAGTCTCAGACATGTCCAATGTCTGATTCCCTGTTGTCTCAGAAATGTCCAAGGTCTCAGTATCTGTTGTCTCAGACATGTCCACTGTCTCAGTCCCACTTGTCTTAGACATGTCCGCAGTCTCATTGGCTGTTGTCTCAGACATATCCACTGTCTCAATCCCTGTTGTCTCAGACATGTCCACTGTCTCAGTCCCTGTTATCTCAAACATGTCCAATGTCTAAACCCTGTTGTGTCAGTCATGTACACTGTCTCAGACATTGTTGTCTCAGACAAGTCCACTATCTCAGTCCCTGTTGTCTCAGATATGTCCATGGTCTCAGACCCTGTTGTCACAGATAAGTGTGTTGTCTCTGACATGTCCACTGTCTCAGTCCCTGTTGTTTCAGACATATCCAGTGTCTCAGTCACTGTTGTCTCAGACATGTCCTGTGGAGAGCGGGCGTTGGCCAAAATGGCGCTTTGGACCCTGGCCAGGTCTTATCGCCTGATTGTCGCCTGACTGCCCAGCTCATTCCCCAGCCAATAAGAGAACGCCAAACCTGAACCCTCATTAGCGTGTCCTCTGACTTCCGTATATTGTGCATACTGCTTACAGACCAATGAGAGACTGCCACGACGCTCGCACCCTTGCAGGAGGCTGGGTTGAGAGAGGGGATATGAGTAGGGGACACTGGAAGGAGAGAAGAGAGTTGGTGTATGAGTTGCCTGAATAAACTGCGTCTGGAAGAACAAGAGTGCTTCCTCTCCTTTTTCCTGCCAGCCGGGAACAGAGAGCGATGAGGAGAGCGACAATGTCCACTGTCTCTGTCCCTGTTGTTTCAGATATATCTACTTTCTCAGTCCCTGTTTTTTCAGACATGTCACCTGTCTCAGTCTCCATTGTCTCAGACATGAACACACTCTTGGTTGGAGTTGTATCAGACATGTCCACTGTCTCATACCCTGTTATCTCAGATATGTCCACTGTCTCAATCCCTGTTGATTCAGATATACCTACTGACTCAGTCCCTGTTGTTTCAGACAAGTGGACTCTCTCAGTCCCCGTTGTCTCAGACATGAACACATTCTTAGGCCCAGTTGTATCAGACATGTCCACTGACTCAGTCCCTGTTTTCTCAGACATGTCCACAGTCTCAGGCCCTCTTGTCTCAGATATATCTGAGGCCAGAAATGGCAAAGCAACATCCTGCTTGTTCCAGTTTTTCAAGACAAGTGAGGTGTTTCAGGTTGCCACTGGCCTGCAGTTGCTGGTAACCAGGATTCTGAGTTCTTTTTTGACTGATGTCATAAACGTGAGGTCACTTCCTGGGGTCCTCTGTCCCTAGCCACTTCTTCACTGAGACAGTGGGTACTAACAGAGTGGATATGTCTGAGACAACCTGGATTGAGACTTTGGACATGTCTGAGACAACAGGTACTGAGACAGTGGACATGTCTGATAGAATTCCGAATAACAGCATGCTCAGGTCTGATACAACTGTGACTAAGAGCGTGTTCAGGTCTTAGACAATGGGGACTGAGACAGGCTACATGTCTGAAACAACAGGGAGTGAGACTGTAGATATATCTGAAACAACAGGGACTGAGACAGTGGACATGTCTGACACAACACACATATCTGAGACAACAGGGTCTGAGACCATGGACAGGACTGAGACAGTGGATATGTGTGAAACAACAGGGACTGAGGCAGTAGACATGTCTGATACAACAGGGACTGAGACAGTGGACATGTCTGAGAAAACAGGGTTCGAGAAAGAGGACATTTCTGAGACAACAGAGACTGAGGTATTGGTCACGCCTGATTCAACACGGTTCCATACATTGGACATGACTGAGACAACAGGGTTCTAGACAGTGGACCTGTCTGAGACAATAAGACTGAGACAGTTGAAATGTCTTCACCATTGGACAAATTCTGTCTGAGATGACAGAGACTGAGACAGTGGACACAACTGAGACAACAGGGATTGAGACAGTGGACACATTTGAGACAACCAAGACTGAGACAGTGGACATATCTGAGAGAACAGGGTCTGCGACAGTGGACATGTCTGAGCAAGTGCGGCTAAGAGCGTGTTCATGTCTGAGACAATGGGGAATGAGACAGGTGACATTTCTGAAACAACAGGGACCGAGACAGTAGATATATCTGAAACAACATCGACTGAGACTGTGGACATATTTAGACATCAGGAACTGAGACATTGGACATGTCTAAGACAACAGGGACTGATACATTGGACATGTCTGAGACAACATTGACTCAGAAAGTGGACATGTCTGAGACAACATTGACTCAGAAAGTGGACATGTCTGAGACAACACACATATCTGAGAAAACAGGGTCTTAGACCATCGACATGTCTGAGACAACAGGGACTGAGACAGTGGACATGTGTGAAAAAACTGCTACTGAAACAGTGGCAATGTCTGAGACAACAGGGACTGAGACAGTGGACACATCCAATTCTACACAGTTCGATACATTGGAGCAGTCTGAGACAATAGAGATTGAGACATTTGAAATGTTTTTGCCATTTAACAAGTCCTGTTTGAGATGACAGCGAATGAAACAGAGGACACATCTGAGACAATCAGGACTGAGACAGTGGACATATCTGACACAACAGGGACTATGACAGTGGACATGGCTGAGACAACTGTGACTAAGAGCGTGTTCATGTTTGAGACAACGGGGACTGAGACAGGCAACATTTCTGAAACAACAGGGACTGAGACAGTAGATATATCTGAAACAACAGGGACTGAGACTGCACATATTTAGACAACAGGAACTGAGACATTGGACATGTCTGACACAACAGGGACTAATACAGTGGACATGTCTGAGACAATAGGGACTGAGAGAGTGGACTCATCTGATTCAACAGGATTCGAGACAGTGAACCTGTCTGCTAATAGTCAAAGAAACAGTTGACATGTGTTCGCCAGTTGACAAGTCCTCTCTGTGATGACATCGACTGAGAAAGTGGACACATCTGAGGCAACAGGGACTGAGAGAGTGCACATGACTGAGACAAGAGGGATTGACACAGTGGATATGTCTGATACAACAGGGACTGAGACAGTGGAAAAGTCTGAGACAACAGGGACTGAGACAATGGACATGTCTTATACAACAGCTACTAAGAGTGCATTCACATCTGAGACAACGGGGCCTGAGAGAGTGGACATATCTGAGACCACAGGGACAGAGACAGTGGACATGTCTGAGACAACAGGCACTGACACAGTGGATATGGCTGATACAACAGGGAATGAGACAGTGGACAAATCTGAGACAACAGGGACTGAAACAGTGGACAAGTCTGAGACAACAGGGACTGAGACAGTGGGTATCTCTGATACAAATGCGACTAAGAGCATTTTCATGTCTGAGAAACCTGGGAGTGAGACAGGCAACAATTCTGAAACAACAGGGACTGAGACAGTAGACATATGAGGAAAAACAGGGACTGAGTCTGTGGACATGTTTGGGACAAGAGGAACTGAGACAGTGGATATGTATGAAACAACTGGGATTGAGACAGTGGTCATGTCTGAGAAAACAATGCCTGAGACAGTGGACACTTCGAAGACAAAACGGAATGAGACATTGGACATGTCTTAGACAACACAGATATCTGAGGAAACAGGTTCTGAGATGATGGACATGTCTGAGACAACAGGCACTGAGACAGTGGACATGTGTGAAACAACGGGGACTGAAGGCACTGAGACAGTGGACATGTGTGAAACCACTTGGACTGAGACAGTGGTCATGTCTGAGACAACAGGGACTGAGACAGTGGACACGTCTGAGATAACAGGGTTCCATATAGTGCACATGTCTGAGAGAATAGAGTCTATGTTAGTAGAAATGTGTGAGACAGTGGACATGTTGACTTTCTCACACACACACACAACCACACACACACACACACACACACACACTGATGAACTGGGTATAACAGGGGGATCACAAATATACTTTGTACAGACCAGTGTCACTTGTGTGTCCCCGTGGGAAAATGGCCAGATATGATGGGCTAGAGGGCACACCCTGTGTCTTCAGAAGTTTCCAAACACTGGATTCCTGGGTCTTCAGGGGCCTGAGCCTCCAGAAGGCCGGAAACAGCAAAGCAACTTCCTGCTCGGTCCAGTCTTTCAAGACAAGTGAGGTGTTTCAGGTTGCCACTGGCATGTAGTTGTTCATAACCAGGATTCTGAGTTCTTTTTGGACTGATGTCATAAACGTGAGGTCACTTCCTGGGGTCCTGTGACCCTAGCCACTTCCTCACTGAGACAGCGGGGACTAACACAGTGGATATGTCTGAGACAACCAGGACTAAGACTTTGGACATGTTTGACACAACAGGGACTGAGACAGTGGACATGTCTGATACAACTGCTAATAAGAGTGTGTTCAGGTCTGATACAACTGTGACTAAAAGCGTGTTCAGGTCTCAGACAACGGGGACTGAGACAGGCTACATGTCTGAAACAACAGAGACTGAGATAGTAGATATATCTGAAACAACAGGGAATGAGAAAGTGGACATGTCTGAGACAACAGGGACTGAGACAGTGCAAATTTCTGAGACAACAGGGACTGAGACAATGGACATGTGTGAAACCAAAGGGACTGAGACTGTTGACATATCTGAGACAACACACATATCTGTGACAACAGGGTCTGAGACAATGGACATGTCTGAGACAACAGGGAATGGGACAGTGGACATTGGAGAAACAACTGGGACTGAGACAGTGGTCATGTCTGAGACAACAGGGACTGATACAGTGGACATGTCTGAGACAACAGGTACTGACAAAGTGCACATGTCTGAGACAAAACACATATGTGAAAAATGAGGGAATGAGACCATTGACATGTCCGAGACCACAGGGACTGAGACAGTGGTAATGTGTGAAACAATTGAGACTGAGACAGTGGTCATGTCTGAGACAAGAGGGACAGATACAGTGGACATGTCAGAGACAACAGGGACTGAGACAGTTGACATGTCTTAGACAACAGATATTTAGAGCGTGGACACATCTAAGACAATCTGGACTCAAACAGGTGACATGTCTGAAACAACAGGGACTGAGACAGTGGTTATATCGGGAACAATAGGGACTGAGACAGTGGACACGTCTGAAACAATAGGATTGAGACAGTGAACATGTCTGTGACAACAGAGACTGAGACAGTTGACATGTCTGAGACAGTGGACATGGTGACTTTCTCACACTCACAAAGACACACACACACACACACTAACACACACACTGATGAACTGAGTATATCATGGCGATTACAAACTTTCTACTTTGGAATGACCTGTGTCACTTGTGTGTCCCTGTGGGGAAATGGCCAGATATATTGGGCTAGAGCACGCACCATGTGTCCCCAGGTGTATCCCAACACCAGATTCCTGGTTCATCTGGGTCCTGAGCATCCAGAAACCCTCAAGCAGCAAATCAGCATCCGGCTCAGTCCAGTCTTTCTAGACAAGTGAGGGGTTTCAGGTTGCCAATGGCCTGTAGTTGCTGGTAAACAGGATTCTGAGTTCTTTTTGGACTGATTTCATAAAGGTGAGGTCACTTCCTGGGGTCCTCTGAACCTAGACTCTTCCTCACTGAGACAACAGGGACTGAGACAGTGGACATGTCTGAGAAAACAGGGACTGACACAGTGGATATGTCTGAGACAACCGGGACTAAGACTTTGGACATGTCTGAGACAAGAGGGAATGAGACAGTGCACATGTCTGATACAACTGCGACTAAGAGCATATTCATGTCTGAGACAATGGGGACTGAGACAGGCTAAAGGTCTGAAACAACAGCGCATGAGACAGTAGATATATCTGAAACAACAGGGACTGACACAGTTTATATATCTGAGACAACAGAGACTGAGACAGTGGACATGTGTGAAACAACAGGGCTGGAGAGAGTGGACATGTCTGACACAACACACATATCTGAGATAAGAGGGTATGAGACCATGGACATGTCTGAGACAACAGGGACTGAGACAGTGGATATGTGTGAAACAACAGGGACTGAGGCAGTGGACATGTCTGATACAACAGGGACTGAGACAGTGGACACGTCTGAGAAAACAGGGACTGAGACAGCGGACACCTCTGAAACAACAAGGACTGAGACAGTGGACATATCTGCAACAACAGGAACTGCAACAGTGGACATGTTGGAGACAACAGGGACTGAGACAGTGGACACGTCTGATTCTACATGATTCGATACATTGGACCAATCTGAGACAATAGAGACTGAGACATTTGAAATGTCTTCACCATTGGACAAGTCCTGTCTGAGATGACAGCAACTGAGACAATGGACACATCTGATGCAATAGGGACTGAGACAGTGGACACATCTGAGACAACCAAGACTGAGACAGTGGACATGTCAGATTCTACACGGTTCAATACATTGGACCAATCTGAGACAATAGAGACTGAGACATTTGAAATGTCTTCACCATTGGACAAGTCCTGTCTGAGATGACAGCAACTGAGACAGTGGACACATATGAGACACCAGGGACTGCGACAGTGGACATGTCTGAGATAACTGCGACTAAGAGTGTGTTCATGTCTGAGACTATGGGGAATGACAGAAGACATTTATGAAACAACAGGGACTGAGACAGTAGATATATCTGAAACAACATGGACTGAGACTGTGGACATATTTAGACAACAGGAACTGAGACATTGGACATGTCTGAGACAACAGGGACTGATACACTGGACATGACTGAGACAGTGGACATGTCTGAGACAACACACATATCTGAGCAAACGGGGTCTTAGACCATCGACATGTCTGAGACAACAGGGACTGAGACAGTGGACATGTGTGAAACAAGTGTGACTGAGACAGTGGTAATGTCTGAGACAACAGGGACTGAGACAGTGGACACGTCTGATTCTACATGGTTCGATACATTGGACCAGTTTGAGACATTTGAAATGTGTTCACAATTGGACAATTCCTGTCTGAGATGACAGCGACTGAGACAGTGGACACACCTGAGACAACAGGGACTGAGACCGTGGACACATCTGAGGCAATTGGACTGAGACAGTGGACATATCTAAGACCACATGGACTGCGAGAGTGGACATGTCTGAGACAAGTGCGACTAAGAGCATGTTCATGTCTGAGACAACGGGGACTTAGGCGACATTTCTGAAACAACAGGGACTGAGGCAGTAGATATATCTGAAACAACAGGGAATGAGACTGTGCACATATTTAGACAACAGGACCTGAGATATTGGACATGTCTGAGACAACAGGGACTGATACAGTGGACATGTCTGAGACAATAGGGACTGAGACAGTGGACTCATCTGATTCAACAGGGTTGGAGAGAGTGAACCTGTCTGCTAACAGTGAAAGAAACAGTTGACATGTGTTTGCCACTGGACAAGTCCTGTCTGTGTTGACATCGACTGAGACAGTAAACACATCTGAGACAACAGGGACTGAGAGAGTGCACATGACTGAGACAACAGGGATTGACACAGTGGATATGTCTGAAACAACAGGGACTGACACAGTGGACATATCTGAGACAACAGGGACTGAGACAATGGACATGTCTGATACAACAGTTACTAAGAGCATATTCGTGTCTGAGACAACGGGGACTGAGACAGTGGACATATCTGAGACCACAGGGACTGACTGTGATCATGGCTGAGACAACAGGCACTGACACAGTGGATATGTCTGAAACAACAGGGAATGAGACAGTGGATAAATCTGAGACAACAGGGACTGAGACACTGTACAAGTCTGAGACAACAGGGACTGAGACAGTGGACATGTCTGAGACAACAGGGACTGAGACAGTGGACATGTCTGATACAAATGCAACTAAGAGCATGTTAATGTCTGAGACAACTGGAACTGAGACAGGTGACATTTCTGAAACAACAGGGACTGAGACAGTAGATATATCAGAAAGAACAGGGACTGAGTCTGTGGACATGTTTGAGACAACAGGAACTGAGACAGTGGATATGTGTGAAACAACTGGGATTGAGACAGTGGTCATGTCTGACACAACAACACCTGAGACAGTGGACACGTTGGAGACAACATGGACTGAGACAGTGGACATGTCTTAGACAACACACATATCTGAGGAAAGAGGTTCTGAGATCATGGACACGTCTGAGACAACAGACACTGAGACAGTGGACATGTGTGAAACAACTGGGACTGAGACAGTGGTCATGTCTGAGACAACAGGGACTGAGACAGTGGACATGTCTGAGACAACAGGGACTGAGATAGTGGACAAGTCTGAGACAACAGGGACCGAGACAGTGGACACGTCTGAGACAACAGGGTTTGATACAGTGGACATGTCTGAGACAACAGAGACTAAGACAGTTGAAATGTCTGAGACAGTGGACATGTTGACTTACACACACACACACACACACACACACACACTGATGAACTGTGCATAACAGGGAGATCACAAATATTCTACTTTGTACAGATCAGTGTCACTTGTGTGTCGCCATGAGAATATGGCCAGATATGATGGGCTAGAGGTTACACCCTGTGTCTCCAGATGTTTCAAAACACTGGATTCCTGGGTCTTCAGGGGCCTGAGCCTCAAGAAGGCCGGAAACAGCAAACCAACATTCTGCTCAGTCCAGGCTTTCAAGACAAGTGAGGTGTTTCAGGTTGCCACTGGCCTGTAGTTGCTGGTAACCAGGATTCTGAGTTCTTTTTGGATTGATATCATAAACATGAGGTCACTTCCTGGGGTCCTGTGACCCTAGCCACTTCCTCACTGAGACAGCAGGGACTAACACAGTGGATATGTCTGAGACAACTGGGACTGAGACTTTGGACATGTCTGAGACAGCAGGGACTGAGACAGTGGACATGTCTGATACAGCTGTGAATAACAGCGTGTTCAGGTTTGATTCAACTGTGAATAAGAGCATGTTAAGGTCTCAGAAACCGGGGACTGAGACAGGCTACATGTCTGAAACAACAGGGATTGAGACAGTAGATATATCTGAAACAACAGGGACTGAGAAAGTAGACATGTCTGAGAGAACAGGGACTGAGACAGTGGACATGTCTGAGACAACAGGGACTGGGACAATGGACATGTGTGAAACCAAAGTGACTGAGACTGTAGACATGTCTGAGACAACACACATATCTGTGACAACAGGGTCTGAGACAATGGACATGTCTGAGACAACAGAGACTGAGACAGTGGACATGTATGAAACAACTGGGACTGAGATAGTGGTCATGTCTGAGACAACAGGGACTGATACAGTGGACATGTCTGAGACAACACAAATATCTGAAAAAGGAGGGTATGAGACCATCGACATGTCGGAGACAGCAGGGACTGAGATAGTGGTAATGTGTGAAACAATTGCAACTGAGAGAGTGGTCATGTCTGAAACAACATGGACTGAGACAGTAGCTATATCTGAAACAACAGGGACTGAGACAGTGGACATGTCTGAGACAACAGGGACTGAGACACTTTATATGTCTGAGACAACAGGGTTCGAGACATTGAACATGTCTGAGACAACAGAGACTGAGAAAGTTGACATGTATGAGACAGTGGACATGGTGACATTCTCACACTCACACACTCACACACCCACACACACCCACACACACACTGATGAACTGGGTATATCAGAGCAATCAAAAGCCTTCTACTTTGGACTGACCAGGGTCACTTGTGTGTCTCCGTGTTAAAATGGCCAGGTATGATGGGCTAGAGGGCACACCCTGCGTCTCCAGAAGTTTCCAAAAACTGGATACCTGGGTCTTCAGGGGCCTGAGCATACAGAAGGCCGGAAACAGCAAACCAACATCGTGCTCAGTCCAGTCTTTCAAGACAACTGAGGTGTTTCAGGTTGCCACTGGCCTGTAGTTGCTCATAACCAGGAGTCTGAGTTCTTTTTGGACTGATGTCATAAACGTGAGGTCACTTCCTGGGGTCCTCTGACCCTAGCCACAGTCTCACTGAGACAGCGGGGACTAACACAGTGGATATGTATGAGACAACTGGGACTCAGTCTTTGGACATGTCTGAGACAACAGGGACTGATACAGTGGACATGTCTGATACAACTGCGAATAAGAGCATGTACAGGTCTGATACAACTGCTACTAAGAGCGTGTTCAGGTCTCAGACAACGGGGATTGAGACAGGTTACATGTCTGAAACAACAGGGACTGAGACAGTAGATATATCTGAAACAACAGGGACTGAGAAAGTGGACATGTCTGAGACAACAGGGACTGAGAAAGTGGACATGTCTGAGACAACAGGGACTAACAGGGACTGAGACAGTGGACATGTCTGAGACAACAGGGACTGAGACAATGGACATGTGTGAAACCAAAGGGACTGAGACTGTGGACATGTCTGAGACAACACACATATCTGTGACAACAGGGTCTGAGACAATGGACATTTCTGAGACAACAGGGACTGAGACAGTGGACATGTGTGAAACAACTGGGACTGAGATAGTGGTCATGTCTGAGACAACAGGGACTGATACAGTGGACATGTCTGAGACAACAGTTACTGAGACAGTGGACATGGCTGAGACAACACACATATCTGAAAAAGGAGGGTATGAGACCATTGACATGTCTGAGACAACAGGGACTGAGACAGTGGTAATGTGAGAAACAATTGCAACTGAGACAGTGGTCATGTCTGAAACAACAGGGACTGAGAGAGTAGATATATCTGAAACAACAGGGACTGAGACACTGGACATCATCTGAGACAACAGGGACTGAGACAGTGTATATGTCTGAGACAACAGAGACTGAGACAGTTGACATGTCTGAGACAGTGGACATGGTGACTTTCTCACACTCACACACACACACAAACACACACACACACACACTGATGTACTGGGAATATCAGGGCAATCCCAACCTTTATACTTTGGACTAACCAGTGTCACTTGTGTGTCTCCGGGAAAATGGCCAGATATATTGGGCTAGAGGGCGCACTCTGTGTCTCCAGATGTTTCCCAACACTGGATTCCTGATTCTTCTGGGGCCTGAGCCTCCAGAAGCTCGCAGGCAGCAAAGCAGCATCCTGCTCAGTCCAGTCTTTGTAGACAAGTGAGGTGTTTCAGGTTGCCACTGGCCTGTAGTTGCTGGTAACCAGGATTTTGAGTTCTTTTTGGACTGATTTCATAAAGGTGAGGTCACTTCCTGGGGTCCTCTGAACCTAACCTCTTCCTCAATGAGACAACAGGGACTTAGACAGTGGACATGTCTGAGACAAGAGGTACTGACACAGTGGACACATCTGAGACAACCAGGACTGAGACAGTGGACACGTCTGAGTCAACACGTTTCAAGATAGTGGACCAGCCGGAGACAATAGAGATTGAGACGGTTGACATATCTTAGCCAGTGGACAAGTCCTATCTGAGATGAAAGCGACTGAGAGAGTGGACACATCTGAGACAACAGGGACTGAGACAGTGGACATATCTGAGACAACAGGGACTGAGACAGTGGACATGTCTGAGACAACTGCGATTAAGGGCGTGTTCATGTCTGGGAAAACGGTAATTGAGACAGTCCACATTTCTGAAACAACAGGGACTGAGACAGTAGATATATCTGAAACAAAAGGGACTGAGACCGTGGACATGTCTGAGGCAACAGGGACAGATACAGTGGACATGTGTGAGACAACAAGGACTGAGACAGTGGATGTATCTGAGACAACAGGGACTGAGAAAGTGGACTTATCTGAGACAACAGGCAGTGAGAGAGTGCACATGTCTGAAACAACAGGGACTGACACAGTGGATATGTCTGAAACAACAGTGACTGAGAAACTTTACAAGTCTGAGACAACAGGGAATGAGACATTGGACATGTCTGAGACAATACACATATCTGAATAAACAGGGTCTGAGACCATTGGCATGTCTGAAACAACAGGGACTGAGACAGTGGACATGTCTGAGACAACAGGGACTGAGACAGTGGACATGTCTGACACAACACATATATCTGAGTAAACAGGGTCTGAGACCATCGACATGTCTGAGACAGCAGGTACTGAAACAGTGATCATGTGTGAATCAACTGCTACTGAGACAGTGGTAATGTCTGAGTCGACAGGTACTGAGACAGTGGACTCCTTGGAGACAACAGGGACTGAGACAGTGTACATATCTGAGAAAGCAGGGAATTAGAGCGTGGACACTTCTAAGAAAATGGGGACTTAGAGAGGTGACATGTCTGAAACAACAGGGACTGAGACAGTAGATATATCTGACACAACATGGACTGAGTCAGTGGACATGTCTGAGACAACAGGTACTGAGACCTTGGTCATGTCTGAGACAAGAGGGAATCAGACATTGGACCTGTCTGAGACTGCAGGGTCTCAGATACTGGACATATCTGAGACAACCAGGACTGAGACTTTGGACATGTCTGAGACAACCGGGACTGATTCTTTGAAAACGTCTGAGACAACAGGTACTGAGACAGTGGACATGTCTGATATAACAGGCAATGAGACAGTGAACATGTGTGAAACAACAGGAAATGAGACAGAGGACATGTCTGAGACAACAGGGACTGAGACAGTACATATATCTGAAACAAGAGGGACTGAGACAGTGGACATGTCTGAGATAATAGGTACTGATACCTTGGACATATCTGAGACAACAAGGAATCAGACTTTGGACCTGCCTGAGACTGCAGGGACTCAGACACTGAATTAATCAGAGACAACTGGGACTGAGACAGTGGACACGTCTGAGTCAACAAGGTTCGAGACAGTGGAACAATCTGATACAATTGAGACTGAGATGGTTTACATGTCTTTGCCATTGGACAAGTTCTGTCTGAGATTAAAGCAACTGAGACAGTGGACACATCTGAGAAAACCAGGACTGAGATAGTGGACACATCTGAGACAAACAGGACTGAGATAGTGAACATATCTGAGACAACAGGGACTGAGACAGTGGACATGTCTGAGACAACTGCAATTAAGAGCATGTTCATATCTGGACAACGGGGACTTAGACAGGTGACATTTCTGAAACAACAGGGATTCAGACAGTAGAAATATCTGACACAACAGGGACTGAGACTGTGGACATGTCTGAGACAACAGGAACAGATACAGTGGACTTGTCTGAGACAACAGGTACTGAGACAGTGGACTTGTCTGAGACAACACACATATCGGAATAAACAGGGTCTGAGACCATCGACACGTCTGAGACAACAGGGACTGAGACAGTGGACGCATCTGAGATAACAGGGTTCCATATAGTGCACATGTCTGAGACAACAGAGATGAAGACAGTTGAAATGTCTGAGACAGTGAACATGTTGACTTTCACACACACACACACACACACACACACACACACACACACACTGATGACCTGGGTATATCAAGGGGATCACAAACATTCTACTTTGTACAGACCAGTGACAATTGTGTGTCCCCTTGGGAAAATGGCCAGAAATGATGGGCTGGAGAGCACACCCTGTGTCTCCAGAAGTTTCCATACACTGGATTCCTGAGTCTTCTGGGACCAGAGCCTCCAGAAGGCCGGAAACAGGAAAACAACATCTTGCTCGGTCCTGTCTTTCAAGACAAATGAGGTGTTTCAGGTTGCCACTGGCCTATAGGATTCTGAGTTCTTTTTGGACTGATTTCATAAACATGAGGTCACTTCCTGGGGTCCTATGACCAAGCCATTTCCTCACTGAGACAGCATGGACTGACACAGTGAATATATCTGAGACAATCGGGACTGAGATTTTGGACATGTCTGAGACAACAGGGAATGAATCATTGGACATGTCTGATACTACTGCGAATAACAGCCTGTTCAGGTCTGATACAACTGCAGCTAAGAGCGTGTTAAGGTCTCAGACAACGGGGATTGAGACAGGCTACGTGTTGGAAACAACAGGGACTGTGACAGATATATCTGAAACAACAGGGACTGAGACAGTGGACATGTCTGAGACAACAGGGACTGAGACAATGGACATGTTTGAAACAAAAGTGACAGAGAGAGTGGACATGTCTGAGACAACACACGTATCTGTGACAACAGGGTCTGAGACAATGGACATGTCTGAGACAACAGGGACTGAGACAGTGGACATGTGTGAGACAACTGGGACTGAGACAGTGGTCATGTCTGAGACAACAGGGACTGATATAGTGGACATGTCTGAGACAACAGGTACTGAGACAGTGGACATGTCAGATATTACACACATATCAGAAAAAGCAGGGTATGAGACCATCAACATGTTCGAGACAACAGGGATTGAGACAGTGATAATGTGTGAAACAATTGCGACTGAGACAGTGGTCATATCTGAGTCGACAGGGACTGATACAGTGGACATGTCAGAGAAAATAGGGACTGAGACAGTGGACATGTCTGAGACAATAGTTATTTTGATCCTGGGCACATCTAAGACAATCTGGACTCAAACAGGTGACATGTCTGAAACAACAGGGACTGAGGCAGTAGATATATCTGAAACAACAGGGACTGAGAGAGTGGACATGTCTGAGACAACAGGTTTCGAGACAGTATTCATGCCTGAGACAACAGAGACTGAGACAATTGCCATGTCTGAGACAGTGGTCCTCTGAACCTAGCCTCTTCCTCACTGAGCCAACAGGGTCTGACACAGTGGACACATCTGAGACAATCAGGACAGAGTAGTGGACATATATGAGACAACAAGGACTGCGATAATGCACGTCTGAGAAAACTGTGACTAAAAACGTGTTCATGTCTGAGACAATGGGTACTGAGACAGGCGACATTTCAGAAACAACAGGGAATGAGACAGTATATATATATATATATATATATATATCTGAAACAACAGGGACTGAAACAATGGACATGTCAGAGACAACAGGGACTGGGACAGTGGATATGTCTGAGACAACAGGGAGTGAGACAGTGAACATGTCTGAGACAAGAGGTTCTGAGACCATGGAAATATCTGAGAAACCAGGACCTGCGACAGTGGACATGTCTGAAGAAAAAGGGACTGAGAAATTGGACATGTCTGAGACAGCAGGGACTGAGACAGTAGAAAAGTTTGAAACAAGAGGTTTTGATACAGTGGACATGTCTGAGAAAACAGTGACTGAGACAGTTGACATGTCTGAGAATGTGGTCATGTCCTGTCTGAGAAGACAGGGACATAGACAGTGGACATATCTGAGACAACATTGACTGACACAGTGGACACATCAGAGACAAATGGGACTGATCTGAGACAACAGGGACTGAGACAGTGGACATGATTGAGACAACAGGGACTGAGACAGTAAATATGTCTCTCACATCAGTCACTGAGACCATGGACATATCTGAGACAACAGGGACTGAGACATTGTACATGTCTGAGAACACAGGAACTGAGTCCTTGGACATGTCTGAGACATCATGGAATCTGACATTGGAAATGTCTGATATTGCAGGGACTCAGACACTGGACATATTTGAGACAACAGGTACTGAGACCCTGGACATGTCTATATGTCCACAGGCTCAGTCCCTATGTTCATCTATATATTATATATATATATTAATTATTATTATTATATAATATATTATATATAACTAATACTACTCGTCTCATTCCCTGTTGTTTCTACATATCGTCGCCTGTCTCAGACTTGATAGACGCATTGTTCAGACCTGAAATTCACCTCTTGTCAGTTTCTCAGACTGCATTTGTCGTCGTCCTTGGTGCTCAATATTATGTCCACTCGTCTTCGTCCTGATGTCTCAGATGTGTCCACTGTGTTCCAGGGACCCTGTGGGCTCAGTGGAGCAGAGGCAGTTCTAGAGAGGACACCACGTCGTCTAGATTCATGGCAATTGGTTCTCAAGTCTCTGTTGTCTCAGGCATGAATCGTCTCAGTCAAACTTGTCTCAGACATGTCCAACATCCTCTCAGTCCTGTTGTTTCATGATATCTACTGTCCTCATTCCCTGTTGTTTCTTAGACATGTCACTTTTGAGTCCAGATTGTCTTGATGCTGCCAGATAAATAACTTATTGCCCTGACTATGTCACTGTCTCAGTCCCTATTTTTCATGCATTGTCATTGTATCAGCACCTGTCGCTCAGATTATGACCTACGTGTCTCAGTGCCAATTGTTTCAGCATTCCTTTTTCTCGAGTCATCCTGTTTCTCGAACATGTTGATGGTCTCATACCCTGTTTTTTGATATGTGTGTAATTATCTGATCATTATCTGTCTCTACCTGTTGTCTCAGACATGTCCACTATTTATCAGTTCCCTGTGTCTCAGACATGACACTGTCTCAGTCCCGTTTGGTCTCATCCACTGTGTTTGACATGCTGTCTCAGTTGCCCCTGTCTTTGTTAGAATGCCATTATCCTTCAGACCTGTTGTTCACAGATACGTGTGTTGTCTCAGGACCGATGTCCCTCTCTCTGTCCTGTTTTTCAACATCGTCCATTCTGTCTCAGGTCCCTGTTGGTCTAGACTTCACCACTGTCTCAGTCCCCGTATTATTATCATGCACAGTCCCAGTTATTCCACTGCGTCAGATCGACTGTTCTCATTCTCCATCCCCGTTGTCTGAGTATCCTTAACACCAGCTCTCTTAGCTGCAGTTGCTTATCAGACCTGAACACGGGCAGTTATTTCGCCGTAAGTATCAGACATTCGTCAATGATTCATTCCGCTGTGTTCAGGGACATGTCCAGAATACTCAAAGATCCCCTATCTGTTCTCAGATTAGTTCATGTGTCACGTTCCATGCTGTTCTCATGTGAGGAAGATGGCTAGGGTCAGGGACCAGGAAGTGAGCCTCATGTTTATGAAATCAGTCCAAAAAGAACTCAGGATCCTATTAAGGCAACACATGGCAACTGAAACACCTCATTTGCTCTTAAAGACGGCGAGCTTGAGATGTTGCTTTATCCCTGTGTTCGGCCTTCTGGAGGCTCTGGTCCCAGAAGACTCAGGAATCCAATGTTTGGAATTCTATGGAGTGTAGGTGTGCTCTACTAGCCAACATTTCTGGCATTTTCCAAGAGGGGACCACACAATTGGACACTGGTGTACAAGTAGGAATGTTTGTGATCCCCTTGATATACCAGGTCATCAGTGTGGTGTGTGTGTGTGTGTGTGGTGTGTGTGTGTGTGTGTGAAATACCCAGTCAACATTTCCACTGTCTCAGACATTTCAACTGTCTTATCTCTGTTTCTCAGACATGTGCACTAATATGAACCCGCTGTTATCGTCAGATGCGCTCCACTGGTCTCAGTCCCTTAGTTGGTTCATACGACTGTGTCGATGGTCTCAAGACCCTGTTTATTATCGATAGTGTGTTGTCTCAACAAGTCCACTGTCTCAGTATCCTGTTGTCTAGACAAGTCAGCTGTATCGGTTCTCTGTCTGCAGACATGTGCCACAGTCTCTCAGTCCCTGTTTGTCTCAAAATGGTCCTACTGTCTAGTCCCTCTCTTTCCTAATTGTCTCATCACTTGTCTACCTGCTAAGTCCCCGTTGTAAGATATGAAACATGCTCTTATTCATACAGTTTCCTCAGAATGTCACTGTCTCAGTCCCTGGTTTTTCATTCCATTATGTTCACTATCTCAGTCTGTTGTTCAGTTGTCCACTTCTTCGTCCTGTTTTGTCTAGATGTGTCCACTGTCTCAGTCTGCTTTAATCTCAGGGACAGAACCTTGTCCAATGTCAAAGACATTGTAACCCATCTCAGTCTCATTGCATCAGTAGTTCAAAGTTGTTCACTTTGTCTCGAACCAAACTTGTTGAAATCAGACGTGTCCACTTCTCAGCCGTTCTCAGTACTGTCCTGATGTATCAGTCTTGTTTCTGAGTCCCTGTGTCTCATTCAGTGTCCAATGTCTTGTCTTTGTTGGTCTTAGATATGTCCAAGGTATCAGTACCTTTATCTCCAGACATGTCACATATCTCAGTCCTCTTGTTCAGATATATGTACCTCCGCTCTCCAGTCCGCTGTTGTCTCAGACAGTCTCTTATGGTCTCAATTTCTGCTGTTGTTTCATCACTCCTGTCTCTGTCTCAGTGCCGTTACTAATCAGCATTGTCCAGTTTTAGTACCTGTTGTCTCAGACGTTTTCAAAGAATCAGTCCCGGTTGTCTCAGCACATTCCACACGTCTCCGTCCTGGTGTCCTCAGATATGTCCAGTATCTAGCCCTGCAGTCTCCAGGACAGTCCAATGTTCTTGATTCCCTCTTGTCTCAGACATAGACAGGTCTCATAACCCTGTTTTCTCACGACATGTCCCACTGATCTCAGTCATGTGTTGTTGTCAGATATATCTACTGTCTCAGTCCGCTGTTTTGTTTCGAGACATGTCACCGACTCTCTAAGTCCCCATTTCTTAGAAGTGCACGACGCTCTATAATTCCCTGCTTCTCTAGATAATTGTACACTGTCTCATTCCTGTTGTCTCACAAGCGGTCACGTCTCAGTAACTGTGACTTCAGACAATTAACCTGTTCAGTAGCAGTTGATTCACACATGATACGTTTCCAGTCCTGCTGTCTCAGACTATGTCGATGGTCTAGACCCTGTTTACTCAGCATATATGTGTTGTGTCAGACATGTCCATCTGTCTCAGTCCCTGTTGTCTCAGAACATGTCAGTTGTACTCAGTCCCTGTTTGTTTCCAGACATGCCAATGGTCTCAGACCCGTGTTTCTCATTACATGATCATGTTTTTGTCTCAGACAATGTCCAATGTCTCATTCCCTGTTGTCTCAGACTTGTAAAGTTTCTCAGTCCTGTTGTTTCAGACAAATCACTGTGTCAGTCCCTGTTGTTTAGACATGTTGCAACTCTCTCAATCCCTGTGTCTCAGAAAGTCACAACTTTCTCAGTCCACGTGTTGTCTCAGTATACATTCACTTGTTCTCAGTCTCTGTTGTCTCACGAAGTTCCTGTATCGTGTCTTTCCTGCTTGCCTGCAGACCATGCTCCACGAGTAAAGTCAAGTCCCCTCATGTGTTTTCAGATATATTATATCTTTTCTTCTCAGTCTCCTGCTGAATTTTTCAGCAAATGTGTGAGCTGTCCTCAATTACTCACAGTTTTCCAGAATGAACACGTCATTATCTGGCAGTTTGTCTAGACATGTCAACGTCTACAGTCCTGTTGTCTAAGATATGTCCACGTCTAACAGTCCCTGTTGTCTCAGATGTGTCACCCTCATCGCTTTCATCTCCAGATAGGACTTGTCCCACTGGCTATAGATATGTTCAACCGTCTCAATCTCTATTGTCTCACGGCTGGTCCACTATCTTGAAGTGTTGACTCGACGGTCCCTGTTCTCAGTCTGGTTGTCTCAAATGTGTCCATTTGGTCAGTACTTTACTCCTTGTCTCAGAAACATTGTCCACATGTCTAAGTCCCTGTGTCTCATCGAGGAAGGGGTTAGGTTCAGAGGACCCCAGAGAAGTGACCTCACCTTTATGAAATTCGTCCAAAAAGAACTCAAACATCATGGTTACCAGCAACTACAGGCACAGTGCGCAACCTGAAAAACCTCACTTGTCTACCCAAGGACCTGTACTGAGTCAGGATTGCGCTTGCTGCTGCGAGCTTTGAGGCTAGGCCCAGATAGAACATCAGGAATCCGTGTTGGCAACATCTGAGGGACACAGAGTGCGCCCTCTAGCCCAATCATATCTGGCATTTTCCCAGGGAGACACACAAGTGACAATGGTTAGTCCAAAGTATAAAGGTTGGGATTGCCCTGATATTCCCAGTACATCCGTGTTGTGTGTGTGTGTGTTTGTGTGTGTGTGAGTTGTGAGAAAGTCAACCATGTCCAACTGTCTCGACATGTCAACTGTCTCAGTCTCTGTTTGTACATTCACTGCTCGTCACTGTATTCGAATCCATGTCTCAGTCCCTGTTGTTTCAATGTGTCTCACTGTCTCAGTCCTTGTCTAAGTTTAAGGACTATGTCCCTGAAAAGTTGTTCAGGTGTCTCAATACCGTCTATTTGTTCTCAGACATGACACTGTTGGCTCAGTGCATCTGTTGTCTACACAACCACTGTCTCAGTACCCTGTTTCATCAGACATTCCAGGTCTTAGCCCTCTTCAGTGCTGGTTGTCTCAGCCAGTCCACTGTCTCAGTAACCTGTTGTCTCAGATATGTCCACCTGTATCAGTCCCTGTTGTCTCAGACATGACCACTATCTCAGTCCCAGTTGTTTCACCACCATGTCCCGTGTCTCAGTCCCTGTTGGTCTCCGAAAAATGTCCATTGTCAGTACCCTGTTGTCACAGATTATGTGTGTTGTCTCAAGACATGTCCACAGTCTCAGTCCCTTGGTTTCACATCATGTCCATTGTATCGTCAGTCCTGTTGTCTCAGACATGTCCAGGTCTGAACCATGTCCACATGTAGTTTTGTTCTCAGACATGTCCACTGTATCAGTCGCCTGTTGTCTCAGACATGTCTCCACTTTTCAGTTCCTTGTTGTTTTCAGATATATATCTACTGTCTCCGTCTCCTGTTGTTTCAGCATGTAACCTGTCTAGTCCCGTTGTCTATGACCTGTCAACACGCTTAGTACTTGTCATTCAGACCTGTCCAGTGCTTACTGTTATTCTGCAGTATGTTTTTGATCAACATGTCCACTGATGCAGTCCCTGTTGTCTCAGACAGTCAAAGCTGAGCCCCAGTTTCTCATACATATTCCACTGTGTTAGTCCCTGTCTGTCTCAGTGCAATACTGTAGGCAGTGGTCGTTGTACCCCAGGAAGTGACCTCACGTTTATGACATCAGTCCAAAAAGAACTCAGACTCCTGGTTAGCAGCAACTACAGGCAGTGGCAACCTGAAACACCTCAGTTGTCTTGAAAGACTGGACGAGTACGATGTTTGGTCTTGCGTTACGGCCTTCTGTATGCTCAGGCCCCTGAAGACCCAGGTATCCCAGTTTTCTGGAAAACTTTCTGAGATGCAGGGTGACTGCCTTCTAGCCCAATCATATCTCGGCCATTTTTAACACGGAGACACACACGTTACCCTGGTCCAGTCAAGAGATAGAAGGCTTTGATGCTCTGATATACCAGTTCATCAGTTGAGTGTGGGTGTGTGGTGGGTGTGTGCGTGTGTGAGTGGTGAGAATGTCACATGTCCATGTCCTCATACAGTCACTTTCTCAGTTCTTGTTGTCTCAGACATGTCTCAATCGTCCTCGAACCCTGTTGTCTCAGAGCACTGTTATAATAGTCTGTCTCAGTCTTCTGTTGTTTCAGACATGTCCACTGTCCTCATCCCTGTTGTTCGTAAGATGTCATATGGTTGTCTCAGTCAGTTGTTTCAGACCTGACCACTCTCTCAGTTGNTTAGACAACAGGAACTGAGACATTGGACATGTCTGAGACAACAGGGACTGAGATAGTGGACATGTCTGAGACAACACAAATATCTGAGAAAACAGGGTCTGAGACCATCAATATGTCCGAGAAAACAGGGACTGAGACAGTGGACCTGTGTGAAACAACTGGGACTGAGACAGTGGTCATGTCTTGGGCAACAGGGACTGAGGCAGTGGACACGTCAGAGACAACAGGGACTGAGACAATGGACATGTCTGAGACAACAGGTTCTTAGAGCGTGGACACATCTAAGACAAAGGGGACTCAGACAGGTGACATGTCTGAAGCAACACGTACTGAGATAATAGATTTATCAGAAACAACAGGGACTGAGACTGTGGACATGTCTGAGACAACTGGGACTGAGACAGAGGACATGTCTGATACAACTGCGACTAAGAACTTGTTCATGTCTGAGACAACAGTGACTAAGAAAGGCGATATTTTTGAAACAACAAGGACTGAGACAGTAGATATATCTGAGACAACAGGGACTGAGACAGTGGACATGTCTGATACAACTGCGACTAATAGCGTGTTCATGTCTGAGACAACGGGGTCTGAGACAGGCTATATTTCTAAAACAACAGGGACTGAGACAGTAGATATATCAAAAACAACAGGGACTGAGACTGTGGACATGTCTGAGATAGCAAGGACTAAGAAAGTGGACATGTCTGAGACAACACACATATCTGAGAAAACAGGGTCTGAGACCATTAACGTGTGAGAGACAACAGGGAATGATACAGTGGGCATGTCTGAGGCAACAGGGACTGAGACAGTGGGCATGTGTGAAACAACTGCGACTGAGACAGTGGTCATGTCTGAGTCAACAGGGACAGAGACAGGGGACACGTCGGAGACAACAGGGACTGTGACAGTGTACATATCTGAGACAACAGGGAATTAGAGGGTGGACACATCTAAGACAATGGTGACTCAGACAGGTGACATGTCTGAAACAACAGGGACTGAGACAGTAGATATATCTGAATCTACAGTGACTGAGTCAGTGGCCATGTCTGAGACAACAGGTACTGAGACCTTGGACATGTCTGAGATTGCAGGGACACAGACACTGGACATATCTGAGACAAACAGGACTGAGACATTGGACATGTCTGAGACATCCGGGACTGAATCTTTGGAAACATCTGAGACAACAGGTACTGAGACAATGGACATGTCTGAGACAACAGGCACTGACACAGTGAACATGTTTGAAACAACAGGAAATGAGACAGTGGACATGTCTGAGACAACAGGTACTAATACCTTGGACATGTCTGAGACAACAGGGAATCAGACATTTGACCTGTCTGAGACTGCAGGGACTCAGACACTGAATGTATCAGAGACAACCGGGACTGACAATTTGGACATGTCTGACAAAACAGTGAGACAGTGGACTTGTCTGAGTCAACAGGCACTGAGAAGTGGACATGTGTGAAACAACAGGGAATTAGACAGTGGACATGTCTGAGACAACAGGGACTGACACAGTGGACACATCTGTGCCAACACAGTTCTAGAAATTGGATCAGTCTGAGACAATAGAGACTGAGATGGTTGACATGTCTTCAACATTGGCCAAGTCCTGTCTGAGATGAAAGTGACTGACACAGTGGACACATCTGAGACAACAGGTACTGAGACAGTGGACACATCAGAGACAAGCAGGACTGAGACAGTGGACATATCTGAGACAACAGGGACTGAGAAAGTGGACATGTCTGAGACAACTGCGTTTAAGAGTGCGTTCATGTCTGGTACAACAGGGACTGAGACAGGCGACATTTCTGAAACAACAGGGACTGATACAGTACATATATCTGAAAAAACAGGGACTGTGAATGTGGACATGCCTGAGACAACAGGGTCTGAGACCATTGACATATCTGAGACAACAGAGACATATACAGTGGACATGTCTGAGACAACAGGGACTGAGAATGTGGACATGTCTGAGACTACACACATATCTGGAAAACAGGGTCTGAGACCATCGACATGTCTGAGACAACAGGATCTGAGAGATTGGAGATGTGAGAAACAACTGCATCTGAGACAGTGGTAATATTTGAGTCAACAGGGATTGAGACAGTGGACATGTCGGAGACAACAGGGATTGAGACAGTGGACATGTCTGCGACAACAGGGACTTAGAGCATGGAGACATGTAATACAATGGGGTCTCAGACAGGTGACATGTCTGAAACAACAGGGACTGAGACAGTGGACATGTCTGAGACAATATGTACTATGAACTTGGACATGTCTGAGACAACAGGGAATCTGACATTGGACCTGTCTGAGACTGCAGGGACTTATACATTGGACATATCTGAGACAACCGGGACTGAGAATTTGGACAAGTCTGAGACAACTGTGACTGTGACTTTGGACCTGTCTGAGACAACAGGGACTAAGAAAGTAGGTATATCTGAGACAACTGGGACTGAGACTTTGGACATATCTGAGAGAACAGTGATTGAGAAAGTGGACATGTGTGAGAAAACAGGCACTGAGATTGTGAACATGTGTGAAACAACAGGGAATGAGACAGTGGACATGTCTGAGACAACAGGGACTGAGACAATGGACATGTCTGCGTAAACAGGGTTTAAGATAGTGGACAAGTCTGACACAACTGTGAATAAGAGCGTGTTCATGTCTGAGACAACTGGGAGAGAGACAGGCGGCATTTCTGAAACAGGGACTGAGAATGTAGATATATCTGAAACAACAGGAAGTGAGACTGTCAACATGTCTGAGATTACAGGGACTGAGATAGGGGACATGTCTGAGACAACAGGGACTGAGACAGTGGACATGTCTGAGTCAACATTGTTCGAGATAGTGGACATGTCTGATACAACTGTGACTAAAGGCGTGTTCATGTGTGAGGCAACAGGGAATGAGACAGGTGACATTTCTGAAACAAAAGCACTGAGACAGTAGATATATGTGAAACAACAGGATCTGAGACTGTGGACATGTCTGAGAAAACAGGAACTGAGACAGTGGACATGTCTGAGACAAAACACATATCTGTAAAAACAGGCTCTGAGACCATTGATATGTCTGAGAGAACAACGACTGAGTCAGTGGACATGTAGGAGACAACAGGCACTGAGACAGTGGACATGTTTATAACAACAGGGAATGAGACAGTGGACATATCTGAGACAACAGAGACTGTGACAGTGGAAAATTCTGAGTCAACACGGTTCGAGACAGTGGATCAGTCTGAGAAAATAGAGATTGAAATGGTTGACATGTCTTCGCCATTGGACAAGTCCTGTCTGAGATGAAAGCAACCGAGAGAGTGGACACATCTGAGACAACCAAGATGGAGACAGTGAACACATCTGAGAGAACCAGGACGGAGACATTGGACATATCTGAGACAACAGGGACTGAGACAGTGGAAATGTCTGAGACAGGTGCGATTAAGAGCGTGCTCATATCTGGGACAACGGGGACATAGATAGGCGACATTTCTCAAAATTAGGGACTGAGACAGTAGATATATCTGACATAGCAGGAACTGAGACTATGGACATGTCTGAGACAACAGGGATAGATACAGTATACATGTCTGAGACAACAGGGACAGATACATTGGACATGTCTGAGACAACAGGGACTGAGACAGTGGACATGTCTGAGACAACACACTTATCTGAATAAACGGACTGAGAACATCGACATGTCTGACACAACACAGACCTATAAAGTGGACATTTCTGGGACAACAGGGACTGAGACAGTGGACATGTCTGAGACAACACACATATCTGAGAAAACAGGGTCTGAGACCATCGACATGCCTGAGACAACAGGGACTGAGACAGTGGACATGTGTGAAACAACTGTGACTGAGACAAGTGGTCATGTCTGAGTCAACAGGTACTGAGACAGTGGACACATCGGAGACAACAGGGAGTGAGACAGTGTACATCTCTGAGACAACAGGGACTAAGAGCGTGGACACATCTAAGACAATGTGGACTAAGACAGGTGACATGTCTGAAACAACAGGGACTGAGTGAGTAGATATATCTGAAACAACAGGGTCTGAGACAGTGTACCTGTCTGAAACAATAGGTACTGTCACTTTGGACATGTCTGAGACAACAGGGAATCAGACATTGGTCCTGTTTGAGATTGCAGGGACTCAGACACTGGACATATCAGAGACTACCGGGACTGAGACTTTGGACAAGTCTGAGACAACCGGGACTGAGACTTTGGGCATATCTGAGACAATAGGGACCGAGACAGAGGATATGTTTGGTACAACAGGGACAGAGACAGTGAACATGTGTGAAACAACAGGAAATGAGATAGTGGACTTGTGTGAGACAACAGGGACTGAGACAGTAGTTATATCTGCAACAACAGGGACTGAGAGAGTGGACATGTCTGAGACAACAGGTAGTGAGACATTGGACATGTCTGAGACAACAGGGAATCAGACATGGGACATGTCTGAGACTGCAGGGACTCAGACAATGGACAAATCTGAGACAATTGTGACTGAGATTTTGGACATGTTTGAGAGAACAGGGATTGGGACAGGGGACATGTCTGAGACAACAGGCACTGAGACAGTGGACATGTGTAACAACAGGGAATGAGACAGTGGACATGTCTGAGAAAACAGGGACTGATACAGTAGCCTTGTCTGTGTCAACAGGGTTTGAGACAGTGGACCTGTCTGAGAGAATAGCTTCTGAGACAGTTGACATGTCTTCGTCAGTGCACAAGTCCTGTCTGTGATAACACCAACTGAGACAGTGGAAAAATCTGAGACAACAGGGACTGGGACAGTGGACATGTCTGACACAACAGCCACTGAGAGAGTGAACATGTGTGAAACAACAGGTAATGAGACAGTGGACATGTCTGAGACAACAGGGACTGAGAGAGTGAACATGTGCGAAACAACAGGGAATGAGACAGTGGACCAGTCTGAGACAATAGAGACTGAGACAGGTGATATGTCTTCCTCAGTGGACAAGTCCTGTTTGAGATGACAGGGACTGAGAGAGTGGACACATCTGAGACAACAGGGCCTGAGACAGTCGACACATCTGTGTCAAACAAGACTGAGACAGTGGACATATGTGAAACAACAGGTACTGAGACCTTGGACATGTCTGAGACAACAGAGAATCAGACATTTGACATGTCTGAGACTGCAGGGACTGAGACAGTGGACAAGTCTGAGATAACATTGAGTGAGACCGTGGACATGTCTGAAACAACTGTGACTAAGAACCTATTCATGTCTGAGACAATGGGGACTGAGACAGGCAACATTTCTGTAACAACAGGGACTGAAACAGGAGATATATCTGAAACAACAGGAACTGAGACTATGGACATGTCTGAGACAGAGGCTGAGACAGTGGACATGTCTTAGACTACACACATATCTGAAAAAACAGGGTCTGAAACCACTGACATGTCAGAGACAACAAGGACTGATACAGTGGACATGTCTGAGACAATGGGGACTGAGACAGTGGAACTCTGTGAAACAACTGCTACTGAGACAGTGGTCATGTCTGAGTCAACAGGGATTGAGACAGTGGACACGTTGGAGAAAACAGGGTCTGAGAAAGTGGACATGTCTGAGACAACAGGGATTTAGAGCGTGGACACATCTAAGACAATGGTGACTCAGACAGGTGCCATGTCTGAAAAAACAGGGACTGAGACAGTAGATATATCTGAAAATACAGGGACTGAGTCAGCGGACATGTCTGAGACAACAGGTACTGAGACATTGGACATGTCTGAGAAAACAGGGAATCAGACATTGGACCCGTCTGAGACTGCAGGGACTCAATGGACATATCTGAGACAACCAGGACTGAGACTTTGGACATGTCTGAGACAACGGGGACTGATTCTTTGGACAGGTCTGAGACAACAGGGACTGAGACAGTGAACATGTCTGATACAACAGGCACTGATACAGTGAACATGTGTAAAACAACAGGAAATGAGACAGTGGACATGTCTGAGACAACAGGGACTGAGACAGCAGATACAGCTGAAACAAGAGGTGCTGAGAGAGTGGACATGTCTGCGACAACAGGTACTGATTCCTTGGGCATGTCTGAGAGAACAGGGAATCAGACATTGGACTTGTCTGAGACTGCAGGGACTCAGACACAGAATGTATCAGAGATAACTGAGAGAGAGACTTTGGACATGTCTGAGAAACCAGGGACTGAGACAGTGGACATGTCTGAGACAACAGGCACTGAGACAGTGGACATGTGTGAAACAACAGGGAAAGAGAGAGTGGACATGTCTGAGACAACAGGACTTAGACAGTGGACACGTCTGAGTCAACAAGGTTCGAGACAGTGGACCAGTCTGAGACAATAGAGATTGAGATGGTTGACATGTCTTCGCTAGTGGACAACTCCTGTCTGAGATGAAAGCGACTGAGACAGTGGACACATTTGATTCAATGAGGACTGAGAGACTGGACACATCTGCGACAACCAGGACTGAGACAGTGGAATATCTGAGACAACAGGAACTGAGACAGTGGACATGTCTGAGACAGCTGCGATTAAGTGCGTGTTCATGTCTGGGAAAACGGGGACTGAGACAGGTGACATTTCTGAAACAACAGGGACTGAGACAGTAGATAAATCTGAAAAAACAGGGACTGAGACAGTGGACATGTCTGAGACAACAGGGACTGAGACATTGGACATGTCTGAGACCAGAGGGTTCGAGACAGTGGACATGTCTGAGACAACATAGACTGAGACAATTGATATGACTGACACAGTGGACATGCTGACTCTCTCTCTCTCTCTCTCTCTCTCTCTCTCACTCACACACACACACACAAACACACACACACTGATGAACTGGGTATATCAGGGTGATCACAAATTTTCTACTTTGGACTGACCAGAGTCACTTGTGTGTCCCCGTGGGAAAATGGCCAGATATGTTGGGCTAGAGTGCGTACCCTGTGTCTCAAGATGTTTCCCAACACTGGATTCCTGGTTCTTCTGGGGCCTGAGCCTCCAGAAGCCCGCAAGCATCAAAGCAGCATCCTTCTCAGTCCAGTCTTTCTAGTAATGTGCAGTGTTTCAGGTTGCCACTGGCCTGTAGTTGCTGGTAACCAGGATTCTGAGTTCTTATTGGACTGATTTCATAAAGGTGAGGTCACTTCCTGGGGTCCTCTGAACCTAGCATCTTTCTCACTGAGACAACAGGGACTGAGACAGTGGACACATCTGAGATAACAGGTACTGACACAGTGGACACATCTGAGACAACCAGTACTGAGACCATGGACATATGTGAGACAACAAGGACTGTGACAGTGCACATGTCTGAGAAAACTGCGACTAAAAGCGTTTTCATGTCTGAGACAATGGGTACAGAGACAGGCGACATTTCTGAAACAACAGGGACTGAGACAGTAGATATATCTGAAACAACAGGGACTGAGACTGGACATATTCAGACAACAGGAATTAAGAGATTGGACATGTCTGAAACAACAGGGACTAATAAATTGGAAAAGTCTGAGACAACAGGTACTGAGACAGTGGACATGTCTGAGACAACACACATATCTGAGTAAACAGGGTCTGAGACCATAGATATGTCCGAGACAAGTGGGACTGAGACAGTGGGCATGTGTGAAACATCTGTGATCAAGACAGTGGTCATGTCTGAGACAACAGGGACTGAGACAGTGGACACGTCGGAGACAACAGGGACTGAGACAATGGACATGTCTGAGACAACATGATCTTAGAGCTTGGACACATCTAAGACAACGGGGACTCAGACAGGTGACATGACTGAAGCAACAGTTACTGAGACAATAGATATATCAGAAATAACAGGGACTGAGACTGTGGACATGTCTGAGACAACAGGGACTGAGACAGGTGATATTTCTGAAATAACAGGGACTGAGACAGTAGATATATCTGAGACAAAAGGGAGTGAGAGAGTGGACATGTCTGACACAACTGTGACTAAGAGCGTGTTAATGTCTGAGACAACTGGGACTGAATCAGGCTATATTTCTGAAACAACAGGGACTGAGACAGTAGATATATAAGAAACAACAGGGACTGAGACTGTGGACATGTCTGAGACAACAAGGACTCAGACAGTGGACATGTCTGAGATAACAGGGACTGATACAGTGGATATGTCTGAGAAAACAGGGACTGAGACATTGGACATATCTGAGACAACACACATATCTGAGAAAACAGGTTCTGAGATATTCGACCTGTTTGAGATAACAGGTAATGAGAGAGTGGACATGTGTGAAAAAAATGCAACTGAGACAGTGGTCATGTCTGAGACAACAGGGTTCTAGACAGTGGACCTTTCTGAGACCATAGAGACTGAGACAGTTGACATGTCCTCGCCAGTGGACAAGTCCTGTCTGAGATGACAGTGACTGAGCCAGTGGACACATCTGAGACAACAGGGATTGACACAGTGAACACATCTGAGAAAACAGGAACTGACACACTGGACATGTCTGAGACAACAGGGACTGACAAAGTGGATATGTCTGAGACTTCAGACATGTCTGAGACTTCAGACATGTCTGAGACAACAGGTACTGAGACAGTGGACATGTCTGATACAACTGTGACTAAGAGCATCTTCAGGTCTGAGACAATGGGGACTGAGACAGGCTACATGCCAGAAAAAGAGGGACTGAGACAGTAGATATATCTGAAACAACAGTCACTGAGACCTTGGACATGTCTGAGACAACAGGTAATCAGATATTGGACCTGTCTGAGACAACAGGGTCTGAGATATTGGACCTGTCTGAGACTGCAGGCACGCATATCCTGGACATATCTGAGACAAGCGGAACTGAGACTTTGGACATATCTGAGAGAACAGGGACTGAGATATTGGACATGTCTGAGACAACAGGCACTGAGACAGTGGACATGTGTGAAGAAACAGGGAATGAGACAGTGGACATGTCTGAGACTACAGGGACTGAGACAGTGGACTCATCTGAGTCAACAGGGTTGAGACAGTGGATCTTTCTGAGACAATAGCGACTTAGACAGTTGACAAGTCTTCACCAGTGTACAAGTCCTGTCTGTGATGACAGTGACTGAGAAAATGAATACATCTGAGAAAACAGGGAATGAGACAGTGAACAAGTCTGAGACATCAGGGACTGAGACGGTGGACATGTCTGATAGAACTGCGACTAAGAGTGTATTCATGTCTAAGACAATGAGGTCTGAGACAGGCAACATTTCTGAGAAAATAGCGACTGAGAAAGTAGATATATCAGAAACAACAGGGACTGAGACTGTGGACATGTCTGAGACAACAGGGACTGAGATAATGGACATATCTGAGACAATACACATATCTGAGAAAACAGGGTCTGAGACAATCGACATATCTGAGACCACAGGGAATGAGACAGTGGACATGTGTGAAACAACTGCAACTGAGACATTGGTCATGTCTGTGACAACATGGTTCTAGACAGTGGACCTGTCTGAGACAATAGAGACTGAGATAGTTAACACGTCTTCGACATTGGACAAATCAGGTCTGAGATGACAGTGACTGAGACAGTGGACTCATCTGAGACAACATGGACTAAGACATTGGACATGTCTGACACAACAGGGACTGAGACAGTGGACATGTCTGATAGAACTTCGACTAAGAGCATGTTCAGGTGTGAGACAATGGGGACTGAGACAGGCTACACGTCTAAAACAACAGGGAATGGGACAGTAGATATATCTTAAACAACAGGGACAGAGACAGTGGACATGTCTGAGACAATAGGGAATGAGACAGTGGACATATCTGAGACAACAGGCACTGACGCAGTGGATATGTTTGAAACAACAGGGAATGAGACAGTGAACAAATCTGAGACAAAAGGGACTGAGACAGTGGACATGGCTGAGACAACATGGACTAAGACAGTGGACATATCTGAGACAACAGGGATTGATACACTGGACACATCTGAGACAACCAGGAGTGAGACAATGGACATATCTGAGACAAAAGGGACTGAGACTGTGGATATATCTGAGACAACCGGGACTGAGACTTTGGACATATCTGAGACAACAGGGACTGACACTTTGGACATGTCTGATACAACTGTGAATAAGAGTGTGTTGAGGTCTGAGACAACTGGGAATGAGAAAGGCTACAAGTCTGAAACAACAGGGACTGAGACAGTAGATATATCTGAAACAGCATGGGCTGAGACAGTGGACATGTCTGAGAGAACAGGGACTGAGACATTGGAAATGTCTGAGGCAACAGGGACTGAGACCATGGACATATCTGAAACAACAGGGAGAGAGACCATAGACATGTCTGAGACAACAGGGAATGAGACAGTATACATGTGTGCAACAACTGGGAATGAGACAGTGGTCATGTCTGAGACAACAACGACTGAGACAGTGTATACATCATAGACAAGAAGGACTGAGACAGTGTTCATATCTGAGACAACACACATATCTGAGACCACATGGTTTGAGACCATGGACATGTCTGAGACAACAGGGACTGAGACAGTGGACATGTGCAAAACAACTGGGACTGAGACAGTTGTCATGTCTGAGACAACAGGGACTGTGACCGTGGACATGTCTGAGAGAACAGGGACTGAGACAGTCTACATGTTTGAGACAACAGTGTTCAAGACAGTAGACATGTCTGAGACAACAGAGACTAACACAGTCGACATGTCTGAGACAGTGGACATGTTGATTTTCTCTCACACACACACAGAGATGAACTGGGTATATCAGTGCAATTACAAACATTCTACTTTGTACTGAAGTGTCACTTGTGTGTTCCCGTGGGAAAATGGCCAGATATGATGGGCTAGAGGGCACACCCTGCATCTCCGAAAGTTTCAAAACACTGGATTCCTGGGTCTTCAGGGGCTTGAGCCTCCAGAATGCTGGAAGAAGCAAAGCAACATCCTGCTCAGTCCCGTCTTTCAAGACAAGTGAGGTGTTTCAAATTGGCATTGGCGTGTAGTTCCTGGTACCCAGGATTCGGAGTTATTTTAGGACTGATGTCATAAAGGTGAGGTCACTTCCTGGGGTCCTCTGATACTAGGCTCTTCCTCACTGAGATAACAGTGACTGAGACATTGGACATGTCTGAGACAACAGGGACTAACACAGTGGATATGTTTGAGAAAACCTGGACTGGGAATTTGGACATGTCTGAGACAACAGGGATATATACAGTGGACATGTCTAAGACAACCGGGACTGAGACTTTGGACATGACTGAGAAAACCGAGACTGAGACTTTGGACATGTCTGAGACAACCGGGACTGTGAATTTAGGGATGTCTGATACAACAGGGACTGACACAGTGGACATGCTTGATAAAACAGGCACTGAGAAAGTGAACATGTGTGAAACAACGAGGTCTGAGACAGTACATATATCTGAAACAACAGGGACTGAGACAGTGGACATGTCTGAGAGAACAGGTACTGAGACCTTGGACATTTCTGAGGCAACAGGGAGTCAGACATTGGACATGTCTGAAACTGCAGCGACTCAGACAATGGGCATATTTGAGACAACCGGGACTGAGACTTTGGACATGTCTGAGAGAACACTGCTTGAGGCAGTGGACACGTCTGAAACAACAGGCACTGAGACAGTGGACATGTGTGAAACAACAGGTAATGATACAGTGACATATATGAGGCAACAGGTTCTGAGAGAGTAGACTCCTCTGAATCAACAGGGCTCGAGACAGTGGAACTGTCTGAGACAATATTAACTGAGACAGGTGACATGTATTTGTCAATGGACAAGTCTTGCATATGATGACAGCGACTGAGACAGTGAACAGATCTGAGCCATCAGGGACTGAGACAGTGGACACATCTGAGACAACCAGGACTGTGACAGTAGACTTATCTGAGTCAACAGGGAGTGAGACAGAGGACATGTCTAAGACAACACGCAGTGAGACAGTGAACATGTGTGAAACATCAGGGAATGAGACAGTGGACATGTCTGAGACAACAGGGACTGAGATGGTGGACACGTCTGAGTCAAAATGGTTCAAGACAGTGGACCAGTCTGAGACAATAGAGACTGAGATAGTTGATATGTCTTCGCCAGTGGACAAGTCCTGTCTGAGATGACAGTGACTGAGACAGTGGACACATCTGGGACAACCAGGACTGAGACAGTGGACATGTCTTAAAAAACAGGGACTGAGAGAGTGGACATGTCTGAGACAACAGGTACTGAGACTTGAACAGGTCTGAGACAACAGGGAATCAGACATTTGACATGTCTGAGACTGCAGAGACTGAGACAGTGGACAAGTCTGAGACAACAGGGACTGAGACAGTGGACATGTCTGATACAACTGGGATTAAGAAGGTGTTCATGTCTGAGACAAAGAGTACTGAGACAGGCGACATTTCTGAAACTACAGGGACTGAGAGAGTACATATATCTGAAACAACAGGGACTGAGACTGTCGACATGTCTGAGACAACAGGGACTGTGACAGTAGATATATCTGAAACAATAGGGACTGAGACGTGGACATGTCTTAAAAAACAGGGACTGAGAGAGTGGACATGTGTGAAACAACTGTGATTCAGACAGTGGTCATGTCTAAGACAACAGGGATGGAGACATTGGACATGTGTAAAACTACAGGAACTGAGACAGTGGACATGTCTGAGACAACAGGGACTGAGACAGTGGACTTGCCTTAGTCAACAGACTTCGAGACAGTGAACATGTCTGAGCCAATAGCAACTGAGACAGTTGACATGTCTTTACCAGTGGACAAGTCCTGTCAGGTAGAACAGAAGACAGTGGACACATCCGAGACAAGAGAGACTGAGACAGAGGACACATCTGAGACAACCAGGACTGAGATAGTGGACATATCTGAGACAACAGGTACTGAGACTTGGACATGTCTGAGACAAGAGGGACTGAGACAGTGGACTCGCCTAAGTCAACAAGGTTCGAGACAGTGGACATGTCTGAGCCAATAGTGACTGAGACAATTGACAGGTCTTTGCGAGTGGACAAGTCCTGTCTGGAAGAACAGTGACTGAGACTGTGGACATGTCTGAGACCACAGGTACTGACACAGAGAATATATTTGAAACATCAGGGATTGAAACAGTGGACAAGTCTGAGACAACAGGGTCTGAGACTGTGGACATGTCTGTTACAACTGTGACTAAGAGCGTGTTCATGTCTGAGACAATGGGGTCTGACACAGGTGACATGTGTGAAACAACAGAGACTGAGACAGTAGATATATCTGAAACAACAGGGACTGAGACAAAGGACATGTCTGACACAACAGGGACTGAGACAGTGGACATGTCTGACACAAGGACTGAGAGAGTGGACAAGTGTGAAACAACAGGTACTGAGACAGTGGACTTATCTGAGACAAGAGGGTCTGAGACAATGGACATATCTGAGACAACAGGGACTGGGAAAGTGGACATGTACGAAACAATTATGACTGAGACAGTGGTCATGTCTGAGACGACAGGGACTGAGACAATGGACATGTTGGACACAACAGGGACTGAGACAGTGCACATGTCTGAGAGAACAGGTATTGAGACCTAGGACTTGTCTGAGACAGCAGGGAATCAGACATTTTAAATGTCTGAGACTGCAGGGACTCAGACCCTGGACACATCTGAGACAACCGGGACTGAGACTTTGGACATGTGTGAGACAACAATGACTGAGGCATTATACATATCTGAGACAACAGGGAATGAGACAGGGTACATGGCTGAGACAACAGGGACTGAGACAGGCTACATGGCTGAGACAACAGTGACTGTGACAGTGGACATGTTTGAAACAACAGGGAATGAGAAAGTGGACATGTCTGAGACAACAGGGACTGAGACAGTGGACACGTCTGAGTCAACACGGTTTGAGACAGTGGAACAGTCTGAGACAATAGAGACTGAGATGGTTGACATGTCTTTGCCAGTTGACGAGTCCTGTCTGAGATGAAAGCAACTGAGACAGTGGACACATCTGAGAGAACCAGGACTGAGACAGTGGACATATCTGAGACAAATGCGATTAAGAGCGTGTTCATGTCTGGGACAACGGAAACTGAGACAGGCGACATTTTTGAAACAACAGGGACTGAGGCAGTAGATATATTTGATACAACAGGGACTGAGACTCTGGACATGTCTGAGATAACAAGGACAGATACAGTGGACATGTCTGAGACAAAATGGACTGAGACAGTGGACATATCTGAGACAACACACTTATCTGAATAAACAGGGAATGAGAACATTGACATGTCTGACACAACAAGGACCTATACAGTGGACATCTGAGAAAACTGGGTCTGAGACCATCAACATGTCTGAGACAACAGGGACTGAGACAGTGGATATGTGTGAAATAACTGCAACTGAGACAGTAGTCATGTCTGAGACAACAGGGACTGAGACAGTGGACACGTTGGAGACAACAGGGTCTGAGACAGTTGACATGTCTGAGACAACAGGGACTTAGAGCATAGCCACATCTAAGACAATGGGGAGTCAGACAGGAGACATGTCTGCAACAACAGGGACTGAATGAGTAGATATATCTGAAGCAACAGGGATTGAGACAGTAGACCTGTCTGAAACAATAGGTACTGTGACCTTGAACATGTCTGAGAAAACAGGAAATCAGACATTGGATCTGTCTGAGACTGCAGGGACTCAGACACTGGACATATCAGAGACAACCAGGACTGAGAGTTTCAGCAAGTCTGAGACAACAGGGTCTGATACAGTGGACAATTTCTGAAACAAAAGTGACTGAGACAGTATATATATCTGAAACTACAGGGACTGAGACTGTGGACCTGTCTGAGACAACAGGGTCTGAGACCATTGATATGTCTGAGAGAACAGGGACGTATACAGTGGACATGTCTGATACAACAGGGACTGAGACAGTGGACATGTCTGAGACTACATACATATCTGTGAAAACAGGGTCTGAGACCATTGACATGTCTGAGACAACAGGGTCTGAGACAGTGGACATGTGAGAATCAACTGCATCTGATACAGTGGTAATGTCTGAGTCAAAAGGAACTGAGACAGTGGACACGTCAGAGACAACAGGGATTGAGACAGTGGACATGTCTGAGAGAACAGGGATTTAGAACGTGGACACATCCAATACAATGGGGACTCAGAAAGGTGACATGTCTGAAACCACAGGGACTTAGACAGTGGACCTGTCTGGTACAATAGGTACTACAACCTTGGACATGTCTGAGACAACATGGAATCAGACATTGGACTTGTCTGAGAATCCAGGGACTCATACACTGGACATATATGAGACAACCGGGACTGAGAATTTGAACATATCTGAGACAACAGGGACTGAGACTTTGGACATGTCTGAGACAACAAGTGGACATGTTTGATACAACAGGGACTGAGACAGTGAACATGTTTGAAACAGCAGGAAATGAGACAGTGGACATGTGTGAAACAACAGGGACTGAGACAGTAGATATATGTGAAACAACAGGGACTGAGAGAGTGGACATGTCTGAGACAACAGGTACTGAGAAATTGGACATGTCTAAGACAACAGGGAATCAGACATTGGACATGTCTGAGATTGCAGGGACTCAGACAATGGATAAATTGAGACAACTGGGAGTGAGACTTTGGACATGTCTGAGAGAACAGGGATTAAGACAGTGGACATGTGTGAGACAACAGGCACTGAGACAGTGAACATGTGTGAAACAACAGGGAATGAGACAGTGGACATGTTTGAGACAACAGGGTCTGAGACAGTGGACACGTCTAAGTCAACACAGTTTGTGATAGTGGACAAGTCTGATACAAATGTGACTAAGAGCGTGTTCATGTCTGAGATAATGGGGAGTGAGACAGGAGACATTTCTGAAACAACAGGGACTGAGACAGTCGATATGTCTGAAACAACAGGAACTGAGACTGTCGACATGTTTGAGACAACAGGGACTGAGATAGGGGACATGTCTGAGAGAACAGGGACTGAGACAGTGGACACGTCTGGGTCAACACGGTTCTAGATATTGGTCTCTGATACAACTGTGAATAAGGGCATGTTCATGTCTGAGACAATAGGGACTGAGACAGGTGACATTTCTGAAACAACAAGGACTGAGACAGTAGATATATCTGAAACAACAGGAACTGAGACTGTGGACATGTCTGAGACAACAAGGACTGAGACAGTGGAAAAGTCTGAGACAACGCACATATCTGTAAAAACAGGATCTGAGACCATCGACATGTCTGAGAGAACAGGGACTGAGAGTGGACATGTCGGAGACAACAGACACTGAGACAGTGGACATGTTTGAAACAACAGGGAATGAGACAGTGGACATGTCTGAGACAACAGAGACTGAGAGAGTGGACATGTCTGAGTCAACACGGTTTGAGACAGTGGACCAGTCTGAGACAATAGAGACTGAGATGGTTGACATGTCTTCGCCAGTGGACAAGTCCTGTTTGAGATGAAAGCGACTGAGACAGTGGACACATCTTAGACAACCAGGACTGTGACAGTAGACACATCTGAGAGAACCAGGACTGAGACAGTGTACATATCTGAGAACACAGGGACTGAGACAGGGGACATGTCTGAGACAACTGCAATTAAGAGCATGTTCATATCTTGGACAACGGGGACTGAGACAGGTGACATTTCTGAAACAACAGGGACTGAGACAGTAGATATATCTGGCACAACAGGGACTGAGACTGTGGACATGACTGAGACAACAGGGACTGATACAGTGGACATGTCTGAGAAAACAGGGACAGATACAGTGGACATGTCTGAGACAACAGGGACTGAGACAGTGGACATGTCTGAGACAACACACTTATCTGAGAATAAACAGGGAATGAGAACATCGACATGTCTGACACAACAGGGACCTATGCAGTGGACATGTCTGGGACAACAGGGACTGAGACAGTGGACAAGTCTGAGACAACACACATATCTGAGAAAACAGGGTCTGAGACCATCAACATGTCTGAGACAACAGGGACTGAGACAGTGGACATGGGTGAAATGACAGTGACTGAAACAGTGGTCATGTCTGATTCAACAGGGACTGAGACAGAGTACACGTCAGAGACAACAGGGACTGAGACAGTTGACAAGTTTGAGACAACAGGGACTTAGAGCGTGGACACATCTAAGACAATGGGGACTCAGGTGACATGTCTGCAACAACAGGGACTGAGTGAGTAGATATATCTGAAACAACAGGGACTGAGACAGTGGACCTGTCTGAAAAAATAGGTACTGTGACCTTGGATATGTCAGGGACAACAGGGAATCAGACATTGGTCCTGTCTGAGACTGCAGGGACTCAGACACTGGACCTATCAGAGACAACCGGGACTGAGACTTTGGACAAGTCTGAGACAACCTTGACTGAGACTTTGGATATATCTGAGACAACAGGAACTGAGACAGTGGACATGTTTGATACAACAGGCACGGAGACAGTGAACATGTGTGAAACAACAGGAAATGAGACAGTGGACTTGTGTGAGACAACATGGAGTGAGACAGTAGATATATCTGCAACAACATGGACTGAGAGAGTGGACATGTCTGAGACAACAGGTACTGAGACCTTGGACATGTCTGAGACAACAGGGATTCAGACATTGGACATGTCTGAGACTCCAGGGACTCAGACAATGGACAAATCTGAGACAATCGGAACTGAGACTTTGGACATGTCTGAGAGAACAGGGATTGAGACAGTGGACATGTCTGAGACAACAGGCATTCAGAAGGTGGACATGTGTGAAACAACAGGGAATGAGACAGTGGACGTCTCTGAGAAAACAGGGACTGAGATATTAGACTCGTCTGTGTCAACAGGGTTTGAAACAGTGGACCTGTCTGAGACAATAGCTACTGAGACATTTGACATGTCTTCGCCAGTGGACAAGTCCTGTCTGTGATGACACCGACTGAGAGAGTGGAAAAATCTGAGACAACAGGGACTGAGACAGTGGACATGTCTGATACAACTTGGACTAAGAGCGTGTTTATGTCTGAAACAAAGGGCACTGAGACATGCAACATTTCTGAAACAACAGGGACTGAGACAGTAGATATATCTGAAACAACAGGGACTGAGAATATGGACATGTCTGAGACAACAGCGACTGAGATAGTAGATATATCTGAAACAACAGGGACTGTGATTTGGCCATGACTTAGAAAATAGGGACTGAGACAGTGGACATGTGTGAAACAACTGCAACTGAGACAGTGGTCTTGTCTGAGACAACAGGGATGGTGACATTGGACATGTGTGAAACAACAGGCATTGAGACAGTGGACATGTTTGAGAAAACAGGGACTGAGACAGTGGACTTGCCTGAGTCAACAGGGTTCGAGACAGTGGACATGTCTGAGTCAATAGCGACTGAGAAAATTGATGTGTCTTTACCAGTGGACAAGTCCTGTCTGGTAGAACAGCGACTGAGACCGTGGACACATCTGAGACAAGAGGGACTCAGACAGAGGACACATCTGAGACAACCAGGACTGAGACAGTGGACATATCTGAGAAGACAGGTTCTGAGACTTGGACATGTCTGAGATAATAGGGACTGAGACAGTGGACTCGCCTGAGTCACCAGGGTTTGAGACAGTGGACATGTCTGAGCCAATAGTGACTGAGACAATTGACATGTCTTGGCGAGTGGACAAGTCCTGTCTGGTAGAACAGCGAATGAGATAGTGGACATGTCTGAGACCACAGGTACTGACACAGAGAATATATTTGAAACAACAGGTATTGAAACAGAGGACATGTCTGAGACAACAGGTTCTGAGACTGTGGACATGTCTGTTACAACTGCGACTAAGAGCATGTCCATGTCTGAGACAATGGGTGACATGTCTGAGACAGGTGACATGTCTGAAACAACAGGGACTGAGACAGTAGATATATCTGAAACAACAGGGACTGAGACAATGGACATGTCTGACACCACAGGGACTTAGACATTGGACATGTCTGACACAACAGTGACTGACACAGTGGGCATGTGTGAAACAACAGGGACTGAGACAGTGGACATGTCTGAGACAACAAGGTCTGAGACCATGGACATGTCTGAGACACCAGGGACTGGGAAAGTGGACATGTGTGAAACAATTGTGACTGAAACAGTGGTCATGTCTGCAAAAACACTTACTGAGACAATGGACATGTTGCAGACAACGGGGACTGAGACAGTGCACGTGTCTGAGACAACAGGGATTGAGACCTAGGACTTGTCTGAGACAACAGGGAATTAGACATTGGAAATGTCTGAGACTGCAGGGACTCAGACCCTGGACATATCTGAGACAACCGAGACTGAGACTTTGAACATGTGTGAGACAACAATGACTGAGACATTATACATGTCTGAGACAACAGGGACTGACACAGCGTACATGGCTGAGACAACAGTGACTGTGACAGTGGACAAGTGTGAAACAACAGGGAATGAGAAAGTGGACACGTCTGAGACAACAGGGTTTGAGACCATGTACATGTCTTAGACAACAGGGACAGAGACAGTGGACATGGCTGAGAAAATAGGGGTTGAGACAGTTGACATGTCTTAGCCACTGTACAACTCCTGTCTGAGACGGCAGTGACTGAGACAGTGGACACATCGCAGACAATAGTGACTGAGACAGTGTACACATCTGAGACAACCAGGACTGAGACAGTGGACATATATGAAACAACAGTTACTGAGACCTTGGACATGTCTGAGAAAACAGGGACTGACACATGTGGATATGTCTGAAAGAACAGCGACTGAGACAGTGGACAAGTCTGAGACAATAGGGACTGAGACAGTTGACACGTCTGAGTAAACAGGGTTCTAGGTAGTGGACCTATCTGAGACAATAGAGACTGACACAGGTGACTTGCCTTCACCAGTGGACAAGTCCTGTCTGAGATGACAGCGACTGAGACAGTCGGCACCTCTGAGAAAACAGGGACTGAGACAGTGTACACATCTGATAAAACCAGGACTGAGACAGTGGAGATATCTGAGACAACAGGTACTGAGACCTTGGACATGTCTGACACAATAGGGAATCAGACATTTGACATGTCTGAAAATGCAGGGACTCAGACATTGGACATATCTGAGACAACCAGGACTGAGATTTTAGACATGTCTGAGAGAACAGTCACTGACACAGTCGTCATGTCTGAGACAACAGGCACTGAGACAGTGGACATTTGTGAAACAACAGGGAATGAGATGGTGGACATGAGTGAGACAACAGGGACTGAGATGGTGGACATGTCTAAGTCAACACAGTTAAAACAGTGGACCACTCTGAGAAAATAGAGACTGAGACAGTTGACATGTCTTTGCCAGTGGACAAGTCCTGTATGAGATGACAGTGACAGAGACATTCGACAGATCTGAGACAACAGGGACTGAGACAGTGGAGACATCTGAGACAACCAGGACTGAGACAGTGGACATATCTGAGAAAACAGGGATGAGACAGTGTACTTGTCTGAGACAACAGGGACTGACACAGTAGATATGTCTGATACAACAGGCTCTGAGACAGTGAACATGTGTGAAACAACAGGAAATGAGCCAGTGGACATGTCTGAGACCACAGGTCCTGATACCTTGGAAATGTGTGAGACAACAGGGAATCAGACATTTGACCTGTCTGAGACTGCAGGGACTCAGACACTAAATGTATCAGAGACAACTGTGACTGAGACTTTGGACATGTCTGACAGAACAGGGACTGAGACACTGGACATGTCTGAGACAACAGGCACTGAGACAGTGCACATGTGTGAAACAACAGGGAATGAGACAGTGGACATGTCTGAGACAACAGGGACTTAGACAGTGGACACATCTGAGTCAACATGGTTCGAGACATTGGATCAGTCTGAGACAATAGAGACTGAGATGGTTGACATGTCTTCAACAGTGGATAAGTCCTGTCTGAGAAGAAAGTCCCTGAGAGTGTGGACACATCTGAGACAACAGGGACTGAGACAGTCGACAGATCAGAGACAAGCAGGACTGAGACAGTGGACATATCTGAGACAACAGGGACAGAAACAGTGAACATGTCTGAGACAACTGTGTTTAGGCGCATGTTCATATCTGATACAATGGGGACTGAGGTGATATTTCTGAAACAACAGTGACTGAGACAGTACATATATCTGATACAACAGAGACTAAGACTGTGGACATGTCTGAGACAACAGTGTCTGAGACCATCGACAGGTCTGAGACAACAGGGACGTATACATTGGACATGTCTGAGACAACGGGGACTGAGACAGTGAACATGTCTGAGACTGTACACATATCTGAGAAAACAGGGTCTGAGACCATCCAGATGTCGGAGACAACAGGGTCTGAGACAGTGGACATGTGAGAAACAACTGCATCTGAGACAGTGTTTGAGAGAACAGGGATTGAGACAGTGGACATGTCTGACACAACAGGCACTAAGACAGTGGACATGTGTGAAACAACAGGGAATGAGACAGTGGACATGTCTGAGACAAAAATGACTGAAACAGTAGTTTCGCCTGTGTCAACAGGGTTCGAGACAGTAGACCTGTCTGAGACAATAGCTACTGAGACACTTGACAAGTCTTTGCCAGTGGAGAAGTCCTGACTGTGATGACACAGACTGAGACATTGGAAAAATCTGAGACAACAGGGACTGAGACAGTGGACATGTCTGAGACAACAGCTAATGAGACAGTGAACATTTGCAAAACAACAGGGAATGAGACAGTGGACACATCTGAGACAACCAGGACTGAGACAGTGGACATATCTGAGACAACAGGTACGGAGACTTAGACATGTCTGAGAAAACAGGGACTAAGACAGTGGACTCTGAGTCAACAGCGTTCGAGAGAGTGGACATGTCTGATCCAATAGCAACTGAGAAAATTGACATGTCTTTGCCAGTGGACAAGTCCTGTCTGGTAGAACAGGGACTGAGACAATGGACATGTCTGAGACCACAGGTACTGAAACATAGAATATATTTGAAACAACAGGAATTGATACAGTGGACATGTCTGAGACAACAGGGTCTGAGATTTTGGACATGTCTGTTACAACTGGGACTAAGAGTCTGTTCATGTTTGAGACAATGGCGTCTGAGAGGTGACATGTCTGAAACAATAGGGGCTGAGACAGTAGATATATCTGAAACAACAGGGCCTGAGAACTTGGACATGCCTGAGACAACAGGGAATCAGATATTGGACCTGTCTCAGACTTCAGGGACTCAGACACTGGACATATCTGAGACAACCCGGACTGAGACATTGGACATGTCTGAGAGAACAGGGACTGAGACAGTGAACATGTCTGAGACAACAGGCATTGAGACAGTGGATATGTGTGAAACAACAGGGAATAAGATAGTGGATATGTCTGAGACAACAGGGAATGAGAGAGTGGACACATCTCAGACAAGAGGGACTGAGAGAGTGCACCTGTCTGAGAAAACAGGGACTCAAAAAGTGGATATGTCTGAAATAACGGGGACTGAGAGAGTGGACAATTCTGAGACAACAGGGACTGAGACAGTGGACATGTCTGATACAACTGTGACTAAGAGCGTGTTCATGTCTAAGACAACAGGGACTGAGGCAGGCAACATTTCTGAAACAACAGGGACTGAGACAGTAGATATATCAGAAACAACAGGGAATGAGATTGTGGACATGTCTGAGACAACATGGACTGAGACAGTGGACATGTCTGAGACAACAGGAACTGTTAAAGTGGATATGACTGAGAAAAAAGGACTGAGACACTGGACATTTCTGATACAACGGCGACTAAGAGCGTGTTCATGTCTCAGATATCGGGGACTGAGACAGGCTACAGGTCTAAAATAACAGGGACTGAGAGAGTAGATATATCTGAAACAACAGGGATTGCAACAGTGGACATGTTTGAGACAACAGGGACTGAGTGGTTATGTGTGAAAAAACAGGGACTGAGACAGTGGACACATCTGAGACAACAGGGACTGAGACAGTGGACAAATCTGATACAAACAAGACTGAGACTGTTGACATATCTGAGAAAACAGGGACTGAGACAGTGGACACGCCTGAGAGAACAGGGACTGAGAGAGTGGACATGTCTGAGACAACACACATATCTGAGAAAACAGGGTCTGAGACCATGGACATTTCTGAGAAAACTGGGACTGAGACAGTGGGCATATGTAAAACAACAGGGACTGAGACAGTGGACATGCCTGAGACAACAGGGACTGAGACAGTAGACATGTCTGATACAACGGCGACTAAGAGCATGTTCAGGTCTGAGACAATGGGGATTGAGACATACTACATGTCTGAAACAACAGGCACTGAGGCAGTGGACATCTCTGAGACAACAGGGACTGAGACATTGGACATATCTGAGACAACAGAGACTGATACAGTTGACATGTCTGTGACAGTGGACATGTTGACTTTCTCACACACACACACACAAACTGATGAAATGGGTATATCAGGGGGTCACAAACATTCTACTTTGGACTGACCAGTGTCACTTCACTTTCCCCGTGGGAAAATGGACAGATATGATGGGCTAGAGGGCGCACCCTTTATCTCCAGATGTTTCCAAACACTGGAGTCCTGGGACTTCTTTGCCTGAGCCTCCAGAAGTCAGCAAGCAGCAAAGCAACATCCTGTTCCATCCAGTCCTTCAAGACAAGTGAGGTGTTTCATGTTGCCACTGGCCTGTAGTTGCTTGTAAACAGGATTCTGATTTCTTTTTGGACTGATGTCATAAAGGTGAGGTCACTTCCTGGGGTACTCTGACCCTAGCAGCATCCTCACTGAGACAACAGGGACTGAGACAGTGGACACATCTGAGACAACAGGGACTGAAACAGTGGACATATCTGAGAGAAGCAGGATTAAGACAGTGGACATATTTGAGACAACAGGGACTCAAAAAATAGACATGTCTGAGACAACAGGGAATGAGACAGTGGACATGTCTTGTCTGTGACAACAGGGATTGAGACAGTGGATATGTTCTGAAAAAACAGGGACTGAGAGAGTGGACATGTCTGAGAAAAGAGGGACTGAAACAGTGGACATGTCTGAGACAACAGGGAATGGGACAGTGGACACCTCTGAGTCAACAGGGTTTGAAACAGTAGACCTGTCGGAGACAATAGTGAGTGAAATAGTTGACATGTCTTCAACAGAACACACGTCCTGTCTGAGATGACAGTGAATGGGACAGTGTACAAATCTGATACAACATGGACTGAGACAGTGGAAACGTCTGAGACAACTAGGTCTGAAACAGTGGACATGTCTGAGACAAAAGGGACTGAGACAGTGGACATGTCTGAGACCACAGGGACATTGACATTGGACATGTCTGAGACAACAGGAACTGAGACAGTGGGCATATTGAGACAACAGGGACCGAGACAGTGGACATGCCTGAGACAATAGGTACTGAGAAAGTGGACATGTCTGACACAACAGTGTTTGAGACAGTGGATATGTCTAACAAAGCAAGACTGAGACAATTGACATGTCTGAGACAGTGGACATGTTGACTTTCTCACAGACACACACACACACATACACACACACACACACACACCGATGAACTGGGTATATCAGGGAGATCACAAACATGCTGCATTGGACTGACCAGTGTCACTTGTGTGTCCCTGTAGGAAAATGGCCAGATATAATGGGATAGAGCATGCACACTGCATCTCCAGAAGTTTCCAAACATTGTATTCATGGGTCTTCTGGGGCCTGAGACTCCAGTCTTTCAAGACAAGTGAGGTGTTTCATGTTGCAACTGGCCTGTAGTTGCTGATAACTAGGATTCTGAGTTCTTTTTGGAATGAAGTCATAAAGGTGAGGTCAATTCCTGGGGTTCTCTGACCCTAGCCTCTTCCTCACTGAGACAACAGGGACTGAGACAGTGGACATGTCTGTGACGACAGGGACTGAGACAGTGGACACATCTGAGACAACCAGGATTGAGACAGTGGACATATCTGAGGCAACAGGGACTGAGACAGTGGACATATCTGAGACAACAGGGACTGAGACAGTGGACATACCTAATAAAATTGCAACTAAGAGTGTGTACAACTCTGAGACAATTTGGACTGAGACAGGTGACATTTCTGAAACAACAGGGACCGAGACAGAAGATATACGTGAAACAACAGGGAATGAGACAGTGGACATGTCTGAGACAACAGTGACTGAGACAGTGGACATGTCTGTGACAACAGGGACTGAGACAGTGGACATAAATGAAACAACAAGGACTGAGACAGTGGACATGTCTCAGACATTGGGGAATCAGACAATGGAAATATCTGAGACTGCAGGGAATCCTACACTGGACATATATCAAACAACCAGGACTGAGACTTTGGACATGTCTGAGACAACAGGGACTGAGAGAGTGGACATGTCGGAGACAACAGGCACTGAGACAGTGAACAAGTGTGAAACAAAAGGGAATTAGACAGTGGACATGTCTGAGACAACACGGCCTGAGACAGTGGACACCTCTGAGTCAACACGGTTGGATACAATGGAGCAGTCTGAGGCAATGGAACTGGGAGAGTGGACACAGCTGAGACAACCAGGAACGAGACAGTGGACATATCTGAGACAACAGGGACTGAGACAGTGGACATGTCTGAGACTACAGGGACTGACACAGTGGATATGTTTGAGACAACCAGGACTGAGACTTTGGACATGTCTGAGACAACAGGGACTGAGAGAGTGGACATGGCTGAAACAACTGTGACTAAGAGCGTGTTCATGTCTGAGATATCGGGGACTGAGACAGGCTACATGTCTGAAACAACAGGGACTGTGACAGTACATATATCTGAAACAACAGGGATTGAGACAGTGGACATGTCTGAGACAACAGGGACTGAGACAGTGCACATATCTGAGACAACAGGGACTGACGCATTGGCCATATCTGAAACAACAGGGACTGAGACAGTGGACATGTCTGAGACAACACACATATCTGTGACAACAGGGTTTGAGACCATAGACATGTCTGAGACAACAGGGACTGAGACAGTGTACATATGTGAAACAACAGGGACTGAGACAGCACATATATCTGAAACAACAGAGACTGGACAGTGGATATGTCTGAGACAATAGGCACTGAGACCATGGATATGCCTGAGACAACAGTGCTAAAACATTGGACATGTCTGAGACAAAAGGGACTGAGACCTTGGACATGTCTGAGACAAGAGGGAATCAGATATTGGAAATATCTGAGACTGCAGCAACTCAGACACTTGACTTATCTGAGACAACTGGGACATGTCTGAGACAACAGGCACTGAGACATTGGAAATGCCTGAGAGAACAGGCACTGAGTCATTGGAAATGCCTGAGACAACAGGGACTGAGACAGTGAACATGTTGGAGACAACAGGTACTGAGACCGAGGACAGGTCTGAGACAACAGGGATTGACACAGTGGACATGTCAGAGACAACGGGAAGTGAGACCTTGTACATGTCTGAGATAATAGGGACTGGGACAGTGGAACTGCCTGAGACAACAGGGACCGAGTTAGTGGATGTATCTGAGACAACACTGAATGAGACAGTGGACATGTCTGAGATAACAGGGATTTAGACATTGGACATGTCTGATAGAACAGGGTCTGAGTCAGGGGTCACGGCTGAGAATACAAGGAGTGAGACAGTGGACAAGTGTGAAACAACAGGGAATGAGACAGTGGACATGTCTTAGGCAAATGTGACTGAGACAGTGGACATATCTGAGTCAACAGGATTTGAGACCATGGTCATGTCTGAGACAACAGCGACTGAGAAAGTGGACATGGCTGAGTCAACAGGCACTGAGACAGTGGCCAAGTATGAAACAACAGTGAATGAATCAATGGACATGTCTGAGACAAAAGGGACTGAGATAGAGGAAAAGCCTGAGTCAATAGCATTCAAGAGAATGGACCTCTCTGAGAAATTAGAGGGTCAGACAATTGACATGTATTAGTCAGTGGACAAGTCCTCTCTGAGATGACAGCATCTGAGACAGTGGACACATCTGAGACAACAGGGACTGAGACAGTGGACACATCTGGGACAACCAGGACTGAGACAGTGGACATATTTGAGACAAAAGACACTGAGACAGTGGACACGCCTGAGACAACAGGGACTGAGACAATGGACATTTCTGAGACTACACACATATCTGAGACAACAGGGTCTGAGAATATGGACATTTCTGAGACAACAGGGACTGAGACAGTGGCATATGTGAAACAACAGGGACTGAGACAGTGCACATGCCTGAGACAACAGGGACTGAGACAGTGGACAAGTCTGACACAACAAGGTTTGAGACAGTGGACAAGTCTGACACAGCAAAGACTGAGACAATTGACATGTCTGACACAGTGGACATGTTGACTTTCTCACACATACACTCACACACACACACACACACACTGATGAACCTGGTATATCAGGGGGATCACGAACTTTCTACTTTGCATTGACCAGGGTCACTTGTGTGTCACTGTGGGAAAATGGCCAGATATGATGGGCTAGAGTGTGTACATTGCATGTCCAGAAGTTTCCAAGCACTGGATTCCTGGGTCTTCTGGGGCCTGAGCCCCAAGAAGGCCACAAGTATCAAAGCAACATTCTGCTCAGTCCAGTCTTTCAAGACAAGTGAGGTGTTTCATCTTGCCACTGGCCTGTAGTTGCTGGTAACTAGGATTCTGAGTTCTTTTTGGAATGATGCCATAAACGTGAGGTCACTTCCTGGGGTCCTCTGACCCTAGCCTCTTCCTCACTGAGACAACAGGTTTGAGACAGTGGACATTTCTGAGACAATGGGGACTGACACAGTGGATATATCTGAGACAACCGGGACTGAGACTTTGGCCATGTCTGAGACAACAGGGATTGAGACAGTGAACATGTCTGATACAACTGCCACTAAGAGCATGTTCATGTATGAGACAACAGGGACTGAGGCAGGCAACATGTCTGAAAACAATGGGGACGGAGACAGTAGATATATCTGAGAAAACAGGGATTGAGACATTGGACATTTCTGAGACAAAAGGGACCGAGGCCATGGACACATATTTGTCAACACGTTTTGAGGCAGTGGACCTGTGTGAGACAGTAAAGTTGAGACAGTGGACATGTCTTAGCCAGTGGACAAGTCCTGTCTGAGATGACAGTGACTGAGAATGTGGACACATCTGAGATAAGAGGGACTGAGACAGTGGGCATATCTGAGACAACCAGGACCAAGACAGTGGACATATCTGAGACAAAAGGGACCCAGACAGTGGACATGTCTGAGACAACAGGGAATGAGACAGTCGACATGTCTTGTCTGAGACAACAGGGATTGAGACAGTGGATATCGTATGAAAAAACAGGGACTGAGACAGTGGACATGTCTGAGACAACAGGGACTGAGACAGAGGACATGTCTGAGACAACAGGGTATGAGACAGTGGACTCCTCTGTGACAACAGGGTTTGAAACAGTAGACCAGTCTGAGACAATGGCGACTGAGACCATTGACATGTCTTCGCCAGTGCACAAGTCCTCTCAGAGATGACAAAGAATGGGACAGTGTAAAAATCTGATACAACAGGGACTGAGACAGTGGACATATCTGAGACAAAAGGGACTGAGACAGTGGACATGTCTGACACCACAGGGGCATTGACATTGGTCATGCCTGAGACAACAGGGACTGAGACAGTAGACACATCTGAGACAACTAGAACTGAGAAAATTGACATGTCTCAGACAGTGGACATGTTGACTTTCTCACACACACACTCACACACACACACACACACACACACTGATGAACTGGGTATATCAGGGGGATCACAAACTTTCTACTTTGGATTGATCAGTGTGACTTGTGTGTCCCCGTGGGAAATTGGCCAGATATAATGGGCTAGAGCGTGCACCCTGCATCTCCAGATGTTTCCTAACATTGGATTCCTGGGTCTTCTGGGGCCTGTGCCTCCAGAAGGCCTGAAGCAGCAAAGCAACATCCTGCTCAGTCCAGTCTTTCAAAACAAGTGAAGTGTTTCAGGTTGCCACTGGCCTGTAGTTGTGGTATCCTGGATTCTGAGTTCTTATTGGAATGATGTCATAAACGTGAGGTCACTTCCTGGGGTCCTCTGACCCTAGCCTCTTCCTCAGTGAAACAACAGGGACTGAGACAGTGGACATGTCTGAGACAACAGGGGCTGACAAAGTGGATATATCTGAGACAGCCTGGACTGAGACTTTGGACATGTCTGAGATAACAGAGAATGAGACAGTGGACATTTCTGATACAACTGCGACTAAGAGCGAGTACATGTCTGAGACAACAGGGACTGAGGCAGGCAACATGTCTGAAAACAACAGGGACGGAGACAGTAAATATATATGAGACAACAGGGACTGAGAGAGTGGACATGTCTGAGACAACAGAGACTGACACAGTGGATATGTCTGAGACAACAGTAACTGAGACAGTGGACATGTCTGAGACAACAGGGATTGAGACAGTGGATATGTCTCAGACAACATTGAGACAGTGGACATGTTTGAAAACACAGGTACTCAGAATTTTTACATGTCTGAAATAGCAGGGAATGAGATATTGTACATGCTAGAGACAACAGGCACTGAGAAAATTAACACGTCTGAGTCAAAAGGGTTCTAGACAGTGGACCTGTCTGAGACAATAGAAACTGAGACAGTTGACATGTCTTCGCCATTGGACAAGTCCTGTCTAAGATGACAGTGACTGAGACAATTGACACATCTGAGACAAGAGGGACTGAGCCATTGGACATGTCTGAGACAAGAGGGACTGAGACATTGGACATGTCTGAGAGAGAGGACATACCTGATACAACTGCGACTAAGAGCGTGTTCATGTCTGAGACAATTTGGACTGAGACAGGTCAAATTTCTGAAACAACAGGGACTGAGACAGTAGAATTATCTGAAACCACAGGGACTGAGACTGTGGACATGTCTGATACAACTGTGACTAAGAGTGTGTTCATATCTTAGACAATGGGGACTGAGACTGTGGACATGTCTGATACAACTGCGACTAAGAGAGTGTTCATGTCTGAAACAATGGGGACTGAGACAGGTGACATTTCTGAAACGACAGAGACAGTGGACATGTCTTAGACAACAGGGACCGAGACAGTGGACATATCTGAAACAACACGGACTGAGACAGTGGACATGTCTTAGGCAAAAGGGACTGAGACAGTGGACATGGCTGAGACAACAGGCACTGAGTCAGTGGACAAGTGTGAAACAACAGGAAATGAGTCAATGGACATGTCTGAGACCAAAGGGACTGAGATACTGGTCAAGTCTGAGTCAACAGCGTTCTAGAGATTGGACCTGTCTGAGACAATAGAGGCTGACCGAGTTGACATGTCTTAGTCAGTGGACAAGTCCTATCTGAGATGACAGCATCTGAGACAGTGTACACATCTGAGACAACAGGGACTGAGACAGTGGACACTTCTGAGACAATCAGTACTGAGATAGTGGACATACCTGAGACAACAGGGACTGAGACAGTGGACACGACTGAGACAACAGGGACTGAGACAGTGGACATATCTGAGACAACACATATATCTGAGACAACAAGGTCTGAGACCATGGACATTTCTGAAACAACAGGTACTGAGACAGTGGGCATATGTGAAACAACAGGGACTGAGACATTCGACATGCCTGAGACAACAAGCACTGAGACACTGGACACGTCTGACACAACAGGGTTCGAGACAGTGGACATGTCTGACACAACAAAGACTGAGACAATTGACATGTCTGAGACAGCTGACATGTTGATTTTCTCACCCACATACACTCACTCACATACACTCACACACACACACACACACACACACACACACACACACTGATGAACTGGGCATATCAGAGTTGTCAGAAACTTTATACTTTGGACTGACCAATGTCACTTGTGTGTCCCCGTAGGATAAAGGCCGGATATAAGGTGCTATAGCATGCACCCTGCATCTCCAGAAGTTTCTAAACACTAGATTACTGGTTACTCTGGGGCATGAGCCTCCAGACAGCCGCAAGCAGCAAAGCGACATCCTGCCCAGTCCAGTCTTTCAATATAAGTGAGGTGTTTCATCTTGCCACTGGCCTATAGTTGCTGGTAACTAGGATTCTGAGTTCTTTTTGGAATGATGTCATAAAGGTGAGGTCACTTCCTGGTGTCCCCTTACCCTAGCCTCTTCCTCATTGAGACAACAGGGACTGAGACAGTGGACATGTCTGAGACAACAGGGACTGACACAGTGGATATATCTGAGACAACTGGGTCTGAGACTTTGGACATGTCTGAGAAAACAGGGACTGAGACAGTGGACATATCTGAGACAAACCGAACTGAGACTTTGGACATGTCTGAGAGAACAAGCAATGAGACAGTGGACATATATGAGACAACAGGGACTGTGTCAGTGCACACATCTGAGTCAACACATTACAAGACAGTGGATCAGTCTGAGACAATAGAAAATGAGACAACTGACATGTCTTCACCAGTGGACAAGTCATGTCTGAGACAGTGGACACCTCTGAGACAACAGGGACTGAGACAATGGACACATATGAGACAATCAGGCTTGAGACTGTGGACATATCTGAGGCAACAGGGACTGAGACAGTGGACATGTCTAAGACAACAGGGACTGAGACAGTGGACATACCTGATACAACTGCGACTTAGAGTGTGTTCATGTCTGAGACAATTTGGACTGAGACAGGCAACATTTCTGAAACTACAGGGCATGAGACAGTACATATATCTGAAACAACAAGGACTGAGACTGTGGACATGTCTGAGACAAAAGGGGATGAGAGGACATGTCTGAGTAAACAGGGATGGAGACAGTGGACTTGTCTGATACAAGTGCGACTAAGAGCGTTTTCGTGTCTGAGACAATGGGGAATGAGACAGGTGACATTTTTGAAACTACTGGGGCTGAGACAGTGGATATGTCTGACAGAACAGGGACTGAGCCAGTGGACATATCTGAAACAACAGGGACTGAGACTGTGGACATATCTGAGACAACAGGGACTGAGAGGACATGCGTGAGTAAACAGGTGCTGAGACAGTGGACTTGTCTGATACAACTGCAACTAAGAGAATTTTCGTGTCTGAGACAACGGGGAATGAGACAGGCGACATTTTTGAAACTACGGGGACTGAGATAATGGACATGTCTGACAGAACAGGGACTGAGCCAGTGGAAATATCTGAAACAACAGGGACTGAGACAGTGGATATGTCTGAGACAGCACACATATAAGTGACAACAGGTATTGTGACCGGGGACATGTCTGAGACAACAGGGACTGTGATAGTGTACATGTGTGAAACAACTGGGATTGAGACTGTGGTCATGTCTGAGAAAACATGGACTGAGACAGCGGACACTTTGGAGACCACAGGGATGGAGACTGTGGACATGTCTGAGACAACACACATATCTGACACAAAAGGGTCTGACACCATGGACATGTCTGTGACAACAGGGACTGAGACAGTGGAAATGTGTGAAAAAACTGGGACTGAGATAATGGTCATGTCTGAGACAACAGGGATTGATATAGTGGACATGTCTGAGATAACAGGTACTGAGACCGTGGACATGTCTGAGACTACAGGGACTGACACAGTGGATATGTCTCAAACAACAGGGACACAGACAGTGGACATGTCTGAGACCACAGGGACTCGGAACTTGTATATGTTTGAGACAGGGACTGAGAAAATAGGCAGGTCTGAGTCATCAGGGTTCTAGACAGTGTACCTGTCTGAGACAATAGAGACTGAGACAGTTGAAATGTGTTCATCGTTGGAGAAGTCCTGTCTGAAATGACAGCGACTGAGACAGTCAACAAATCTGAGACAACAGGGACAGAGACAGTGGACAAATCTGAGACAACCCGGACTGAGACAGTGGACATAATTGAGACAACAGGTACTGAGAACTTGGCATGTCTGAGAGAACAGGGTATCAGACATTTGACATGTCTGTGCCTGCAGGATTTCAGACACTGGATATATCTGAAACAACATGGACTGAGACTTTGGACATGACTGAGAGAAAAGGGAATGAGACAGTGGACATGTCTGAGTCAACAGGGACTGAGACAGTGGATACGTCTTAGTCAACACGGTTCAAGACAGTGGAGCAGTCTGAGACAATAGAGACTGAGACAATTGACATGTCTTTGCCAGTGGACAAGTCCTGTCTGAGATGACAGCGACTGAGACAGTGGACGCATCTGAGACAGCAGGGACTGAGACAGTGGACACATCTGGGAAAACAAGGACTTAGACAGTGGACATATCTGAGACAACAGGGACGGAGATAGTGGACATGTCTTAGACAACAGAGACTGAGACAGTCAACATGTCTGATACAACTGTGAATAAGAGCGTGTCCATTTCTGAGATAACGGGGACTGAGACAGGCGACATTTCTGAAACAACAGGGACTGAGACAGTAGAGATATCTGAAACAACAGGGACTGAGACTGGGCACATGTCTGAGACAACAGGGACTGAGACATTGGACATGTATGAGACCACAAGGACTTAGTGGACATGTCTGATACAACTGCAACTAAGAACGTGTTCACGTCTGAAACAACGGGGACTGAGAAAGTCGAAATTTCTGAAACAACAGGGATTGAGACAGTAGATATATCTGAAACAGCAGGGACTGAGACTGTGGCCATGTCTGAGACAACAGGGACTGAGACAGTGGACATGCCTGAAACTAAAGGGAGTGAGAGAGAGGACATATCTTAAGCAACAGGGACTGAGAGAGTGGACATGTCTGAGAAAACACTCATATCTGTGACAATAGGATTTGAAACCATGGACATGTCTAAGACAACAGGGAAGAGACAGTGTACATGTGGGAAACAACTGGGATTGAGACAGTAGTCATGTCTGAGACAACAGGGGCTGAGACAGTGGACAAGTCGCAGACAACAGGGACTGAGACAGTGGACATGTCTGAGACAACACACATATCTGAGACAAAAGGGTCTGAGACAATGGACATGTCTGAGACAACACACATATATGAGACAAAAGGTTCTGAGACAATGGATATGTCTGAGACAAGAGGAATTGAGACATTGGACATGTCTGAAATAACTGGGTCTGAGACAGTGGACATGTCTGAGACAACACATATATCTGAGACAACAGGGTCTGAGACCATGGCCATTTCTGCGACAACAGGGACTGAGACAGTGGGAATGTGTGAAACAGCAGGGACTGAGACAACGGACATGTCTGAGAAAACAGGGACTGAGTCAGTGGTCATGTCTGAGACAACAGGTTTTGAGACAGTGGACATGTGTGAGACAGCAGAGACTGAGACAATTGACATGTCTGAGACAGTGGACATGTTGACTTTCTCACATAAACACACACACACACTGATGAACTAGGTATATTCGGGGTATCACAAACTTTCTACTTTGGACTGACCAGTGTCACTTGTGTGTCCCCGTGGGAAAATGGCGAGATATGATGGGCTAGAGGGTGCACCCTGCATCTCCAGAAGTTTCCAAACACTTGATTCCTGGGTCTTCGGGGCCGGAGCCTCCAGAAGGCCACAAGCTGCATAGCAACACCATGCTCATTCCAGTCTTTCAAGACAAGTGAGGTGTTTCATGTTGCCACTGGCGTGTAGTTGCTGGTAACCACAATTCTGAGTTCTTTTTGTATTGTTGTCATAACGGTGAGGCCACTTCCTTGGGTCTGCTGATCCGAGCCTCTTCCTCACTGTGACAACAGGGACTGAGGCAGTGGACATGTCTGAGACAACAGTGACTGACACGGTAGACAGGTCTGAGACAACTGCAATTAAGAGCGAGTTCATGTTAGAGAAAATGGGGACTGAGATATGCTACATGTCTGAATCAACAGGGACTGTGACAGCAGATATATCTGAGACAACAGGGACTGAGAGAGTGGATATGTCTGATAAAACAGGCACTGAGACTGTGGACATGACTGAGACAACAGGGACTGAGACAGTGGATATGACGGAGTCAACAGGGATTGAGACCTTGGACATGTCTGAGACAACAGGGAATCTGACATTGAAAATATCTGAGACTGCAGGGACTCAAACACTCGACATATCTGAGACAACTGGAACTGAGACTTTGGACATGTCCGAGACAACAGGGAGTGAGACATTGGAATTGCGTGAGACAACAGGGAGTGAGACAGTGGATATGTCTGAGACAACAGGTACTGAGACCGTGGACATGTCTGAGACATCGGGATCTGAGACTTTGTACATGTCTGAGATAACAGGGACTGAGACAGTGGACCTGTCTGAGACAACAGCGACTGAGATAGTGGGTATGTCTTAGACAACACTGACTGAGACAGTAGACATGTCTTAGATAACAGGTACATAGACATTGGACATGTCTGAGACAACAGGGACTGAGACGGGACATGGTTGAGGAAAAAAAAGGGATTGATACAGTGCACAGGTCTGATTCAACAGTGTTTGAGATCATGGACATGTTTGATACATCAGGGAATGAGACAGAGGACATGGCTGAGACAACAGACATTGAGACAGTGGACAAGTGTGAAACAACACGGAATGAGACAATGGACATGTCTGAGACAACAGGGACTGAGACATTGACAAGTCTGAGTTAACAGGGTTCGAGACAGTGGACCTGTCTGAGACAATAGAGTTTGAGACAGTTGATATGTCCTAGCCAGTGGAAAAGTCCTGTCTGACATGACAGCAACTGAGACACTGGACACATCTGAGAGAGCAGGGAATGAGACAATGGACACATCTGAGACAACCAGCATTGAGACAGTAGACATATCTGAGACAACAGGGACTGAGACAGTGGACATGTCAGAGACCACAGGGAGTGACACAATGGATATATCTGAAACAAGAGTGACTGAGACAGTGGACATGTCTGAGACAACAGGGAGTGAGACAGTGGACATGTCTGAGACAACAGGGACAGAGAATCTGGACATGTCTGAGACAACACGGACTGATACAGTGGTTATGTCTGAAACAACACGGACTGAGACAGTGGAAAATCTGAGACAACAGGTACTGAGAGAGTGGAGATATCAGATACTACTGTGAATAAGAGCATGTTCATGACTGAGACAATGGGGACTGAGACAGGTGACAGGTCTGAAAACAACTGGGACTGAGACAGTAGAAATATCTGAAACAACACTGACTGAGACAGTAGACATGTCTGAGACAACAGAGACTGAGACATTGGATATGTCTGATACAACTGCGACTAAGAGCGTGTTCATGTCTGATACAACAGGGACTGTGACAGGCGACATGTCTGAACAAAACAGGTACTGAGACAGTAGATATATCAGGGACAACAGGGACTGAGATAGTGTACATGGCTGAGACAACGGGGGTTGAGACAGTGGACATGTCTGAGACAACAGGTATTGAGACACTGGACATGTCTGAGAAAAGATCAACTGAGACAGTGGTCATATCTCAGACAACAGGGACTCAAAACTTGTACATGTTTGAGACAGCAGGGAATGAAATATTGTACATCCTTGAGACAACAGGGACTGTGAAAGTGGACATGTCTGAGTCAAACGTGTTCTAGGTAGTGGACCTGTCTGAGCCAATACAGACCGAGACAGTTGATAGGTCTTTGCAAGTGGACAAGCCCTGTCTTCCATGACAGTAACTGAGACAGGCGACACATCTCAGACAACAGGGACTGAGACAGTGGGCACATCTGCGACAACCAGGACTGAGAGAATGGACATATCTGAGACAACAGGTATGAGACAGTGGACATGTCTGAGACAACAGGGACTGAGACAGTGGACATGTTGGAGACGAAAGGGACTGAGTCAGTGGACATGCCTGAGACAACACCGACTGAGACAGTGGACATGTCTGAGACCACAGGGACTCAGAACTTGTACATGTCTGTGACAGAAGAGAATGAGATATTGTACATGCTTTAGACAACAGAGACTGTGAAAGTGGACATGGCTGAGTCAACTGGGTTCTAGACAGTGGACCTGTCTGAGACAATAGAGACTGAGACAGTTGATATATCTTCGCCAGGGGACAAGTCTTGTCTGAGATGACAGCAACTGAGTCGACACATCTGAGACAACAGGGACAGAGACAGTAGACACATCTGAGACAACCAGGACTTAGAGAGTGGACATATCTGAGACAACATGGCCTGAGACAGTTGACATGTCTGAGACAATAGGGACTGAGACTGGATATGTCTGAGACAACAGGGACTGAGATATTGGGCATATCTGAAACAACAGGGACTGAGAGTGTGGACACATCTGATATAACCAGACCTGAGACAGTGGACATATCTGAGACACCAGGGACTGAGACAATTGACATGTCTGAGACAACTGCAACTAATAGCGTGTTCATGTCTGAGTCAACGGGGACTGAGACTGCTGACATTTCTGAAAAAACAGGGATTGAGACAGTAGATATATCTGAAACAACAGGGAATGAGACTGTGGACATGTCTTAGACAATGGGAACTGAAAAGTGGACATATCTGAGACANGACAGAACAGGGACTGAGCCAGTGGAAATATCTTGAAACAAAGGGACTGGGCCAGTGGACATTGTCTGAGACAAGACACATATAAGTGACAACAGGTATTGTGACCGGGGACATGTCTGAGACCACAGGACTGTGATAGTGTAATGTGTGTGAAACAACTGGGATTGAGATGTGGTCAGTTGAGAAAAACATGGACTTGAGGACGGCGGGACACTTTGAGACCAGGACATGGATGACAATTGGAATGTCTAGCGAACAATACAGCATATGACTGTACTAGTCAAAAGGGTTTGGACACTGGACATGTCTGTGACAAAAGGGACTGAGACGTGGAGAAGTTGTGAAAAAACTGGGGACTGAGAGAATGTTGTCTGAGACAACGGGGACGATATCAATGGTCAATCTGAGACCAACAGGGCATGAATATGCGAAAGTTAGATAAGGTACTGAGACCGTAATATGCGGATAGACTGACCAGTGGATATGCTCTCAAACAAACAGGGACACCAGAACAGTGGACAGTCTGAGACCACAGGGACTCGGAACTTGTATCATGTTGAGGCAACAGGGACTGAGAAAATAGGCAGGTCTGAGTCATCAGGGTTCTAGGACAGTGTACCTGTTGAGACAATAGGCGACTGAGACAGTTTATGAAAATGTGTTCACTCGTTTGGAGGAGTCCTGTCTGACATGACAACGAGACTGAGACAGTGCAACAACATGAGAACAGGACAGGAGACAGTGGGACAAATCTGAGTACAAACCCGGACGAGACAGTTGGACACTACATGAGTGGATGAAAACAGACAGAGAACATTGGACAGTCTAAACAACACAATGTCGAGAACACACATGACCTGTTGCACTACAGGGATTCTAGACACTGCATATATCTGAAACAACATGGACTGGACTTTGGGACATGGACTGAGAGAAAAGGGAATGAGACAGTGGACATGTCTGAGTCAACAGAGGATGAGACAGTGGACGTCTTAGTCAACACTTCAAAGACAGTGGGGTCGTCTGAGACAATACGAGACTGAGAACATTTGACATATCATTGACCAGTGGTACAAGTCCTTCATGAGATAGACAGACTTGGACAGTGGAGCATCTGAGACAGCAGGGGACTGAGACAGTGGGACACATCTGGGAAGAACCAAGGACTGACAGTGGAACTATATCTGAGACAACAGGGACGAGGATAGTGGACTATGTCTTAGACAAACAGAGACTGAGACCACAACATGTCTGATACAACTGTGAATAAGAGCGTGTCCATTTCTGAGATAACGGGGGACTGAGACAGGCGACCTTTCTAAAACCACAGGCCGTGAGACCGTAGATAAGTCTGAAAAGGGACTGAGACTGGGACATGGTCCCGACGACAACCGGGAATGAGAATTGGACATGTATGCGAACACAGGACTAGTGGACATGTCTGATCACACTGCAAATTAAGAAGTGTTCACTGTCTTAAACAACGGGGACTGAGAAGAAAGTCGAAATTCTGAACAACAGGGATTGAGCCACGTAGATATATCTTGAAACAGCAGGGCTGAGCGACGTGGCCAGTCTGAACAACAACAGGGAACTGAGACAGTGGGAACATTGCTCCTCTGAAACTTAAAGGAGTGAGAGGTGGAGAGGGAAATATCTTAAAGCAACAGGGACTGAGAGGTGGAATTCTGAGGAAAACATCATATCTGTGACAATGGATTTAAACCATGGCCATGTCTAAACAACAGGTGAAGAGACAGTGTACTGTGGGAAAACAACTGGCGGTGAGACAGTAGTCATGTCTGAGACAAAGGGGTCGTGAGACACGTGGACCAGTCGCAGCAACAGGGATGAGACAGTGGACATGTTGAGACAACCACACATATCTGAGACAAAAGGGTCTGAGCACAATGGACATGTCGAGACAACACACATATATGAGGTACAAAAGGTTCTTGAGACAATGGATATGTCTGAGCCAAGAGGGACATGAGACATTCGACTGTCTGAAATAAACTCGGGTCTGAGACAGTTGACATGTTGGCAAACATGTGAGCCAGGTCGGATACCATGGCCTTGCGACAACAGGGACTTAGAAACTAGAATAGGTAATCTGAGACACAGGGTCTAAACATGATGAGACAAAAGTGACAGAAAATGCTCAGAGACAAAAGGACTGAGCACTGGACATGTCTGAGAAAACAGGGATGAGAGCAGTGGACATGTTTGGAAACCTTTAGAATTGGGACGTGTGAGAAGAGGACAGAGACTGAGACAATACATTTACTGAGACAGTGGACATGTTGACTTTCTCACATAAAACACACACACACACTGATGAACTAGGTATATTCGGGGTATCACAAACTTTTCTACATTGACTGACCAGTGTCACTTGTGTGTCCCCGTGGGAAAATGGCGCAGATAGATGGCTAGAGGGTGCACCCTGCATGTCTCCAAGAAGTTTCCAAAGCTTTATTCCTGGGTCTTCGGGCCGGGTCCTCCAGAGGCCACAAGCTGCATAGCAACACATGCTCATTCTCCAGTCTTTCAAGCAAGTGAGGTGTTTCATTTTGCCACTGGGTGTTTGTATTGCTAGTAACCAGATTCTGAGTTCTTTTTGTATGTTGTCATAACGGTTGAGGCCACTTCCTTGCGGTCTGCTGATCCGAGCTCCTCCTCACTGTGACAATCATGGACTGGGCAGTGGACATATGCTGAGACAACAGTGACTGACACGGTAGACAGGTCTGATACAACTGCAATTAAGAGCGAGTTCATGTTCAGAAAATGGGGACTGAGATATGCTTACATGTCTGAATCAACAGGGGCTGTGACAGACAGGGATATATCTGAGACAACAGGACTGAGAAAAATGTTGAGCTATGTACATGATAGAAGAGACTGAAAGACATGAGACACAGACTGAGACATGATTAGGCGCCAGGTTGGACTTGTGTCTGAGACAAACAGGGACGACATGAGAACTAGACTGCAGGTAACTCGACATTCGGAAACTGGAACTGAGCATTTTGGACATGTCTGGACAAAGGACTGACATGAATGAGATGTCAGGACTCAACACTGGACATATCTGGTCAAATAATGAGACTTGAACATGCAGCCACATGGTTGTGGACATTGGAGCTGAGACAAACAGAGGAGTGAGGACAGTGGATGTCTGAGACCAAACAGTTATGAGACCGGGACATGTCTGAGACTCGGATCTGAGACTTTGTACATGTCTGAGAAAAGGGACTGCGGACCAAGTTGGACCTGTCTGAGACAAACAGAGACTGAACGCATGGTGCATGTCTTAGAATACACCTCTGACTGACAGGACGAGAAGTCAGACATGTCTTAGATAACAGGTACAATCAGACATTGACATGTCTTGAGCACACAGGGCACTGAGGACCCCACAGGGTTCCCCACATGGTTGAGGAAAAAAAAGGGATTGATACAGTGCACCCGGTCTGTTCAACAGTGTTTCGATTGCTAGGAATGTTTGATACATCGGGCGATGCGACAGACGGACATGGCTGTGAGAAAACAGAACATTGAACAGTGGACAAGTGTGAAAACAACACGGAATGAGAACATGGACATGTCTGAGACAACAGGGACTGAGGTACATTGACAAGTCTGCTAACAGGGTTCGGAGACAGTGGACCTGTCTAGAGAATGAGAGTTTGAGACAGTTGATATGTCCTAGCCAGGGAAAATTCCTTCTGCCATGACAGCACCTGAGACACTGTACACATCAGGAGAGCAGGGAGATGATAAATGACACATCTGGACAACCAGCCATGTGAGACAGTGACTATATCGGGACAACAGGGATGAGGACAGTGGACATGTCCAGAGACCAAAGGGATGAACAATGGATTATATCTGAGATCAAGACTTGACTGAGACAGTGGACATGTCTGAGACAACAGGAGAGGTGAGGACAGTGGACATGTTGACAACAGGGACAAAATCTGGACATGTCTGAGAACAACAGGACTGATTACCAGTAGATATGTCTGAAACAACAGGGACTGAGAGAGTGGACAAGTCTGAGACAAAGGGACTTAGAGAGTGGAGATGTCTGATACTACTGTGAATAAGAACGTGTTGCATGACCGAGACAATGGGGACTGAGACAGGTGACACGGTCAGAAACAAACTGGACTGAGGAGACAGTAGAAATATCTGAAAACAACACGTGACTGAGACAGTAGACATGTCTGAGACAACAGAGACTGAGACACTGGAATGTCTGCTACAATGCGGACTAAGACGCGTGTACATGTCTGAACAAGGGACTGTGACAGGGACATGTCTGAACACAACAGGTACTGAGACAGTAGAATCTGAGGACAACAGGGAATGAGACAGTGACATGGCTGAGACAACGGGGTATGAGACAGTGGACATGTCTGAGACAACAGGTATTGAGACACTGGACATGTCTGAGAAAAGATCAACTGAGACAGTGGTCATATCTTAACAACAGGGCTCAAAACTTGTAATGTTTGAGAAGCAGTGAATGAAATATTGTACTCCTTGAGACAACAGGATGTGGTGAAAGTGGACATGTCTGAGTCAAACGTGTTCTAGGTAGTGGACCTGTCTGAGCCAAAACAAGACCGAGACCTTGTTGATAGGTTTTGCAGTGACAAAGCCCTGTCTTCACATGACCAGTAACTGAGACAGGCAACACATCTCAACAACAGGGACTGAGACAGTGGAACACATCTGCGAAACCAGGGACTGAGAGAATGGACATATCTGAGACAACATGGTATGAGCAGTGGACTGTCTGGACAACATGGGACTAGATCAGTGGACATGTTGGGACGAAAGGGACTGAGACAGTGGACATGCCTGAGACAACCCCGACTGAGACAGGTGGACATTTCTGAGACCACAGGGACTCAGAAGTTGTAAATGTCTGAGAGAGAGAGAATGAAATGTTGTACATGCTTAGACAACAGGACTGTGAAAGTGGACATGGCTGAGTCACTGGGTTCTAGACAGTGGACTGTCTGAGACAATAGAGACTGAGACGTGCATATACTTCGCCAGGGGACAAGTCTTGTCTGAGATGACAGCAACTGAGTCGACACATCTGAGACAAAAGGGACGGACACAGTAGACAACATCTGAGGGCACAACCAGGACTTAGAGGTGGACCTATTTCTGAGACCACAGGGACTAAAACAGTGGACAAGTCTGAGGGACAATAGGGAATGAGACTTGATCGTCTGAGACAACAGGGACCTGAGATATTGGGCATATCTGAAACAACAGGGACTGAGAGTGTGGACACATCTGAGATAACCAGGACTGAGACAGTGGACATATCTGAGACAACAGGGACTGAGACAATAGAAATGTCTGAGACAACTGCAACTTAGAGGGTGCTCATGTCTGAGACAATGGGGACTGTGACTGGTGACATTTCTGAAAAACAGGGACTGAGACAGTAGATATATCTGAAACAACAGGGAATGAGACTGTGGACATGTCTTAGACAATGGGAACTGAAAAGTGGACATATCTGAGACAACAGGGACTGATACAGTGGACATGTCTGAGACAATAGTGACTGAGATAGTGGACATGTCTGAGACAACAGGAAATCAGACATTGTAAATGTCTGAGACTTCAGGGACTCAGACACTTGACATATCTGAGACAACCGGGACTGAGACTTTGGACATGTCTGAGACAACAGGGACTGATACATTGTAAATGCCTGAGACAACAGGGACTGAGACACTGGACATGTCTGAGACAACAGGTATGGAGACCAAGGCTATGTCTGAGAGAACAAGGACTAAAACAGTGGGCATGTCTGAGACAACAGGAACTGAGACCTTGTACGTTTCTGAGATAACAGGGAATGAGAGAGTGGACATGTCTGAGACAACAGGGAATGAGACATTGGACATGTCTGAGACAACAGCGACTAAGACAGGGGACATGGATGAGAAAACAGGGACTGAGACAGTGGACACGTGTGAAACAACAGGGAATGAGACAGTGAACATGTCTGAGACAAAAGGTACTGAGACAGTGGAAACGTCTGAGTCAAGAGGGTTTGAGACCATGGACATGTCTGAGAAAAAGGGACTGCGACAGTGGACAAGTCTGAGTCAACAGGGTTCGAGACAGTGGACCTGTCTGAGACAATAGATGTTGAGATAGTTGATATTTCTTAGCCAGTGGACAAGTCCTGTCTGAGATGACAGCGAGTGAGAGAGTGGACACATCTGAGACAACAGGGACTTAGACAGTGGACATATCTGAGCAACCAGGACTGAGAGAGTGGTTATTTCTGAGACGACATGGACTGAGACTTTGGACATGTCTGAGACAACAGGGACTGAGACATTGGAAATTCCTGAGATAACAGGGACTGAGACACTGGACATGTCTGAGACAACAGGTACTGAGAACGTGGACATGCCTAAGAGTACAGGGACTGAAACAGTGGACATGTTTGAGACAATGGGAACTGAGAACTTGTACATGTCTGAAATAACAGGGACTGAGACAGTTTACCTGTGTGAGACAAAGGCGAGTGAGATAGTGGGTATGTCTGAGACAACACTGAATGAGAGAGTGGACATGTCTGAGATAACAGGGACTTAGAAAGTGGACATGTCTGAGACACAGGGACTGAGACAGTGGACAAGTCTGAGTCAACAGGTTTGGAGACAGTGGACCTGTCTGAGACAATAGAGGCTGAGATAGTTGACATGTCTTAGCCAGTGTACAAGTCCTGTCTGAGAAGACATCGACTGAGACAGTGGACACATTTGAGACAACAGGGACTGAGACAGGGGACACATCTGAGACTACCCAGGTTTGAGAAAGTGGACATATCTGAGACACCAGGGACTGAGACAGTGGACATGTCTGAGACAATATCGACTGAGACAGTGGACATGTCTGAGACCACAGGGACTCAGAACTCATACATGTCTGAGACAGCAGGGAATGAGACATTGTACAGGATTGAGACAACAGGGACTGAGAAAGTGGACACGTCTGAGTCAACAGGATCCTAGACAGTAGACCTGTCTGAGACAAGAGAGACTGAGACAGTTGATATGTCTTCACCAGTGGACAAGTCCTGTCTGAGATGACAGAGACTGAGACAGTCGACACATCTGGGGCAACGGGGCCTTGGACAGTGGACACATCTGAGGAAACCAGGAGTAAGAGGGTGGACATAACTGAGACAACAGGGAATGAGCATGTGGACATATCTGAGACAATATCGACTGAGACAGTGGTCAGGTCTGAAACCACAGGGACTCAGAACTTGTACATGTCTGAGACAGGAGTGAATGAGATATTGTACATGATTGAGACAACAGGGACTGAGAAATTGGACACGTCTGAGTCAACAGGATTCTAGACAGCAGACCTGTCTGAGACAATAGAGATTGAGACAGTTGATATGTCTTCACAAGTGGACAAGTCCTGTCTGAGATGACAGCAACTGAGACAGTCGACACATCTGGGACCACAGGTCTGAGACAGTGGACACATCTGGGACAACCAGGAGTGAGAGAGTGTACATAACTTAGACAACAGGGACTGAGTGAGTGGACATGTCTGAGACAACAGGGACTGACACAGTGGATATGTTGGAAACAACAGGGACTGAGATAGTGGACATGTCTGAGACAACAGGGACTGATACAGTGGTCATGTCTGAGACAACAGGAACTGAGACAGTGGAGAAGTCTGAGATAACAGGGACTGAGACAGTGGACATATCTGATACAACTGTGATTAAGAGCGTGTTCATATCTGAGACATCGGCCACTGAGACAGTGGAAATATCTGAGCCAACAGTAACTGAGACATAGGACATATCTGAGACAAGAGGGACTGACACAGTGGCTATGTCTTTAACAACAGGGAAGGAGACAGTGGACAAGTCTGAGAAAACAGGGACTGAGACAGTGGACATGTGTGAGACAACAGGGACTGACACAGTGGATATGATTGAAATAAACGACACTGAGAGTTTGGACATGACTGAGATAATAGGGACTGGGACAATGAACCTGTCTGAGACAACAGGGACTGAGACACTGGACATGTCTGAGACAACAGGTATGGGACAATGGACATGTCTGAGAGAACAGGGAATGAGACAGTGGACATGTCTGAGACAACAGGATCTGAGACAGGGGACAAGGCTGAGAATACATGGACTGAGACAGTGGACAAGAGTGAAATAACAGTGAATGATACAGTGGACATGCCTGAGACAAAAGGGAATGAGAGAGTGTACACATCTGAGTCAAAAGTGTTTGAGACAATGGACATGTCTGAGACAACAGGGACTGAGACAGTGGACATGGCTGAGATAGCAGGCAATGAGACAGTGGACAAGTGTGAAACAACAGGAAAAGAGTCAATGGACATGTCTGAGACAATGGGGACTGAGACAGTGGACAAGTCAGAGACAACAGGTACTGGGAAAGTGGACATGTCTGATACAACTTCGATTAAGAGCATGGTCATGTCTGAGACAAGGTGGACTGAGACAGGAGACATTTCTGAAACAACAGGGACTGAGACATTAGACTTGTCTGAGACAACAGCAACTGACACAGTGGATATGTCTGAAATAAGAGGGACTGAGACAGTGGACAAGTCTGAGACAACGGGGACTGACTGGGACATTGGACTTGTCTGAGACAACAGGGAATGACACGGTGGATATGTCTGACACAACAGGGACTGAGACACTGGAAATGTCTGAGATAACAGGGACTTAGACATTGGACATGTCTGAGACAACAGGATCTGAGACAGGGGACATAGCTGAGAATACATGGACTGAGACAGTGGACAAGTGTGAAACAACAGTGAATGAAAGAGTGGACATGCCTGAGACAAAAGGGAATGAGAGAGTGTACATGTCTGAGTCAAAAGTGTTTGAGACCATGGACATGTCTGAGACAACAGGGCCTGAGACAGTGGACATGGCTGAGATAGCAGGCAATGAGACAGTGGACAAGTGTGAAACAACAGGTAATGAGTCAATGGACATGTCTGAGACAATAGGGACTGAGACAGTGCACAAGACTGAGTCAACAGGTTTTGAGACATTGGACCTGTCCGAAGCAATACAGGCGAGACAGTTGACACGTCTTAGACAGTGGATAAGTCCTGGATGAGATGACAGCAACTGAGGCAGTGGACACATCTGAGACAACCGGGACTGAGACAGTGCACATATCTGAGATAACAGGTACTGAGACAGTGGACATGTCTGAGAATACAGGGACTGACACAGTGGATATGCCTCAAACAACAGGGACTCAGACAGTGGTCATTTCTGAGACCACAGGGACTCAGAAGTTGTACATGTTTGAGACAGCAGGGAATGAGATATTGTACATACTTGAGACAACAGGGACTGAGAAAGTAGACATGTGTGAGTCAACAGGGTTCTAGACAGTGGACCTGTCTGAGACAATAGAGACTGAGGCAATTGAAATGTCTTCACCATTGGAGAAGTTCTGTCTGAGATGACAGCAGCTGAGAGAGTCGACACATCTGAGACAACAGAGACTGAGACAGTGTACAAATCTGAGATAACCAGGACTGAGACAGTGGACATGACTGAGACAACAGGTACTGAGAACTTGGACATGTCTGAGACAACATGGTATCAGACATTTGAAATGTCTGAGCCTTCAGGGTCTCAGACACTGGATATATCTGAGACAACATGGACTGAGACTTTGGACATGTCTGAGAGAAAAGGGAATGAGACAGTGGACATGTCTGAGAAAACAGGGACTGAGACAGTGGATATGTCTGAGTCAACATTGTTCGAGACAGTGGACCAGTCTGAGACAATAGAGACTGAGACAATTGACATGTCTTTGCAAGTGGACAAGTCCTGTCTGAGATGACAGTGACTGAGACAGTGGACACATCTGAGACAACAGGTTTTGAGATGTGGACACATCTGAGACAAGCAGGACTGAGAGAGTGGACAATTCTGAGACAACAGGGACTGAGAGGGTGGACATGTCTGAGAAAATTGGGACTGACACAGTGGATATGTTTGAAACAACAGGTACTGAGACAGTGGACAAGTCTGAGACAACAGATACTGAGACATGACTGATACAAGTGCTACTAAGAGTGTGCTCATGTCTGAGACAACGGAGAATGAGACAGTGGCGATATCAGAGCCATCAGGGACTGAGATATTGGAATTTTCTGAGACAACAGGGACTGACACTGTGGATATGTCTGAAACAACAGGGACTGAGACAGTGGAGAAGTCTGAGACAACAGGGACAGAGACAATGGACATGTCTGATACAACTACGATTATGAACGTGTTCATGTCTGAGACAACCCGGACTGAGACAGGTGACATATCTGAAACAACAGGGTGTGAGTCAGTAGATATATCTGAAACCACATTGACTGAGACTGTGGAAACGTCTTAGACAATGGGGACTGAAAGAGTGGACATTTATGAGACAATAGGGACTGATACAAAGGACATGTCTGAGACAACAGGGACTGAGAAAGGGGACATATCTAGACAACAGGGAATCAGATATTGGAAATATCTGAGAGTTCAGGAACTCAGAAACAGAACGTATCTGAGACCACCAGGACTGAGACTTTGGACATGTCTGAGACAACAAGGACTGAAACAGTGGACAAGTCTGTGTCAACAAGATTTGAGAAAGTGGACCTGTGAGACAAAAGAGTCTGTGACGGTTGATATGTCTTCGCCAGTGGACAAGTCCTGTCTGTGATGATAGCGACTGAGACAGTGGACACACTTGAGACAACGGGGACTCAGACAGTGGACACAACTGAGACAACAGGGACTGAGAGAGTGCATATGTGTGAGACAACAGGTAATGACACAGTGGTTATATCTGAAACGACAGTGACTGAGACTGTGGACAAGTCTGAGACAACAGGGACTGAGACAGTGCACATATGTGAGCCAATAGGGACTGAGACAGTGGACAAGTCTGAGACAACAGGTACTGGGACAGTGGACATGTCTGATACAACTGTGAATAAGAGCATGGTCATGTCTGGGACAAGGTGGACTGAGACAGTAGACATTTCTGAAACAACAGTGAATGAGACATTAGACTTGTCTGAGACGACAACGACTGAGACAGTGGGTATGTCTGAAATAAGAGGGACTGAGACAGTGGACAAGTCAGAGACAACGGGGACTGACTGGGACATTGGACTTGGCTGAGACAACAGGGAATGATATGGTGGATATGTCTGAAAAAACAGGGACTGAGACACTGGAAATGTCTGAGAAAACAGGGACTTAGACATTGGACATGTCTGAGACAACAGGATCTGAGACAGGGGACATGGCTGAGAATACATGGACTGAGACAGTGCACAAGTGGAAAACAACAGTGAATGAGACAGTGGACATGCCTGAGACAAAAGCAAATGAGAGAGTGTACATGTCTGAGTCAAAAGTGTTGGACACCATGGACATGTCTGAGACAACAGGGACTGAGACAGTGGACATGGCTGAGACAACAGACATTGAGACAGTGGACAAGTGTGAAACAACACGGAATGAGACAATGGACATGTCTGAGACAACAGGGACTGAGACATTGACAAGTCTGAGTCAACAGGGTTCGAGACAGTGGACCTGTCTGAGACAATAGAGGTTGAGACAGTTGATATGTCCTAGCCAGTGGAAAAGTCCTGTCTGACATGACAGCAACTGAGACACTGGACACATCTGAGAGAGCAGGGAATGAGACAATGGACACATCTGAGACAACCAGCATTGAGACAGTAGACATATCTGAGACAACAGGGACTGAGACAGTGGACATGTCAGAGACCACAGGGAGTGACACAATGGATATATCTGAAACAAGAGTGACTGAGACAGTGGACATGTCTGAGACAACAGGGAGTGAGACAGTGGACATGTCTGAGACAACAGGGACAGAGAATCTGGACATGTCTGAGACAACACGGACTGATACAGTAGATATGTCTGAAACAACAGGGACTGAGAGAGTGGACAAGTCTGAGACAACAGGGACTGAGAGAGTGGAGATGTCTGATACTACTGTGAATAAGAACGTGTTCATGACCGAGACAATGGGGACTGAGACAGGTGACAGGTCTGAAAACAACTGGGACTGAGACAGTAGAAATATCTGAAACAACACGGACTGAGACAGTAGACATGTCTGAGACAACAGAGACTGAGACACTGGATATGTCTGATACAACTGCGACTAAGAGCGTGTACATGTCTGATACAACAGGGACTGTGACAGGCGACATGTCTGAACACAACAGGTACTGAGACAGTAGATATATCTGGGACAACAGGGAATGAGACAGTGTACATGGCTGAGACAACGGGGGTTGAGACAGTGGACATGTCTGAGACAACAGGTATTGAGACACTGGACATGTCTGAGAAAAGATCAACTGAGACAGTGGTCATATCTCAGACAACAGGGACTCAAAACTTGTACATGTTTGAGACAGCAGGGAATGAAATATTGTACATCCTTGAGACAACAGGGACTGTGAAAGTGGACATGTCTGAGTCAAACGTGTTCTAGGTAGTGGACCTGTCTGAGCCAATACAAACCGAGACAGTTGATAGGTCTTTGCAAGTGGACAAGCCCTGTCTTCAATGACAGTGACTGAGACAGGCAACACATCTCAGACAACAGGGACTGAGACAGTGGACACATCTGCGACAACCAGGACTGAGAGAATGGACATATCTGAGACAACAGGTATGAGACAGTGGACATGTCTGAGACAACAGGGACTGAGACAGTGGACATGTTGGAGACGAAAGGGACTGAGTCAGTGGACATGCCTGAGACAACACCGACTGAGACAGTGGACATGTCTGAGACCACAGGGACTCAGAACTTGTACATGTCTGTGACAGAAGAGAATGAGATATTGTACATGCTTTAGACAACAGGGACTGTGAAAGTGGACATGGCTGAGTCAACTGGGTTCTAGACAGTGGACCTGTCTGAGACAATAGAGACTGAGACAGTTGATATATCTTTGCCAGGGGACAAGTCCTCTCTGAGATGACAGCCACTGAGACAGTCGACACATATGAGACAACAGGGACAGAGACAGTGGACACATCTGAGACAACCAGGATTTAGAGAATGGACATATCTGAGACAACATGGCCTGAGACAGTCGATATGTCTGAGACAATAGGGACTGAGACAGTGGACATGTCTGAGACAACGGGGACTGAGAGTGTGGACACATCTGATATAACCAGAACTGAGACAGTGGACATATCTGAGACACCAGGGACTGAGACAATTGACATGTCTGAGACAACTGCGACTAATAGCGTGTTCATGTCTGAGTCAACGGGGACTGAGACTGCTGACATTTCTGAAAAAACAGGGATTGAGACAGTAGATATATCTGAAACAACAGGGAATGAGACTGTGGACATGTCTTAGACAATGGGAACTGAAAAGTGGACATATCTGAGACAGCATGGACTGATACAGTGGACATGTCTGAGACAATAGTGACTGAGATAGTGGACATGTCTGAGACAACAGGAAATCAGACATTGTAAATGTCTGAGACTTCAGGGACTCAGACACTTGACATATCTGAGACAACCGGGACTGAGACTTTGGACATGTCTGAGACAACAGGGACTGAGACATTGGAAATGCCTGAGACAACAGGGACTGAGACACTGGACATGTCTGAGACAACAGGTATGGAGACCAAGGCTATGTCTGAGAGAACAAGGAATAAAACAGTGGACATGTCTGAGACAACAGGAACTGAGACCTTCTACGTTTCTGAGATAACAGGGACTGAGAGAGTGAACATGTCTGAGACAACAGGGAATGAGACATTGGACATGTCTGAGACAACAGCGACTGAGACAGGGGACATGGCTGAGAAAACAGGGACTGAGACAGTGGATATGATTGAAATAAACGACACTGTTTGGACATGACTGAGATAATAGGGACTGGGACAGTGAACCTGTCTGAGACAACAGGGACTGAGACACTGGACATGTCTGTGACAACACGTATGGGGCAGTGGACATGTCTGAGAGAAGAGGGAATGAGACAGTGGACATGTTTGAGACAACAGGGAATCAGACATTGGAAATGTCTGAGACTTCAGGGACTCAGACACTTGACATATCTGAGACAACCACGACTGAGACTTTGTACATGTCTGAGACAACAGGGACTGAAACATTGGAAATGCCTGAGACAACAGGGACTGAGACACTGGACATGTCTGAGACAACAGGTATGGGACAGAGGACATGTCTGAGAGAACAGAGAATGAGACAGTGGACATGTTTGAGACAACAGGATCTGAGACAGGGGACATGGCTGAGAATACATGGACTGAGACAGTGGACAAATGTGAAACAACAGTGAATGAGACAGTGGACATGCCTGAGACAGAAGGGAATGAGAGAGTGTACACGTCTGTGTCAAAAGTGTTTGAGACCATGGACATGTCTGAGACAACAGGGATTGAGACATTGGACATGGCTGGAATAGCAGGCAATGAGACAGTGGACAAGTGTGAAACAACAGGAAAAGAGTCAATGGACATGTCTGAGACAATGGGGACTGAGACAGTGGACAAGTCTGGGTCAACAGATTTTGAGACAGCGGACTTGTCTGAGACAATACAGCCTGAGGCAGTTGACACGTCTTAGACAGTGGACAAGTCCTGGCTGTGATGACAGCAACTGAGGCAGTGGACACATCTGAGACAAGGACTGAGACAGTGGAGACATCTAAGACAACCAGGACTGAGACAGTGCACATACCTGAGACAACAGGTACTGAGACAGTGGACATGTCTGAGAATACAGGGACTGACACAGTGGATATGCCTCAAACAACAGGAGCTCAGACTGTGGTCATTTCTGAGACCACAGGGACTCAGAAGTTGTCCATGTTTGAGACAGCAGGGAATGAGATATTGTACATGCTTGAGACAACAGGGACTGAGAAAGTAGACGTGTGTGAGTCAACAGGGTTCTAGACAGTGGACCTGTCTGAGACAATAGAGACTGAGACAATTGAAACTTGATCATCATTGGAGAAGTACTGTCTGAGATGACAGCGACTGAGAGAGTCGACACATCTGAGAAAACAGAGACTGAGACAGTGTACAAATCTGAGACAACCAGGACTGTTACAGTGGACATAACTGAGACAGCAGGAACTGAGAACTTGGACATGTCTGAGACAATGGGGTATCAGACATTTGACATGTCTGAGCCTGCAGGGTCGCAGACACTGGATATATCTGAGACAACATGGACTGAGACTTTGGACATGTCTGAGAGAAAAGGGAATGAGACAGTGGACATGTCTGAGACAACAGTGAATGAAACAGTGGATATGTCTGAGTCAACATTGTTCGAGACAGTGGACCTGTCTGAGACAATAGAGACTGAGACAATTATCATGTATTTGCCAGTGGACAATTCCTGTCTGAGATGACAAACGACTGAGACCGTGGACACATCTGAGACAAGCAGGACTGAGAGAGTGGACACATCTGAGACAAATAGGACTGAGACAGTCGACACGTCTGGGACAACCAGGTCTGAGACAGTGGACATATCTGAGACCACAGGTATGGAGAGAGTGGACATGTCTGAGAAAAAAGGGACTGAGACATTGGACATGTCTGATACAACTGCGACTAAGAGCATGTCCATGTCTGAGAAAACGGGGACTGAGACAGGCGACATTTCTGAAACATCAGAGACTGAGACAGTAGATATATGTGAAACAACAGGGACTGAGACTGGGGACATGTCTGAGACAACAGTGACTGAGACACTGGACATGTATGAGACAACAAGGACTTAGACAGTGGACATGTCTGATACAACTGCGACTAAGAACTTGTTCACATCTGAGACAACAGTGATTGAGACAGTCGGAATTTCTGAAACAATAGGGATTGAAACTGTAGATATATGTGAAAGAGCTGGGACTGAGACTGAGGACATGTCTGAGACAACAGGTATTGAGACAGTGGACATGTTTGAGACAAAAGGGAGTGAAACAGAGGATATATCTGAAACAACAGGGACTGAGACAGTGGACATGTCTGAGAAAACACACATATCTGTGACAACAGGATTTGAAACCATGGACATGTCTGAGACAACAGGGAACGAGACAGTGGGAAACAACTGGGATTGAGACATTGGTCATGTCTGAGACAACAGGGGCTGAGGCAGTGGAAAAGTCGGAGACAATAGGGACTGAGACAGTGGACATGTCTGAGACAACACACGTATCTGAGACAAAAGGGTCTGAGACAATGGACATGTCTGAGACAAGAGGGACTGAAACATTGGACATGTGTGAAACAACTGGGGCTGAGACAGTGGACATGTTGGAGACAACACACATATCTGAGACAACAGGGTCTGAGACCATGGCCATTTCTGTGACAACAGGGCCTGAGACAGTGGGAATGTGTGAAACAGGAGGCACTGAGACAATGGACATGTCTGTGAAAACAGGGACTGAGACAGTGGACACGTCTGAGGCTACAGTGTCGAGAAAGTGGACATGTATGAGACAGCAGAGACTGAGACAATTGACATGTCTGAGACAGTGGACATGATGACTTTCTCACATAAACACACACACACACACTGTTGAACTGGGTATATCCAGTGGAACACTCACATTCTACTTTGGACTGACCAGTGTCACTTCTGTGTCCCTGTGGGTAAATAGCGAGATATGATGGCCTAGAGGGTGCACCCTGCATCTCCAGAAGTTTCCAAACACTGGATTCCTGGGTATTCTGCGGCCTGAGCCTCCAGAAGGCCGAAAGCTGCATAGCAACATCCTGCTCAGTCCAGTCTTTCAAGACAAGTGAGGTGTTTCAAGTTGCCACAGGCGTGTAGCTGCTGGTATCCAGGATTCTGAGTTCTTTTTGTACTGATGTCATAAAGATGAGGTCACTTCCTGGGGTCTTCTGATCCTAACCTCTTCCTCCCTGAGATAACAGGGAATGAGACAGTGGACATGTCTGAGACAATGGGGACTGACACAGTGGATATGGCTGAGACAACAGGGACAGAGACAGTGGAAATGTCTGAGACAACTGCAATTAAGAGCGAGTTCATGTCAAAGACAATGGGTACTGAGACAGGCTTCATGTCTGAATCATCAGGGATTGTGAAATCAGATATATCTGAGACCACAGGGAGAGAGACAGTGGATATATCTGAGCAAATAGGCACTGAGACCATAGACGTGTCTGAGACAACAGGGACTGAGATAGTGGACATGTCGGAGTCAACAGGGACTGAAACCTTGGACATGTCTGAGACAACAGGGAATCTGACATTGAAAATATCTGAGACTGCAGCGACTCAAACACTCAACATATCTGAGACCACTGGTACTGAGACTTTGGAAATGTCTGAGATAACAGGGAGTGAGACATTGGAAATGCCTGAGACAACAGGGGCTGAGACAGTGGACATGTCTGAGAAAACAGGTACTGAGATCTTGGACATGTCTGAGACAACAGGAAGTGAGAATTTATACATGTCTGAGATAACAGGGACTGACACAGTGGACCTCTCTCAGACAACGGTGACTGGATAGTGGATATGTCTTAGACAACACTGACTGAGAGAGAGGAAATGTGTGATATAACAGGGATTTAGACATTGGACTAAGAGCATGTCCATGTCTGAGACAACGAGGACTGATACAGGCTACATTTCTGAAACATCAGAGACTGAGACAGTAGATATATGTGAAACAACTGGGACTGAGACTGGGGACATGTCTGAGACAACAGTGACTGAGACACTGGACATGTATGAGACAACAAGGACTTAGACAGTGGACATGTCTGATAAAACTGCGACTAAGAACTTTTTCACATCTGAGACAACAGGGACTGAGACAGTCGGAATTTCTGAAACAATAGGGATTGAGACAGTAGGTATATCTGAAACAGCTGGGACTGAGTCTGAGGGCATGTCTGAGACAACAGGTATTGAGACAGTGGAAATGTTTGAGACAAAAGGGAGTGAGACAGAGGATATATCTGAAACAACAGGGACTGAGACAGTGGACATGTCTGAGAAAACACACATATCTGTGACAACAGGATTTGAAACCATGGACATGTCTGAGACAACAGGGAACTAGACAGTGGGAAACAACTGGGATTGAGACATTGGTCATGTCTGAGACAACAGGGACTGAGACAGTGGAAAAGACGGAGACAACAGGGACTAAGACAGTGGACATGTCTGAGACAACACACATATCTGAGACAAAAGGGTCTGAGACAATGGTCATGTCTGAGACAAGAGGGACTGAAACATTGGACATGTGTGAAACAACTGGGACTGAGACAGTGGATATGTTTGAGACAACACACATATCTGAGACAACAGGGTCTGAGACCATGGCCATTTCTGTGACAACAGGGACTGAGACAGTGGGAATGTGTAAAACAGCAGGTACTGAGACAATGGACATGTCTGAGGAAACAGGGACTGAGACAGTGGACATGTCTGAGACTACAGGGTTCGAGACAGTGGACATGTGTGAGACAGCAGAGACTGAGACAATTGACATGTCTGAGACAGTGGACATGTTGACTTTCTCACAGAAACAGACACACACACACACACACTGATGATCTGGGTATATCCGGTGGAACACAAACTTTGTACTTTGGACTGACCAGTATCACTTGTGTGTCCCTGTGGGAAAATGGCGAGATATGATGGGCTAGAGGACACACCCTGCATTTCCAGAAGTTTCCAAACACTGGATTCCTGGGTATTCTGCGGCCGGAGCCTCCAGAAAGTTGAAAGCTGCATAGAAACATCCTGCTCAGTCCAGTCTTTCAAGACAAGTGAGGTGTTTCATGTTGCCACAGGCATGTCGTTGCTGGTATCCAGGATTCTGAGTTCTTTTTGTACTGTTGACATAAGGATGAGGTCACTTCCTGGGGTCTTCTGATCCTAGCCTCTTCCTCACTGAGATAACAGGGAATGAGACAGTGGACATGTCTGAGACAACAGGGACTGACACAGTGGATATGGCTGAGACAACAGGGAATGAGACTTTGGACATGTCTGAGACAACAGGGACAGAGACAGTGGAGATGTCTGAGACAACTGCAATTAAGAGCGAGTTCATGTCAAAGACAACGGGGACTGAGACAGGCTACATGTCTGAATCAACAGGTATTGTGAAAGCAGATATATCTGAGACCACAGGGAGAGAGAGTGGATATATCTGAGCAAACAGGCAGAGACCATAGACGTGTCTGAGACAACAGGGACTGAGACAGTGGACATGTCGGAGTCAACAGGGCCTGAAACCTTGGACATGTCTGAGACAAGAGGGAATCTGACATTGAAAATATCTGAGACTGCAGGGACTCAAACACTCGACATATCTGAGACCACTGGTACTGAGACTTTGGAAGTTTCTGAGACAACAGGGAGTGAGACATTGGAAATGCCTGAGACAACAGGGGCTGAGACAGTGGACATGTCTGAGACACCAGGTACTGAGACCGTGGACATGTCTGAGACACCAGGAAGTGAGACTTTATACATGTCTGAGATAACAGGGACTGACACAGTGGACCTGTCTCAGACATCAGCGAATGAGATAGTGGATATGTCTTAGACAACAGTGAATGAGACAGAGGAAATGTCTGATATAACTGGAATTTAGACATTGGACATATTTGAGACAACAGGGAATGAGAGAGGGGACATGGCTGAGGAAACAGGGACTGAGACAGTGGACAAGTGTGAAATAACAGGGAATGAGACAGTGGACATGTCTGACACAAAAGGGACTGATACAGTTGACACGTCTGTGTCAACAGTGTTTGAGACCATGGACATGTCTGATACAATAGGGACTGATACAGAGGACATGGCTGAGACAACAGGCATTGAGACAGTGGACAAGTGTGAAACAACAGGGAATGTGAAAATGGACATGTTTGAGAAAACAGGGACAGAGACAGTGGACAAGTCTGAGTCAACAGGGTTCGAGACAGTGGACCTGTCTGAGACAACAGGGACTGAGACACTGGACATGTCAGAGACCAGAGGGAGTGACACAATGGATATGTCTGAAACAACAGTGACTGAGACAGTGGACATGTCTGAGACAACAGGGACTGACACTGTGGACATGTCTGAGACAACAGGGACTGATTCAGTAGATATGTCTGAAACAACAGGGACTGAGATAGTGGACAAGTCTGAGACAACAGGGACTGAGACAGTGGAGATGTCAGATACTACTGTGAATAAGAGCGTGTTCATGACTGAGACAAGGGGGACTGAGACAGGCCACATGTCTGAAAACAATTGGGACTGAGATAGTAGAAGTATCTGAAACAACAGGACTGAGACAGTGGACATGTCTGAGACAACAGAGACTGAGACAGTGGACATGTCAGACACAACTGTGACTAAGAGCGTGTTTATGTCTGATACAACGGGGACTGTGACAGGCGACATGTCTGAACACAACAGGTACTGAGACAGTAGATATATCTGAGACAACAGGAACTGAGACAGTGTACGTGGCTGAGACAACGGTGATTGAGAGAGTGGACATGTCTGAGACAACAGGTATTGAGACAGTGGACATGTCTGAGAAAACATCAACTGAGATGGTGGTCATATCTGAGACCACAGGGATTCAGAACTTGTACATGTTTGAGACAGCAGGGAATGAAATATTGTACATCCTTGAGACAACAGGGACTGTGAAAGAGGACATGTCTGAGTCAATCGTGTTCTCGGCAGTCGTCCTGTCTGAGACAATACAGACTGAGACAGTTGATATGTCTTGACAAGAGGAAAGTCCTGTCTGAGAAGACAGCTACTGAGACGGTCGACACATCTCAGACAACAGGGACTGAGACAGTGGACACATCTGAGACAACCAGGACTGAGAGACTGGATATATGTGAGAAAACAGGTATGAGACAGTGGACATGTCTGAGACAACAGGGACTGAGACAGTGGACATGTCTGAGAAAAAGGGACTTAGACAGTGGACATGTCTGAGACAACACCGACTAAGACTGTGGACATGTCTGAGACCACAAAGGGACAAGTCCTCTCTGAGATGACAGCAACTGAGACAGTCGACACATCTTAGATAACAGGCACAGAGACCGTGGACACATCTGAGACAACCAGGACATAGAGTGTGGACATATCTGAGACAACATGGCCTGAGACAGTTGACAAGTCTGAGACAACAGGAACTGAGACAGTGGACATGTCCAAGAAAACAGCGACTGAGATATTGCGCATATCTGAAACAACAGGGACTGAGAGTGTGGACACATCTGAGATAACCAGGACTGAGACAGTGGACATATCTGAGACAACAGGGACTGAGACAATAGAAATGTCTGAGACAACTGCAACTTAGAGGGTGCTCATGTCTGAGACAATGGGGACTGTGACTGGTGACATTTCTGAAAAACAGGGACTGAGACAGTAGATATATCTGAAACAACAGGGATTGAGACTGTGGACATGTCTTAGACAATGGGAACTGAAAAGTGGACATATCTGAGACAACAGGGACTGATACAGTGGACATGTCTGAGACAATAGTGACTGAGATAGTGGACATGTCTGAGACAACAGGAAATCAGACATTGGAAATGTCTGAGACTTCAGGGACTCAGACACTTGACATATCTGAGACAACCGCGACTGAGACTTTGGACATGTCTGAGACAACAGGGACTGAGACATTGGAAATGCCTGAGACAACAGGGACTGAGACACTGGACATGTCTGAGACATACAAAGGGGACTGTGATAGGCGACATGTCTGAACACAACAGGTACTGAGACAGTAGATATATCTGCGACAACAGGGACTGAGACAGTGTACATGGCTGAGACAATGGGGATTGAGAGAGTGGACATGTCTGAGACAACAGGTATTGAGACAGTGGACATATCTGAGAACACATCAACTGAGACGGTGGTCATATCTGAGACCACAGGGATTCAGAACTTGTACATGTTTGAGACAGCAGGGAATGAAATATTGTACATCCTTGAGACAACAGGGACTGTGAAAGTGGACATGTGTGAGTCAACTGTGTTCTTGGCAGTGGTCCTGTCTGAGACAATATAGACTGAGACAGTTAATATGTCTTCGCAAGTGGATAAGTCCTGTCTGAGATGACAGCGAATGAGACAGTCGACACATCTCAGACAACAGGGAATGAGACAGGGGACACATCTGAGAAAACTAGAACTGAGAGACTGGGCATATTTGAGACAACAGGTATGAGACAGTGGACATGTCTGAGACAACAGGGACTGAGACAGTGGATATGTCTGAGAAAAAGGGACTGAGACAGTGGACATGTCTGAGACCACAGGGACTCAGAACTTGTACATGTCTGAGACAGCAGGGAATGAGATATTGTACATGCTTTAGACAACAGGGACTGTGAAAGTGGACACATCTGAGGCAACTGGGTTCCCGACAGTGAATCTGTCTGAGAAAATAGAGACTGAGACAGTTAATTTGTCTTCGCCAGGGGACAAATCCTCTCTGAGATGACAGCAACTGAGACAGTCGACACATCTGAGACAACAGGGACAGAGACAATGGACACATCTGAGACAACCAGGACTTAGAGAGTGGACATATCTGAGACAACATGGCCTGAGACAGTCGACAAGTCTGAGACACAGGAACTGAGACAGTGGACATGTCTGAGAAAACAGTGACTGAGATATTGCGCATATCTGAAACAACAGGGACTGAGAGTGTGGACACATCTGAGATAACCAGGACTGAGACAGTGGACATATCTGAGACAACAGGGACTGAGACAATTGACATGTCTGAGACAACTGCAACTTAGAGCGTGTTCATGTCTGAGACAACGGGGACTGAGACTGGTGACATTTCTGAAAAAACAGGGACTGAGGCAGTAGATATATCTGAAACAACAGGGATTGAGACTTTGGACATGTCTTAGACAATGGGAACTGAAAAGTGGACATATCTGAGACAACAGGGACTGATACAGAGGGCATGTCTGAGGCAACAGTGACTGAGATAGTGGACGTGTCTGAGACACCAGGGAATCAGACATTGGAAATGTCTGAGACTTCAGGGACTCAGACACTTGACATATCTGATACAACCAGAACTGAGACTTTGGACATGTCTGAGACAACAGGGACTGAGACATTGGAAATGCCTGAGACAACAGGGACTACGACACTGGATATGTCTGAGACAACAGGTATAGAGACAGTAGACATGTCTGAGAGAACAGGGAATGAGGCAGTGGACATGTCTGAGACAACAGGATCTGAGACAGGGGACATGGCTGAGAATACATGGACTGAGACAGGGGACAAGTGTGAAACAACAGTGAATAACAAAGTGGACATGCCTGAGACAAAATGGAATGAGAGAGTGTATACGCCTGAGTCAAAAGTGTTTGAGACCATGGACATGTCTGAGACAACAGATACTGAGACAGTGGACATGGCTGAGATAGCAGGCAATTAGACAGTGGACAAGTGTGAAACAACAGGAAGAGTCAATGGACATGTCTGAGAAAATGGTGACTGAGACAGTGGACAAGTCTGAGTCAACAGGTTTTGAGACAGTGGACCTGTCTGACACAATACAGGCTGAGACAGTTGACACGTCTTACACTGTGGACAAGTCCTGGCTGAGATGACAGCAACTGAGACAGTGGACACATCTGAGACAACCGGGACTGAGACAGTGCACATACCTGAGACAACAGGTACTGAGACAGTGGACATGTCTGAGAATACAGGGACTGACACAGTGGATATGCCTCAAACAACAGGGACTCAGACAGTGGTCGTTACTGAGACCACAGGGACTCAGAGTTTGTACGTGTTTGAGACAGCAGGGAATGAGATATTGTACATGCATGAGACAACAGGGACTCAGAAAGTAGAAATGTGTGAGTCAACAGGGTTCTAGACAGTGGACCTGTCTGAGACAATAGAGACTGAGGCAATTGAAATGTCTTCACCATTGGAGAAGCCCTGTCTGAGATGACAGCAACTGAGACAGTCCACACATCTGAGACAACAGAGACTGAGACAGTGTACAAATCTGAGACAACCAGGACTGAAACAGTGGACAAAACTGAGACAACAGGTACTGAGAACTTGGACATGTCTGAGACAACAGGGTATCAGACATTTGACATGTCTGAGCCTGCACGGTCTCAGACACTGGATATATCTGAGACAGCATAGACTGAGAATTTGGACATGTCTGAGATAACAGGGACTGAGATAGTGGATATGTCTGTGTCAACATTGTTCGAGACAGTGGACCTGTCTGAGACAATAGAGACTGAGACAATTGTCATGTCTTTGCCAGTGGACAAGTCCTGTCTGTGCTGACAGAGACTGAGACAGTGGACACATCTGAGACAAATAGGACTGAGACAGTCAACACGTCTGGGACAACCAGGTCTGAGACATTGGACATATCTGAGACCACAGGTACGGAGACAGTGGACATGTCTGAGAAAAAAGGGACTGAGACATTGGACATGTCTGATACAACTGCGATTAAGAGCATGTCCATGTCTGAGAAAACGGGGACTGAGACAGGTGACATTTCTGAAGCTTCAGAGACTGAGACAGTAGATATATGTGAAACAACAGGGACTGAGACTGGGGACATGTCTGAGGTAACAGTGACTGAGACACTGGACATGTATGAGACAACAAGGACTTAGACAGTGGACATGTCTGATACAACTGCGAATAAGAACTTGTTCACATCTGAGACAACAGGGACTGAGACAGTCGGAATTTCTGAAACAATAGGGATTGAAACAGTAGATATATCTGAAACAGTCAGGACTGAGTCTGGGGACATGTCTGAGACAACAGGTATTGAGACAGTGGACATGTTTGAGACAAAAGGGAGTGAAACAGAGGATATATCTGAAACAACAGGGACTGAGACAGTGGACATGTCTGAGAAAACACACATATCTGTGACAACAGGATTTGAAACCATGGACATGTCTGAGACAACAGGGAACGAGACAGTGGGAAACAACTGGGATTGAGACATTGGTCATGTCTGAGACAACAGGGGCTGAGACAGTGGAAAAGTCGGAGACAACAGGGACTGAGACGGTGGACATGTCTGAGACAACACACATATCTGAGACAAAAGGGTCTGAGACAATGGACATGTCTGAGACAAGAGGGACTGAAACATTGGACATGTGTGAAACAACTGGGACTGAGACAGTGGACATGTTTGAGACAACACACATATCTGAGACAACAGGCTCTGAGACCTTGGCCATTTCTGTGACAACAGGGACTGAGACAGTGGGAATGTGTGAAACAGGAGGCACTGAGACAATGGACATGTCTGTGAAAACAGGGACTGAGACAGTGTACACGTCTGAGACTACAGGGTTCGAGACAGTGGACATGTGTGAGACAGCAGAGACTGAGACAATTGACATGTCTGAGACAGTGGACATGTTGACTTTCTCACATAAATACACACACACACACACATACACACACACACTGATCAACTGCGTATACCTGGTGGAACACAAACTTTGTACTTTGGACTGACCAGTGTCACTTGTGTGTCCCTGTGGGAAAATGGCGAGATATGATGGGCTAGAGGGCGCACCCTGCATCTCCAGAAGTTTCCAAACATTGGATTTCTGGCTCTTCTGCGGCTTGAGCCTCCAGAAGGCCGAAAGCTGCATAGCAACATCCTGCTCAGTCCAGTCTTTCAAGACAAGTGAGGTGTTTCATGTTGCCACAGGCGTGTAGTTGCTGGTATCCAGGATTCTGAGTTCTTTTTGTACTGATGTCATAAGGATGAGGTCACTTCCTGGGGTCTTCTGATCCTAGCCTCTTCCTCACTGAGATAACAGAGAATGAGACAGTGGACATGTCTGAGACAACAGGGACTGACACAGTGGATATGGCTGAGACAACAGGGAATCAGACTTTGGACATATCTGAGACAACAGGGACTGAGACAGTGGAAATGTCTGAGACAACTGCAATTAAGGGCGAGTTCATGTCAGAGACATCGGGGACTGAGACAGGCTACATGTCTGAATCAACAGGTATTGTGAAAGCAGATATATCTGAGACAACAGGGACGAGACTGTGGATATATCAGATAAAACAGGCACTAACACCGTGGACATGTCTGAGACAAGAGGCACTGAGACAGTAGACATGTCAGAGTCAACTGGGACTGAAACCTTGGACATGTTTGAGACAACAGGGAATCTGACATTGAAAATATCTGAGACTGCAGGGACTCAAACACTCGACATATCTGAGACCACTGGTACTGAGACTTTGGACATGTCTGAGACAACACGGACTGAGACATTGGAAATGCCTGAGACAACAGGGGCTGAGACAGTGGACATATCTGAAACAACAGGTACTGAGACCGTGGACATGTCTGAGACAACAGGAACTGAGACTTTGTACATGTCTGAGATAACAGGGAGTGACACATTGGACCTGTCTGAGACAACAGCGAATGAGATAGTGGATATGTCTTAGACAACACTGACTGAGACAGTGGAAAAGTCTGAAATAACAGGCAACTAGTTATTGGAAATGTCTGAGACAACAGGGACTGAGAGAGGGGACGTGGCTGAGGAAACAGGGACTGAGACAGTGGACAAGTGTGAAACAACAGGGAATGAGACAGTGGACATGTCTGAGACAAAAGGTTCAGATACAGTGGACACGTCTGAGTCAGCAGTGTTTGAGACCATGGACATGTCTGATACAATAGGGACTGAGACAGAGGACATTGCTGAGACAACAGGCATTGAGACAGTGAACAAGTGTGAAACAACACGGAATGTGTAAATGGACATGTCTGAGACAACAGGGACTGAGAAAGTGCAAAGTCTGAGTCAACAGGGTTCAAGACAATGGACCTGTTTGAGACAATAGAGGTTGAGACAGTTGATATGTCCTAGACAGTGCACAAGTCCTGTCTGACATGACAACGACTGAGACACTGGACACATCTGAGACAGCAGGGACTGAGACAATGGACACATCTGAGACAACCAGGATTGAGACAGTGGAGATATCTGAGATAACAGGGACTGAGCCAGTGGACATATCAGAGACCACAGGGAGTGAAACGAAGGATATGTCTGAAACAATAGTGACTGAGACAGTGGACATGTCTGACACAACAGGTACTGAGACATTGGAGATGTCTGATACAACAGTGACTAAGTGCGCGTTCATGTCTGAATCAATGGGGACTGAGACAGGCGACATGTCTGAAAACAACAGTGACTGAGACAGTAGATATATCTGAGACAATAGGTACTGGGACAGTGGACATGTCTGAGACAATAGGGACTGAGACAGTTGACATGTCTGAGACAAAGGGAACTGAGACCTTGTACATGTCTGAGCTATCAGGGCCTGAGACTGTGGACGTGTCTGAAACATCACGATTGAGTTAGTGGATATGTCTTAGACAACACTGACTGAGAAGGTGTACATGTCTGAGATAACAGGGACTTAGACAGTGGACATGTCTGAGACAACAGGGACTGAGACAGTGGACATGTCTGAGACAACATCGACTGAGACAATGGACATGCCGAGACCATGGGGACTCAGAACTAGTACATGTCTGAGACAGCAGAGAATTAGATACTGTACATGGTTCAGACAAGAGGGAATGAGAAAGTGGACACGACTGAGTCAACAGGGTTCTAGACATTGAACCTGTCTGAGACAATAGAGAATGAGTTGACATGTCTTCACCAGTGGACAAGGCCTATCTGAGATGACAGCGACTGAGACAGTCGACACAGCAGAGACAACAGGGACTGAGACAGTGGACAGATCTGAGACAACACGTACTCAGTCCTTGAACATGTCTGAGACAACCTGGAATCAGATATTTGACTTGTCTGAGACTGCAGAGACTCAGAAACACTGCACATATATGAGACATTCGGGAATGTGATTTTGGACATGTCTGAGTGAACAGGGACTGCCAGTGGACATATCAGAGACAAGAGGCACTGAGAGAGTGAACATGTGTGAAACAACAGGGAATGAGACAATCGGCATGTCTGAGACAACAGGGACTGAGAAAGTGGACACGTCTGAGTCAACATGGATCGAGACAGTGGAAGAGTCTTAGAGAGTAGAGACTGAGAAAATGGACATGTCTTTGCCAGTCGACAAGTCCTGTCTAAGATGACAGCGACTGAGACAGTGGACACATCTAAGACAAACCAGGATTGAGACAGAGGACATATATGAGACAACAATGACTGACATAGTAGGTACATCTGAAACAACAGGTACTGAGACAGTGGACAAATCTGAGACAACATTGACTGAGACAGTGGATATATCTGATAAAACTGCAACTAAATGTGTGTTCATGTCTGAGACAATGGGGACTGAGACAGGCGAAATTTCTGAAAGAACAGGGACTGAGACAGTAGATATATCTGAAACAATGTAGACAGACTGTGGACATGTCTGCGACAACAGGGACTGAGACAGTGGATATGTCTGAGACAACAAGTTCTGATACTGTGGACATGTCTGAGACAACACACATATCTGAGAAAACAGGGTTTGAGACCATCGATATGTCTGAAACAACAGGGAATGAGACAGTGGACATGTGTGAAACAACTGCACCTGAGACAGTGGTCATGTCTGAGACAACAGGGTTCTAGACAGTGGACCTGTCTGAAACAATAGAGACTGAGACAGTTGACATGTCTTTGACAGTGCACAAGTCCTGTGTGAGATGACAGCAACTGAGACAGTGGACACATGTGAGACAACCAGGACTGAGAGAGTGGACATATCTGAGAGAACAGGGACTGAGACAGTGGACATGTTGAGACAACAGGGACTGACATAGTGGATATGTCTGAGACTACCAGGACTGAGAATTTGAACATGTCTGAGACGACATTTACTGAGACAGTGCACATATCAGATACAACTGAGAATGAGAGCATATACATGTCTGAGACAATGGGGACTGAGAGTGCTACATGTCTGAAACAAAAGGGACTGAGACAGTTGATATTTCTAAAAAAAAACAGGGAGTGAGACAGTGGACATGTCAAAGACAACAGAGAATGAGACAGTGGACATATCTGAGACAACCAGGACTGAGACAGTGGACATATCTGAGACAACAGGGACTGAGAGACTGGACATGTCTGAGACCACAGGGACTGACACAGTGGACATGCCTGAGACAACAGGGACTGACACAGTGGACATGTCTTAAACAAGAGGAACTGTGACAGAGGACATGTCTAACACAACACACATATCTGAAACAACAGGACTGAGACCATGGACATGTCTGAGGCAACAGGGCCTGAGAGAGAGGATATGTGTGAAACACCAGGGACTGAGATTGTGGAAATATCTGTGTCAACAAAGTTCAATACATTGGACTTTTCAGAGACAATAGAGACTGAGACAGTTGACATGTCTTCGCCAGTGGACAAGTCCTGTCTGAGATGACATTGACTGAAACAGTCAACACATCTGAGAAAACAGGGACTGAGACAGTGTACATATCTGAGACAACAGGTACTCAGTGCTTGAACAAGTCTGAGACAAGAGGGAATCAGACATTTGACATGTCTGAGATTACAGGGACTCAGACACTGGACATATCTGAGACATTCGGGAGTGAGACTTTGGACATGTCTGAGAGAACAGGGACAGAGACAGTGGACATGTGTGAAACAACAGGGAATGATACTTTGGAAATATCTGAGAAAACAGGGACTGAGACAGTGGATACTTCTGAGTCAACATGGATCGAGACAGTGGACCAGTCTTAGACCATAGAGACTGAGACAATTGACATGTCTTTGCCATTCGACAAGTCCTGTCTGAGATGACATTGACTGAGACAGTGGACATATCTGAGACAACAGGGACTGAGACAGTGGACACATCTAAGACAAACCAGGATTGAGACAGTGGACATATCTGAGACAACAGGGACTGAGACAGTGGACCTGTCTGAGACAACATTGACTGACACAGGGGACATGTCTGAAACAACAGGGACTGAGACAGTGGACAAGACTGAGACAACATTGACTGAGACAGTGGACATGTCTGATACAACCGCGGCAAAGAGCATGTTCATGTCTGAGACAACGGGGAATAAGACAGGCCAAATTTCTGAATGAACATGGACTGAGACAGTAGATATACCTGAAACAACAGAGACTGAGAATGTGGACCTGTCAGAGACAACAGGAACTGAAACAGTGTATATGTCTGAGACAACAAGTTCTGATACAGTGGACATGTCTGAGAAAACACACATATCTGAGAAAATAGGGTCTGAGACGATCGACATGTCTGAGACAACAGGGAATGACAGAGTGGACATGTGTGAAACAACTTCGACTGAGACAGTGGTCATGTCTGAGACAACAGGGTCCTAGACAGTGGACCTGTCTGAAACAATAGAGACTGAGACAGTTGACATGTCTTCACCAGTAGACAAGTCCTGTCTGAGATGACACCGTCTGAGAGAGTGGACACATCTGAGACAACAATGACTGGGACAGTGGACACATCTCAGACAACCAGGAATGAGAGAGTGGACATATCTGAGACAAGAGGGACTGAGACAGTGGACATGTCTGAGACAAGAGGGACTGACACAGTGGGTATGTCTGAGACAAACGGGACTAAGAATTTGAACATGTCTGAGATGACAGGGACTGAGACATTGGATATGTCAGACACAACTGTGAATAAGAGCATGTTCATGTCTGAGACAATGGGGAGTGAGACAGGCTACATGTCTGAAACAACAGGGAGTGAGACTGTAGATATATCTAAAAAACAGGAAATGAGAGAGTGGACATGTCTGAGTCAACAGGGACTGAGACAATGGCCATGTCTGAGACAACAGGGACTCAGACAGTGGGCATATCTGAAACAACAGGGACTGAGATAGTGGACACATCTGAGACAACCAGGACTGAGACAGTGGACATATCTGAGACAACAGGGACTGAGACATTGGACATGTCTGAGATAATAGGGACTGAGACAGTGGACATGTCTGAGACAACTGTGACTAAGAGCATGTTCGTGTCTGAGACAACAGGGACTGAGACAGGTGACATTTCTGAAAAATCAGGGACTGAGACAGAAGATATATCTGAAACAACAGGAACTGAGACTCTGGACATGTCTTAGTCAATCGGGACTCAGACAGTGCTGTCTGAGTCTCATATCTGAGACAGCAGGGACTGATACAGTGGACATGTCTGATACAACAGTGACTGAGAAAGTGGACATGTCTGAGACAACAGGGAGTCAGACATTTGAAATGCCTGAGAGAACAGGAACTGAGACATTGGACATGTCTGATACAACAGGTATTGAGACCGTGGACATGTCTTAGAGAACAGGGCCTGAAACAGTGGACATGTCTGAAACAAAGGGAACTGAGACCTTGTACATATCTGAGATAACAAGGTCTTAGACAATGGACCTGTCTGAAACAACATGACTGAGATATTGGATATGTCTTAGACAACACTGACTGAGACAGTGAACATGTCTGAGATAACAGGGACTTAGACATTGGACATGTCTGAGACAACAGATACTGAGACAGGGGACATGGCTGAGGAAATAGGGACTGAAACAGTGGACAAATGTGAAACAACAGGGAATGAGACTGTGGACATGTCTGAGACAAAACGGAATGAGACAGTGAACACGTCTGAGTTAACAGGGTTTGAGACCATGGACATATCTAAGACAACAGGTACTGAGACAGTATACATGGCTGAGACAACAGGCACTGAGACATTAGACAAATCTGAGTCAACAATGTTTGAGACAGTGGACCTGTCTGATACAATAGAGGCTGAGACAGTTGATATGTCTTAGCCAGTGGACAAGTCCTGTTGGAGATTTCTGCGTCTGAGACACTGGACACATCTCAGACAACATTGACTGAGACAATGGACACATCGGTGACAACCAGGATTGAGACTGTGGACATATCTGAGACAACAGGGGCTGAGAAACTGGACATGTCTGAGACCACAGGGACTGACACAGTGGACATGCCTGAGACAACAGGGACTGAGAGAGTGGACATGTCTGAAACAACAGGGACTGAGACATTGGACATGTTTGACACAACACACATATCTGAGACAACAGGGACTTAGACCATGGACATGTCTGAGACAACAGGGACTGAGACAGTGGATATGCATGAAACAAGGGGAACTGAGACAAGTGGACATGTCTGAAACAACAGGGACTGAGACAGTGGACATGGCTGAGGCAGCAGGCACTGAGACATTAGACAAGTCTGAGTCAACAGGGTTCGAGACAGTGGACCTGTCTGAGACAATAGAGGCTGAGACTGTTGATATGTCTTAGCCAGTGGAAAAGTCCTGTCTGAGATGACAGCGACTGAGACACTGGACACATCTGAGACAACAGGGACTGAGACAATGGAAACATCCGAGACAACCAGGATTGAGTCAGTGGACATATCTAAGACAAGAGGGACTGAGACACTGGACATTTCTGAGACCACAGGGACTGACACAGTGGATATGTCTGAAACAACAGGGACTGAGACAGTGGACATGTCTGATACAACTGTGACTAAGAGCGTGTTCATGTCTGAGACAATGGGGACTGAGACAGGGTAAATGGTTGAGAAAACATGGACTGACAGAGTGGACATGTGTGAGACAACAATGACTGAGAGAGTGGACATGTCTGAGACAACAGGGATTGAGACAATAGAAATATCTGAGACAACAGAGACTGAGACAGTGGACATGTCTGAGACAACAGGGACTGACAGAGTGGACATGTCTGAGACAACAGGGACTGAGACATTGGACATATATGAGACAACATCCACTGAGACAGTGGACATGTCTGAGACCACAGCGACTCAGATATTGTACATGTCTGAGACAGCAGGGAATGAGATATTGTACATGCTTGAGACAACAGGGACTGAGAAAGTGGACATGTCTGAGTCAACAGGATTGTAGACAGTAGACCTGTATGAGACAATAGATACTGAGACAATTGATATGTCTTCGCCAGTGGACAGGTCCTGTCTGAGATGACAGAGACTGAGACAGTCGACACATCTGAGACAACAGGGACTGAGTCAGTGGACACATCTTAGATAACCAGGACTGAGAGAGTGGGCATATCTGAGACAACTGGGACTGAGACAGTGGACATATGTGAGACAACAGGGACAGAGACAGTGGGTATATCTGAAACAGCAGGGACTGAGACAGTGGACACTTTTGAGAAAACCAGGACTGAGACAGTGGACATATCTGAGACAGCAAGGACTGAGACAGTGGACATGTCTGAGACAACTGCGAATAATATCGTGTTCATGTCTCAGACGATGGGGACTGAGACAGGTGACATTTCTGAAATATCAGCAACTGAGACAATAGATATATCTGAAACAACAGTGACTGAGGCTGTGGACATGTTTTAGACAATGGGGACTGAGAAAGTGGAAATATCTGAGACAACAGGGACTGGTATAGTGTGCATGTCTGAGACAGCAGTGACTGAGAGACTGGACATGTCTGAATCAACAGGGAATCAGACATTGGAAAGGTCTGAGACTTCAGGAACTCAGACTCTAGACATATCTGAGACAAGCGGGACTGAGACTTTGGACATGTCTGAGCCAACAGGGACTGAGACATTGGAAATGCCTGAGACAACAGGGACTGAGACACTGGACATGTCTTCGACAACAGGTACTGAGACCATGGACATGTCTGTGACAACAGGGACTGAAACAGTGGACATGTCTGAGACAACGGGAAATGAGACCTTGTACATGTCTGAGATAATAGGGACTGAGACAGACGACCTGTCTGAGACAACAGTGACTGAGATAGTAGATATATCTGAGCCAACACTGACTGAGACTGTGGACATATCTGAGATAACAGGGATTTAGATATTGGACATGTCTGAGACAACAGTAAGTGAGACAGGGACATGTCTGAGAAAACAGGGACTGAAACAGTGGACACGTCTGAGTTAACAGGGTTTGAGAAAATGGACATGTCTGAGACAAAGGTACTGATACAGTGGACGTGGCTGAGACAACAGGGACTGAGACAGTGGACAAGTCTGAGTCAACAGGTTTCGAAACAGTGGACCTGTCTGAGACAAAGAGGCTGAGACAGTTGACATGTCTTAGCCAGTGGAAAAGTCTTGTCTGAGATGACAGCGACTGAGACAGTGGACACATCTGAGACAATAGGGACTGAGACAGTTGACACATCTGAGACAACCAGGACTGAGAGAGTGGACATATCTGAGACAACAGGGACTGAGATAGTGGACATGTGTGAGAAAACAGGGATTGACACAGTGGATATGTCTGAAACAACAGGGAGTGAGACAGTGGACATGTCTGAGACAACAGGGACTGAGACAGTGAAAATTTCTCAAACAACTGTGAATAAGAGTGTGTTCATGTCTGAGACTATGAGGGCTGAGACAGTCGACATGTCTGACAACAACAGGGAGTGAGACAGAAGATATAACTGAGACAACAGGGACTGAGACAGTGGACATGTCTGATACAACTGCAACTAAGAGCGTGCTCATCTCTGAGACAACAGGGTCTTGGACAGGCAACATGTCTGAAAACAACAGGGACTGAGACATAGATATATCCAAGACAACAGGGACTGAGACCGTGGACATATCTGATACAACTGTGAATAAGAACATGTTCGTGTCTGAGACAACGGGGACTGTGACAGGTGACATGAAAAAAAGAGGGACTGAGACATGAGAAATATCTGATACAACAGGGTCTGCGATAGTGGACATGTCTGAGACAACGGGGACTGAGAGAGTGGACATGTCTGAGACAATAGGGACTCAGACAGTGGACATGTCTGAGTCAACATCGACTGAGACAGTGGACACTTCTGAGACAACAGGGACTGAGAGAGTGGACATGTCTGAGACAATAGAGAATGAGACAGTGGACATGTCTGAGACAACATGGACTGAGAGAATGGATATGTCTGAAACCACAGGTTCTCTAAACTTGTACATGTCTGAGATAGAAGGGACTGAGATATTGTACATGGTTGATTCAACAGGGACTGATAAAGTGGACATGACTGAGTCAACAGGGTTCTAGAGAGTGGACCTGTCTGAGAAAATAGAGACTGAGACTGTTGACATATTTTCACCAGTGGACAAGGCCTGACTGAGATGATAGCGACTGAGACAGTGGACAGATCTGTGACAACAGGGACTGAGACAGTGGACAGATCTCAAACAACAGGTACTCAGTCCTTGAACATATATGAGACAAACTGGAATCAGACATTTGACATGTCTGAGCCTCCAGGGACTCAGACACTGCACATATATGAGACTTTCGGGACCGAGATTTTGGACATGTCTGAGTGAAGAGGGACTGAGACAGTGGACATATCCGAGACAAGAGGCACTGAGACAGTGAACATGTGTGAAACAACAGAGAATGAGACAGTGGACATGTCTGAGACAACAGGGACTGAGTCAGTGGACACGTATGAGTCAACATGCATTGAGACTGTGGACAGGTCTTAGACAATAGAGACTGAGAAAATTGACATGTCTTTGAAAGTCGACAAGTCCTGTCTGACATGACAGCAACAGAGAGAGTGGACACATCTGAGACAACAGGGACTGAGACAGTGGATACATCTAAGACAAACCAGGATTGAGACCGTGGACATATCTGAAACAACAGGGACTGACACAGTGGATACGTCAGAAACAACAGGTACTGAGACAGTCACCAAGTCTGAGACAACATTGAAAAGGACAGTGGACATGACTTATACAACTGCAACAATGGGTGTGTTCATGTTTGAGACAACAGAGACTGAGACAGGCGAAATTTCTGAAAGAACAGGGACTGAGACAGTAGATATATCTGAAACAATGGAGAATGAGACTGTGGACATGTCTGAGACAACAGGGACTGAGACAGTGGAAATGTCTGAGAAACTAGTTCTGATACAGTGGACATGTCTGAGACAACACACATATCTGAGAAAGGGTCTGAGACCATCGACATGTCTGAGACATCAGGGAATGGGACAGGAGACATGTGTGAAACAACTGCGGTGGACACAGTAGTCAAGCTTGAGACAACAGGGTTCTAGACATGGGACCTGTCTGAAACAGTAAAGACTGAGACAGTTGATATGTATTAGACAATGGACAAGTCCTTTCTGTGATGACAGTGACTGAGACAATGGACACATCTGAGACAACAACGAATGAGAGAGTGGACACATCTGAGACAACCAGGACTGAGAGTGTGGACATATCAGAGACAACAGGGACTGAGACAGTGGACATGGTGAGACAATAGGGAATGCTACAGTGGATATGTCTGAGACTACCAGGACTGAGAATTTGAACATGTCTGAGACGACAGTGAATGAGACAGTGGACAATTCTAAGACAACAGGGACTGAGAGCATGTTCATGTCTGACACAAAGCGGACTGAGACAGGCTACATGTCTGAAACAACAGGGACTGAGACAGTTGATATTTCTAAAAAAATGGGGTGAGACAGTGGACAGGCCTGAGTCAACAGGGACTGAGACAGTGGACATGTCTGAGACAACCTGGACTGAGACAGTGGACATGTCTGAGACAACAGGGACTGAGACAGTGGACATGTCTGGGACAACAGGGACTGAGACAGTGGACATGTCTGAGACAACTGCTACTAAGAGGGTGTTTTTGTCTGAGACAACGGGGATTGAGACAGGTGACATTTCTGAAAAAAACAGGGACTGACACAAAAGATATATCTGAAACCACAGCGACTGAGACTGTGGACATGTCTTAGACAATGGGGAATGAGACAGTGGACATGTCTGAGACAACAGAGACTGATACAGTGGACATGTCTGAGACAACAGTGACTGAGACTGTGGACATGTCTGATACAACAGGGAATCAGTCAGTGGAAATGCCTGAGACAACAACGGTGAGACATTGGCCATGTATTAGACAACAGGTACTGATACAGTGGACATGTCTGAGAGAACAGGGTCTGTAACAGTGGACATGTCTGAGACAACGGGAACTGAGACCTTGTTCATGTCTGAGCTATCAGGGACTGAGACAGTGGACCTGTCTGAAACATCATGACTGAGATAGTGTATATGTCTTAGACAACACTTACTGGGAAGGTGGACATGTCTGAGATAACAGGGACTTAGACAGTGGACATGTCTGAGACAACAGGAACTGAGACAGTGGACATGTCTGAGACAACATCGACTGAGACAATGGACATGTCGAGACCACAGGGACTCAGAACTTGTACATGTCTGAGACAGCAGAGAATGAGATATTGTACATGGTTCAGAAAACAGGGATTGAGAAAGTGGACACGACTGAGTCAACAGGGTTCTAGACATTGGACCTGTCTGAGACAACAGAAAATGAGTTGACATGTCTTCACCAGTGGACAAGTCCTGTCTGAGATGACAGCGACTGAGACAGTCGACACATCAGAGACAACAGGGACTGAGACAGTGAACAGAACTGAGACAACAGGTACTCAGCCCTTGAACATGTCTGAGACAACCTGGAATCAGATATTTGAAATGTCTGAGACTGTAGGGACTCAGAGACACTGCACATATATGAGACATTCGGGACTGAGTCTTTGGACATGTCTGAGTGAGCAGGGACTGACAGTGGACATATCCGAGACAAGAGGCACTGAGACAGTGAACATGTGTGAAACAACAGGGAACGAGACAGTGGACATGTCTGAGACAACAGGGACTGAGAAAGTGGACACATCTGAGTCAACATGGATCGAGACAGTGGACCAGTCTTAGCTAGTAGAGACTGAGAAAATGCACATGTCTTTGCCAGTCGACAAGTCCTGTCTAAGATGACAGCAACTGAGACAGTGGACACATCAAAGACAAACCAGGATTGAGACAGTGAACATATATGAGACAACAGGGACTGACACAGTGGATACATCTGAAACAACAGGTACTGAGACAGTGGACAAATCTGAGACAACATTGACTGAGACAGTGGACATGTCTGATACAACTGCGACAAAGAGTGTGTTCATGTCTGAGACAACGGGGACTGAGACAGGCGAAATTTCTGAAAGAACAGGGACTGAGACAGTAGATATATCTGAAACGACGTAGACTTAGACTGTGGACATGTCTGAGACAACAGGGACTGAGACAGTGGACATGTCTGAGACAGCAAGTTCTGATAGAGTGGATATGTCTGAGACAACACACATATCTGAGAAAACAGGGTCTGAGACCATCAACATGTCTGAGACAACAGGGAATGAGACAGTGGACATGTGTGAAACAACTGCAACTGAGACAGTGGTCATGTCTGAGACAACAGGGTTCTAGACAGTGGACCATCTGAAACAATACAGACTGCAACAGTTGACATGTCTTTGACAGTGCACAAGTCCAGTCTGAGATGACAGCGACTGAGACAGTGGACATATCTGAGACAACAATGACTGAGACAGTGGACACATCTGAGACAACCAGGACTGAGAGAGTGGACATATCCGAGACAACAGGGACTGAGACAGTGGACATGTTGAGACAATAGGGACTGACACAGTGGATATGTCTGAGACTACCAGGACTTAGAATTTGAACATGTCTGAGATGATATTGCCTGAGACAGTGCACATATCAGATACAACTGGGAATGAGAGCGTGTACATGTCTGAGGCAGTGGGGACTGAGAAGGCTACATGTCTGAAACAACAGGGACTGAGACAGTTGATATTTAAAAAAAAACAGAGAGTGACACAGTGGACATATCTGAGACAACAGAGAATGAGACAGTGGACATATCTGAGACAACCAGGACTGAGACAGTGGACATATCTGAGACAACAGGGACTGAGACAGGGGACCTGGCTGAATAAACAGGGATTGAGAAACCGGACAAGTTGAAACAACAGGGAATGAGATGGTGGATATGTCTGAGACAAAAGGGACTGAGACAGTGAACACATCTGAGTGAACAGGGCTTGAGACCATGGACATGTCTGAGACAATAGGGACTGAGACAGTGGACATGGCTGAGACAACAAGCACTGAGACAGTAGACAAGTCTGAGTTAACAGGGTTTGAGACAGTGGACCTGTCTGAGACAATATAGGTTGAGAGAGTTGACATATCTTAGCCAGTGGACAAGTCCTGTCTGAGATGACAGCGACAGAGACAGTAGATACATCTGAGACAAAAGGGACTGTGACAGTGACACATCAAAGACAACCAGGATTAAGACAGTGGACATATCTGAGACAAAAGGAACTGAGACAGTGGACAAGTCTGAGTCAACAGGGTTCAAAACAGTGTACTTGTCTTAGACAATATAAGCTGAGACAATAGATATGTCTTAGAGAGTGGACAAATCCTGTCTGAGATGACAGCATCTGAGGCACTGGAAACATCTGAGACAACAGGGATGGAGAAAATTTACACATCTGAGACAACCAGGATTGAGACTGTGGACATAGCTGAGACAACAGGGACTGAGAGACTGGACATGTCTGAGACCACAGGAACTGACACAGTGGACATGCCTGAGACAAGGGACTGAGACAGTGGACATGTCTGAAACAACAGGGACTGAGACAGAGGACATGTCTGACACAACACACATATCTGAGACAACAGGGTCTTAGACCATGGTCATGTCTGAGGCAACAGGGCCTGACATAGAGGATATGTGTGAAACACCAGGGACTGAGACTCTGGACATTTCTGAGACAACAGGGACTGAGACAGTGGACATCTCTGAGAGAATGCACATATCTGAGAAAACAGAGTCTGAGACCATGAACATGTCTGAGACAACAGGGAATGAGACTGTGGACATGTGTGAAACAACTGCAAATGAAACAGTGGTCATGTCTGAGACAACAGTGTTCTAGACAGTGGACCTGTGTGAGACAATAAAGACTGAGACCATTGACATGTCTTCACCAGTGAACAAGTCCTGTCTGAGATAACAGCGACTGAGACAGTCAATACATCTGAGACAACAGGGACACAGACAGTGGACATATCTGAGACAACAGGTACTCAGTGCTTGAACAGGTCTGGGACAAGAGGGAATCAGACATTCGACATGTCTGAGACTACAGGGACTCAGACACTGGACATATCTAAGACATTTGGGACTGAGACTTTGGACATGTCTGAGAGAACAGGGACTGAGACAGTGAACATGTGTGAAACAACAGGGAATGATACTTTGGAAATGTCTGAGAAAATAGGGACTGATACAGTGGACATGTCTGAATCAACATGGATCGAGACAGTGGACCAGTCTTAGGCAATAGAGACTGAGACAATTGACATGTCTTCGCCAGTCGACAAGTTCTGTCTGAGATGACAACGACTGAGACAGTGGACACATCTGAGACAACAGGGACTGAGACAGTGGACACATCTAAGACAAACCAGGATTAAGACAGTGGACATATCTGAGACAACAGGTCTGAAACAGTGGACCTGTCTGAGATAGCATTGACTGACACAGGGGACATGTCTGAAACAACAGGGAATGAGACAGTGGACAAGACTGAGACAACATTTACTGAGACAGTGGACATGTCTGATAGAGCTACAACAATGAGCATGTTCATATCTGAGACAACAGGGACTGAGACAGGTGAAATTTCTGAATGAATAGGGACTGGGACAGCAGATATACCTGAAACAACAGAGACTGAGACTGTGGACCTGTCGGAGACAACAGGAACTGAGACAGTGGACATGTCTGAGACAACAAGTTCTGATACAGTGGACATGTCTGAGAAAATAGACATATCTGAGAAAATAGGGTCTGAGACCATCGACATGTCTGAGACAACAGGGAATGACACAGTGGACATGTGTGAAACAACTGCGACTGAGACAGTGGTCATGTCTGAGACAACAGGGTTCTAGATAATGGACCTGTCTGAAACAATAGAGACTGAGATATTTGACATGTCTTCACCATTGGACAAGTCCTGTCTGAGATGACATCGTCTGAGAGAGTGGACACCTCTGAGACAACAATGACTGGGACAGTGGACACATCTGAGACCACCAGGAATGAGAGAGTGGACATATCTGAGACAAGAGTGACTGAGACAGTGGACATGTCTGAGACAACAGGGACTGACACAGTAGATATGTCTGAGAAAACTGGGACTGAGAATTTGAACATGTCTGAGATGACAGGGACTGAGACACTGGTCATGTCAGATAAAACTTGGAATAAGAGCATGTTCATGTCTGAGACAATGGGGAGTGAGACACGCTACATGTCTGAAACAACAGGGAGTGAGACTGTAGATATATCTAAAAAACAGGGACTGAGACAGTAGACATGTCTGAGTCAACAGGGACTGAGAAAGTGGACATGTCTGAGACAACAGGGACTCAGAAAGTGGGCATATCTGAAACAACAGGGACTGAGATAGTGGATACATCTGAGACAACCAGGACTGAGACAGTAGACATATCTGAGACAACAGGGACTGAGACATTGGACATGTCTGAGACAACAGGGACTGAGAAAGTGGGCATATCTGAAACAACAGGGACTGAGATAGTGGATACATCTGAGACAACCAGGACTGAGACAGTAGACATATCTGAGACAACAGGGACTGAGACATTGGACATGTCTGAGACAACAGGGACTGAGAAAGTGGGCATATCTGAAACAACAGGGACTGAGATAGTGGATACATCTGAGACAACCAGGACTGAGACAGTAGACATATCTGAGACAACAGGGACTGAGACATTGGACATGTCTGAGACAACTGCGACTAAGAGTGTGTTCGTGTCTGAGACAATGGGGACTGAGACAGCTGACATTTCTGAAAAAACAGGGACTGAGACTGAAGATATATCTGAAACAACAGGGACTGAGACTCAGGATATGTCTTAGTCAATGGGGACTGAGACAGTGGTCATATCTGAGACAGCAGGGAGTGATACAATGGACATATCTGATACAACAGTGACTGAGACAGTGGACATGTCTGAGACAACAGGGAATCAGACATTGGAAATGCCTGAGAGAACAGGAATTGAGACATTGGACATGTCTGAAACAGCAGGTACTGAGACCCTGGACATGTCTGAGAGAACAGGGTCTGAAACAGTGGACATGTGTGAGACAAAGGGAACTGAGACCTTGTACATATCTGAGATAGCAGGGACTGAGACAGTGGACCTGTCTGAGACAACACGACTGAGATAGTGGATATGTCTTAGACAACACAGACACTGAACATGTCTGAGATAACAGGGACTTAGACATTGGACATGTCTGAGACAACAGATACTGAGACAGGGAACATGGCTGAGGAAACGGACTGAGACAGTGGACAAGTGTGAAACAACAGGGAATGAGACAGTGGACATGTCTGAGACAAATGGGAATGAGACAGTGAACACATCTGAGTCAACAGGGTTTGAGACCATGGACATGTCTGGGACAACAGGGACTGAGACAGTGTACCTGGCTGAGACAACAGGCACTGAGACATTAGACAAGTCTGAGTCAACAGTGTTCGAGACAGTGGACCTCTCTGAGACATTATAGTCTGAGACAGTTGACATGTCTTACCCAGTGGACAAGTCCTGTCTGCAATGACAGTGACTGAGACAGTGGACACATCTGAGACAACAGGGACTGAGACAGTGGACACATCTAAGACAACCAGGAATAAGAAAGTGGACATGTTTGAGACAAGATGTACTGAGACTGTGGACATGTCTGAGACAACAGGGACTGAGACAATGGACACATCTGAGTCAACAGGGTTTGAGACAGTGGACCTGTATGAGACAATAGAGGCTGAGACAGTTGATATATCTTAGCCAGTGGACAAGTCCTGTCTGAGATTTCAGCATCTGAGGCACTGGACACATCTGAGACAACATTGACTGAGACAATGGACACAACTGTGACAACCAGGATTGAGACTGTGGACATATCTGAGACAAAAGGGACTGAGAAACTGGACATGTCTGAGACCACAGGGATTGACAAAGTGGACATGCCTGAGACAACAGGGACTGAGACAGTGGACATGTCTGAAACAACAGGGACTGAGACATTGGACATGTTTGACACAACACACATATCTGAGACAACAGGGACTGAGACCATGGACGTGTCCGAGACAACAGGGACTGAGACAGTGGATATGCATGAAACAAGAGGAACTGAGAGAGTGGACATGTCTGAGACAACAGGGACTGAGACAGTGGACATGGCTGAGACAGCAAGCACTGAGACATTAGTCAAGTCTGACTCAACAGGGTTTGAGAAAGTGGATCTGCTTGAGACAATAGAGGATGAGACAGTTGAATTGTCTTAGCCAGTGGATAAGTCCTGTCTGAGATGACAATGACTGAGACACTGGACACATCTGAGACAACAGGGACCGAGACAATGGACATATCTGAGACAACTAGGATTGAGACAGTGGACATATCTGAGACAAGAGGGACTGAGACACTGGACAATTCTGAGACCACAGGGACTGACACAGTGAATATGTCTGATACAACTGCAACTAAGAGTGTGTTCATGTCTGAGACAATGGGGATTGAGACAGGGGAAATGGCTGAGAAAACATGGACTGACAGAGTGGACATGTGTGAGACATCAATGACTGAGAGAGTGGAAATGTCTGAGACAACAGGGATTGAGACAATAGAAATATCTGAGACAACAGATACTGAGACAGTGGACATGTCTGAGACAACAGGTATTGGGAGAGTGGACATGTCTGAAACAACAGGGACTGAGACATTGGACATATCTGAGACAACATCCACTGAGACATTGGACATGTCTGAGACCACAGGGAGTCAGAAATTGTACATTTCTGAGACAGCAGGGAATGAGATATTGTACATGCTTGAGACAACAGGGACTGAGAAAGTGGACACGTTTGATTCAACAGGATTGTAGACAGTAGACCTGTCTGAGATAATAGAGACTGAGACAATTGATATGTCTTCGCCAGTGGACAGGTCCTGTCTGAGATGACAGCAATTGAGACAGGCGACACATCTGAGACAACAGGGACTGAGACAGTGGACACATCTGAGAAAACCAGGACAGAGAGTGTGGACATATCTGAGACAACTGGGACTGAGACAGTGGACATGTCTGAGACAACAGGGACTGAGACAGTGGGCATGTCTGAAACAGCAGGGACTGAGACAGTGGACATATTTGAGAAAACCAGGACTGAGACAGTGGACATATCTGAGACAACACTGACTGAGACAGTGGACATGTCTGAGACAACTGCGAATAATATCGTGTTCATGTCTTAGACAATGGAGACTGAGACATGTGACATTTCTGAAAAAATATAGGGACTGTGACTTTGGACATGTCTGAGAGAACAGGAACTGAGACAGTGGACATGTCCGAGACAAGAGGCACTGAGACAGTGAACATGTGTGAAACAACAGGGAATGATACTGTGGATATGTCTGAGAAAACAGGGACTGAGACAGTGGACACGTCTGAGGCAACATGGATCGAGACAGTGGACCAGTCTTAGACAATAGAGACTGAGACAATTGACATGTCTTCGCCAGTCAACAAGTCCTATCTGAGATGACAGCAACTGAGACAGTGGACACATCTGAGACAATAGGGACTGAGACAGTGGACACATCTGAGACAAACCAGGATTGAGACAGTGGACATATCTGAGACAACAGGGACTGAGACAGTTGACATGTCTGAGACAACATTGACTGACACAGGGGAAATGTCTGAAACAACAGAGACTGAGACAGTGGACAAGACTGATACGACATTGACTGAGACAGTGGACATGTCTGATACAACTGCGAAAATGAGCATTTTCATGTCTGAGGCAACGGGGATTGAGAAAGGTGAAATTTCTGAAAGAACAGTGACTAAGACAGTAGATATATCTGAAACAATGGGACTGAGACTGTGGACATGTCTGAGACAACAGGGACTTTGACAGTGGACATGTCTAAGACAACAAATTCTGATACATTGGACATGTCTGTGAAAACACACATATCTGAGAAAATATGGTCTGAGACCATTGACATGTCTGAGACAACATGGAAAGAGACAGTGGACATGTGTGAAACAACTGCAACTGAGACAGTTGTCATGTCTGAGACAACAGGGTTCTAGACAGTGGACCTGTCTGAAACAATAGAGACTGAGACAGTTGACATGTCTTCCCCAGTGGACAAGTCCTGTCTGAGATGACAGCATCTGAGAGAGTGGACACATCTGAGACAACAATGACTGGGACAGTGGACACATCTGAGACAACCAGGAATGAGAGAGTGGACATGTCTGAGACAACAGGTACTGAGACCGTGGACATGTCTGAGAGAAGAGGGTCTGAAACAGTGCACATGTCTGAGATAACAGTGACTGAGATAGTGGATATGCCTTAGACAACACTGACTGAGACCGTGGACATATCTGAGATAACAGGGAATTTGACATTGGACATGTCTGAGACAACAGGCACTGAGACAGGGAACATGGCTGAGAAAACAGGGACTGAGAGAGTGGACAATTGTGAAACAACAGGGACTGAGACAGTGGACATGTCTGAGACAACATTGACTGATACAGTGCACATGTCTGAGACCACTGAGACTCAGAACTTGTAAATGTCTGAGACAGCAGGGAATGAGATATTGTACATGCTTTAGACAACGGGGACTGTGAAAGTGGACATGTCTGAGTCAAGTGGGTTCTAGACAGTGGATCTGTCTGAGAAAATAGAGACTGAGACAGTGGATATGTCTTCGTCAGTGGACAAATCCTGTCTGAGATGACAGCAACGGAGACTGTCGACACATCTGAGACAACAGGGACTGAGACAGTGGACACATCTGAGATAGCCAGGATAGAGAGAGTGGACATATCTGACACAACAGGGCCTGAGACAGTGGACATGTCTGAGACAACAGGGACTTAGATATTGGGCATACCTGAAACAACAGGGACTGAGAGTGTGGACACATCTGAGATAACCAGGACTTAGACAGTGGACATTTCTGAGACAACAGGGACTGAGACATTTGACATGTCTGAGACAACTGCGACTATAAGCGGGTTCAAGTCTGAGACAACGGGGACTGAGACAGGTGACATTTCTGAAAAAACAGGGACTGAGACAGTAGATATATCTGAAACATCGGGAACTGAGACTGTGGACATGTCTTAGACATTGGGGCCTGAGACAGTGGACATATCTGAGACAATAGGGACTGATACAGTGGACATGTCTGAGACAACAGTGACTGAGACAGTGGACAGATCTGAGACAACAGGAAATCAGACATTGGAAATATCTGAGGCTTCAGGGACTCAGACACTTAACAATACTGAGACAACCGGGACTGAGACTTTGGACATGTCTGAGACAACAGGGACTGAGACATTGTAAATGCCTGAGACAACAGGGACTGAGACACTGGACATGTCTGAGACAACAGGTATGGAGACCGTGGACATGTCTGAGAGAACAGGGACTGAAACAGTGCACATGTCTGAGACAACAGGAACTGAGACTTTGTACATGTCTGAGATAACAGGGACTGAGACAGTGGACCTATCTGAGACAACAGTGACTGAGACAGTGGACATGTCTGAGATAACAGGGACTTAGACATTGGACATGTCTGAGACAACAGGGACTGAGACAGGGGACATGGCTGAGAAAACAGGGACTGAGACAGTGGAGAAGTGTGAAACAACAGGGAATGAGACAGTGGACATGTCTGAGACAAAATTTACTGAGACTGTGGACACGTTGGTGTCATCAGGGTTTGAGGCCATGGACATGTCTGAGACAAAGGGATTGAGACAGTGGACATGGCTGAGACAACTGGAACTGATAAAGTGTACAAGTGTGAAACAACAGGGAATGAGAAAATGGACATGTCTGAGCCAACAGGAACTGAGACAGTGGACAAGTCTGAGTCAACAGGGTTTGAGACAGTGGACCTGTCTGAGACAATAGAGGCTGAGACCCTTGACATGTCTTAGCCAGTGGACAAGTCCTGTCTGAGATGACAGAGACTGAGACAGTGGGCACATCTGAGAGAACAGGAACTGAGACAGTGGACATATCTGAGCAACCAGAATTAAGAGAGTGGACATTTCTGAGACAACAGGGCCTGAGACTTTGAATATGTATGAGACAACAGGGACTGAGACATTGGAAATGCTTGAGATAACAGGGACTGAGAAGCTGGACATGTCTGAGACAACATGTCCTGAGATCGTGGACATGTCTGAGAGTACAGTGACTGAAACAGTGGACATGTCTAAGACAAAGGGAACTGAAACCTTGTACGTATCTGACATAACAGTGACTGAGACAGAGGACTTGTCTATGACAACAGTGACTGAGATAGTGGATATGTCTGACACAACACTGACTGAGACAGTGGACAGGTCTGAGATTACAGGGACTTAGACATTGGACATGTCTGAGACAACAGGGACTGAGACAGGGGACATGGCTAAGAAAACAGTGACTGAGACAGTGGACAAGTGTGAAACAACAGGGCATGAGAAAGTGGCCATGTCTGTGATAAAAGGGACTGAGAGATTTGACACATTTGAGTCAACAGAGTTTGAGACCATTGACATGTCTGAGACAAAGGGACTGAGACAGTGGACCTGGCTCAGACAGCAGGTACTGATACAGTGGACAAGTGTGAAACATGGAATGAGACAATGGACATTTCTGAGACACAGGGACTGACACATTGGACAAGACTGAGTCAATAGGTTTCGAAACAGTGTACCTGTGTGAGACCATAGAGGCTGAGACCGTTGACATGTCTTAGCCAGTGGACAAGTCCTGTCTGTGATGAGAGCGACTGAGACAGTGGACATGTCTGAGACAAAAGGGACTGAGACAATGGACACATCTGAGAAAACTAGGTCTGAGAGAGTGGACATATATGAGACAACAGGTATTGAGACCACAGGGACTGAGACAGTGGACTTGTCTGATACAACTGCGACTAAGAGCGTGTTCAGGTCTGAGACAATCAGGAATGGGACAGGCCACATGTCTGAAAACAACAGGGACTGAGACAGTAGAAATATCAGAGACAACAGGGACTGTGACAGTGGACATGTCTGAGACAACAGGAACTGAGACAGTGGACATGTCTGAGACAACAGGGATTGAGACAGTGGACATGTCTGTGACAACATTGACTGAGACAGTGGACATGTCTGAGACCTCAGGGACTCAGAACTTGTTCATGTCTGAGACAGCAGGGAATGAGATATTGTACATGCTTGAGACAACAGGGACTGAAAAAGTGGACACGTCTGAGTCAAGAGGATTCTAGACAGTGGACCTGTCTAAGACAATAGAGACTGAGACAGTTTATATGTCTTCACCAGTGGACAAGTCCTGTCTGAGATGACAGCGACTGAGACAGTCGATGCATCTGAGACAACAGGGACTGAGACAAGGGACACATCTGAGTCAAGCAGGAGTGAGAGAGTGTACATAACTTAGACAACAGGACTGAGTGAGTGGATATGTCTGAGAGAACAGTGACTGACACAGTGGATATGTCTGAAACAACAGGGTCTGAGACAGTAGACATGGCTGAGACAACAGAGACTGAGACAGTGGACATGTCTGAGAAAACAGGTACTGACACAGTGGATATATTTGAGACAACTGGGACTGAGATTTTGAGCATGTCTGAGAAGACAGGGACTGTGACAGTGGACATGTCAGATACAACTGTGACTAAGAGCGTGTTCCTGTCTGAGACAAGGGGCTGAGACAGACTACATGTCTGAAACAACAGGGACTGAGACTGGTGTTATATCTACAAACACAGAGACTGAGACAGTGGACATGTCTGAGACAACAGGGATTGAGAGAGTGGACATGTCTAAGACAACAGTGACTGAGACAGGGGACATTTCTGAGGCAACGACTGAGACAGTGGTCATGTCTGAGACCACAGGGACTCAGAACTTGTACATGTCTGAGACAGCACTGAATGAGATATTGTACATGCTTGAGACAACAGGGACTGTGAAGGTGGACATGTCTAAGTCATCAGGGTTCTAGACAGTGAACCTGTCTGAGACAATAGAGACTGAGACAGTTGATATGTCTTTGCAAGCGGACAAGTCCTGTCTGAGATGACAGCGCCTGAGACAGTCGATACATCTGAGACAACAGGGATTGAGACATTGGACACGTCAGAGACAACCAGGACTGAGAGTGTATACATATTTGAGAAACCAGGGACTTAGACATTGGACATGTCTGAGACAACAGGAACAGAGACAGTGGACATGTCTGAGACAACAGGGAATGAGACATTTGAAATGTCTGAGACAACATCGACTGAGACAGTGGACATGTCTGAGACCACAGGTTCTCTGAACTTGTACATGTCTGAGACAGCAGGGACTGAGATAATTTACATGCTAGAGACAACAGGGACTGTGAAATTGAACATGTCTGAGTCAACAGGGATATACAGTGGACCTGTCTGAGACAATAGTGAGTGAAACACTTGATATGACTTCGCCAGTGGACAAGTCCTGTCCAAGGTGACAGCGACTGAGACAGTTGACACATCTGAGACAACATGGACTGAGAGAGTGGACACATCTGAGATAACCAGGACTGAGAGAGTGGACATATCAGAGACAACAGGGACTGAGACATTGGAAATGCCTGATACAACAGGGAATGAGACACTGGACATGTCTGAGACAACAGGTACTGAGACCGTGGACATGTCTGAGAGAACAGGTACTGAAACAGTGGACATGTTTGAGACAACGGGAACTGAGACCTTGTACATGTCTGAGATAACAGGGACTGAGAGAGTGGACTTGTCTGAGACAAAAGCCACTGAGATTGTGGATAAGTCTGAGACAACACTGACTGAGACAGTGGACAAGTCTGAGATAACAGGGAATTAGACATTGGACATATCTGAGACAACAGGTACTGAGACAAAATATATAGCTGAGAAAACAGGGACTGAGACAATAGACAAGTGTGAAACAACAGGGAATGAGACAGTGGACATGGATGGGACAATTGGGACTAAGACAGTGCACAAGTCTGAGTCAACAGGTTTCGAGACATTGGAACTGCCTGAGAAAATAGTGTCTGAGACAGTTGACCTTTCTTAGCCTGTGGACAAGTCCTGTCTGAGATGACAGTGACTGAGACAATGGACACATGTGAGGCAATAGTGACTGAGACAGTGGATATATCTGAGACAACCAGGACTGAGAGTGTGGACATATCTGAGACAACAGGGACTGACACAGTGGACATATCTGAGACAACAGGGACTGACACTGTGGATATGTCTGAAACAGCAGGGACTGAGACAGTGGACAAGTCTGAGACAACATTTCTGAGACATTGGTCATGTCTGATACAACTGCGAAGAAGAGCGTGTTCAAGTCTGAGATAACAGGAACTGAGACAGGCAACATGTCTGAAAACAACAGAGACTGAGACAGTAGATATATCTGCGACAACAGGGACTGAGACAGTGGACATGTCTGATTCAACTGCGACTAAGAGCGTGTTCATGTCTAAGACATCAGGGACTGTGACAGGCAACATGTCTGAAAACAACAGGGTGTGAGACATTAGATATAACTGAGACAACAGGGACTGACACAGTGGATATGTGTGAGAAAACCAGGACTGAGACTTTGGACATGTCTGAGACAACAGGGACTGAGTCAGTGGACATGTCTGATACAACTGCGACTAAGAGCGTGTTCTTGTCTGAGACAACAGGGACTGAGACAGGCTACATGTCTGAAAAAACAGGGACTGAGATAGTAGATATATCTGAAAAAACAGCAAATGAGACAGTTGACATATCTGAGACAACAGGGAATGAGAAAGTGGACATGACTGAGACAACAGGGACTGAGACAGTGGACATATATGAAACAACAGTTACTGAGAAAGTGGACACATCTGAGACAAAAAGGACTAAGACAGTGGACATATCTGAGACAACAGGGTCTGAGTGAGTGGACATGTCTGAGAAAACTGCGACCAAGAGCGTGTTCATGTCTGAGACAACGGGGACATAGACAGGTGACATTTCTGAAACAACAGGGACTTAGACAGTAGATATATCTGAAACAACAGGGAATGATACTGTGGACATGTAATTGACAATGGGGACTGAGACAGTAGACATATATGAGACAACAGGGACTGATACAGTGGACATGTCTGAGACAAAAGGGACTGAGAGAGTGGACATGTCTGAGACAACAGGGAATCAGACATTGGACATATCTGAGTTTTCAGAGACTCAGAAACTGGACCTATCTGATACAACCGGGACTGAGACTTTGTACATGTCTGATTCAACAGTGTCTGAGACATTGGAAATGCCTGAGACAACAGGGACTGAGACAGTGGACATGTCTGAGACAACAGGTACTGAGACAGTGGTCATGGCTGAGACAACAGGCACTGAGACCGTGGACAAGCGGGAAACAACATGGAATGAGACAATGCACATGTCTGAGACAACAGGGACTGATACAGTGGAAAGTCTGAGTCAACAGGATTCGAGACAGTGGAACTGTCTGAGACAATAGAGGCTGAGAGAGTTGACATGTCTTAGCCCAAGGCCAAGTCCTGTCTGATATGACAGCAACTGAGAGAGTGGACACATATAAGACAACAGGGCATGAGACAGTGGACACATCTGAGACAACCACGACTGAGAGAGTGGACATATCTGAGACAATGGGGACTGAGACAGTGGACATGTCTGAGACAACAGGGACTGACAGAGTGGATATATCTGAAGCAACAGGGACTGAGACAGTGGACAAGTCTGAGAAAACAGGGACTGTGTTAATGGATATGTCTGATACAACTACAAGTAAGAGCGTGTTCATGTCTGAGAGAACTGGGATTGAGACAGGCGACATGTCTGAAAACAACAGGGACTGAGACAGTAGATATATCTGAGACAAAAGGGACTGAGACAGTGGACATGTCATACAACAGGGACTGAGTCAGTGGACATGACTGATACAACTGAGATTATGAGCATGTTCATGTCTGAGACAACGGGGAGGCTACATGTCTGAAATGACAGGGAATCAGACAGAAGATATATCTGAAACAACAGGGACTGAGACAGTGGACATATCTGAGACAATAGGGACTGATACAGTTTTCATGTTTGAGACAACAGGGACTGAGACAGTGGACATGTCTGAGACAACAGGGACAGAGACAGTGGATATTTCTGTGACAACACACATATCTGAGGCAACAGGGTCTGAGACCATGGACATTTCTGAGACAACAGTGACTGAGAGGTTGGGCAGGTGTGTAGATAGTGGACATGCCTGAGACAACAGGGTTCGAGACAGTTGTCATGTCTGAGAAAACAGAGACTGAGACAGTTGACATGTCTGAGACAGAGGACATGTTGACTTTGTCACACACACACACAGACACAAACACACACACACACTGATGAACTGGGTATATCAGGGGGATCACAAACTTTCTTCTTTGGACTAACCAGTATCTCTTGTTTGTCCCCATTGGAAAATGGCCAGATATGATGAGCTAGAGAGCCCACCCTGCATTTCCAGATATTTCCAAACACTGGATTCCTGGGTCTTCTGGGGCCTGAGCCTCCAGAAATGCACAAGCAGCAAAGCAAAATCCTACTCAGTCCAGTCTTTCAAGACAAGTGAAGTGTTTTAGGTTGCCACTGGCCTGTAGTTACTGGTAACCAGGATTCTGTGTTCTTTTTAGAATGATGTCATAAAGTTGAGTTCATTTCCTCGGGTCCTCTGAGAATAACCTCTTCCTCACTGAGACAACAAGGAGTCAGAAAGTGGACATGTCTGAGACAACACGGACTGATATAGTGGATATGTCTGAGACAACCGGGACTGAGACTTTGTACCTGTCTGAGACAAGAGGGAATGAGACAATGGACATGTCTGATACCACTGTGACTAAGAGCATGTTAATGTCTGAGACAACAGGGATTGAGACAGTATACAGGTCTGAAACATCAGGGACTGAGAAAATAGATATATGTGATACAACAGGGACTGAGACAGTGGACATGTCTGAGACAACAGGGACTGAGACAGTGGATTGTCTGAGACAACAGGGACTGAGAGAGTGGATATGTCTGACACAACACACATATCTGAGACAAGAGGTTCTGAGACCATGGACATGTCTGAGACTATAGGGATTGAGACAGTGGATATGTGTGATACAACAGGGAATGAGACAGTGGACATATCTGAGACAACAGAGTCTGAGACAGTGGACATGTCTAAGTCAACATGGTTCGATAGAGTGGACCAGTCTTAGACAATAGAGGCTGAGACAGTTGAGATATATTTGCCAGTGGACAAGTCCTGTCTGAGATAACAGCGACTGAGACACTGGACACATCAGAGACAACATGGACTGAGACAGTGGACATATCTGAGCAAACAGATACTGAGAGAGTGGACATGTTTGAGACAACTGGAACTAAGAGCGTGTTCATATCTGAGACAACAGGGAACAAGACAGGTGACATTCTGAAACAACAGGGACTGAGACAGTAGATATATCTGAAATAAGAGGGACTGAGTCTGTGGACATGGCTGAAACAACAGGGACTGAGAAAGTGGACACATCTGTGTCAAGTGGGTTCTAGACAGTGGACCTCTTTGAGAAAATAGAGACTGAGACAGTTGATATGTCTTCGCCATTGGACAAATCCTGTCTGAGATGACAGCGACTGAGACAGTCAACACATCTGAGGCAACAGGGAATGAGACAGTGGACACATCTGAGACAAGCAGGAGTGATACAGTGGTCATATGTGAGACATCAGATATTGAGACCTTGGACATGTCTGAGACAACAGGGAATCAGACATTTGACATACCTGTGACTGCAGGGATTCAGACACTGGACATATCTGAGACAACCTGGAATGAGACTTTGGACATGTCTGAGAGAAAAGGGAATGAGACAGTGGACATGTCTGAGACAACATGGACTGAGACAGTGGACATGTCTGAGTCAACACGGTTCGAGACAGTTGATCAGTCTGAGACAATAGATACTGAGACAATTTATATATCTTCGCCAGTGGACAAGTCCTGTCTGAGATGACAGTGAGTGAGACAGAGGACACCTCTGAGACAACAGGGACTGCGATAATAGACACAACTGAAACCACGAGGATTGAGACAGTGGACATATCTGATACAACAGGGACTGAGACAGTGGACATATGAGAAAACAATGACTGAGAGTCGACGTGTCTGATACAACTGTGACTAAGAGCATTGTATAACTGAGATTGTTCATGACTGAAACAATAGGGCAGGAGACATGAGACATTTCTGAAAGAATAGGGACTGAGACAGTAGATATATCTGAAACAAAAGGGACTGAGATTGTGGACATGTGTGAGGCAACAGGGACTGAGACAGTGGACATGTCTGACACAACAGGTAGTGAGACAGTGGACACGTCTGATACAACTGGGACTAAGAGCATGTTCATATCTGAGAAAACGTGACTGAGACAGGTGACATTTCTGAAACAACAGGGAATGAGACAGTAGATATATCTAAAAAAACAGGGACTGAGACTTTTGATATTTTTGAGACAACAGGGACTGAGAGAGAGGACATGTCTGAGACAACAGGGACAGAGAAAATGGACATAACTGAAACAACATGGATTGAGAGAGTGGACATGTCTGAGACAACACACATATCTGTGACAACAGGGACTGAGGCCATGGACATGTCTGAGACAACAGGGCCTGAGACAGTGTACATGTGTGAATCAACTGGAATTGGGAGAGTGGTCATGTCTGAGCGAACAGGGACTGAGGCAGTGGACACGTCTGAGACAACTGGGACTGATATAGTGGTCATGTCTGAGACGACACACATATCTGAGACAACAAGATCTGAGACCATGGATATTTCTGAAACAACAGCGACTGAGACAGTGGGCGTTTGTGAAACAACAGGGACTGAGACAGTGGACATGTCTGAGACAACAGAGACTGAGACAGTGGACATGTCAGATACAACAGCATTTGAGACAGTGGACATGTCTGACACAGCAAAGACTGAGACAATTGACATGTCTGAGACAGTGGACATGTTGACTTTCTCTCTCACACACACACACTGATGAACTGGGTATATCAGAGGGATCACAAATTTTCTACTTTGTAATGACCAGTGTCACTTGTGTGTCCCCGTGGGAAAATGGCCAGATATGATGGGACTGAGGACACACTCTGCATCTCCAGAAGTTTCCAAACGCTGGACTCCTGGGTCTTCTGGGGCCTCAGCCTCCAGAAGGCCACAAGCAGCAAAGCAACATCCTGCTAAGCCCAGTCTTTCAAGACAAGTGAGGTGTTTCATATGTCACTTGCCTGTAGTTGCTGGTAACCAGGATTCTGAGTTCTTCTTGGCATGAAGTCATAATGGTGAGTTCACTTCCGGGGGTCCTCTGACCCTAGCCTCTTCCTCACTGAGACAACAGGGACTGAGACAGTAGACATTTCTGAGACAACAGGGACTGAGACAGTGGATATATCTGAGACAACCGGGACTGAGACTTTGGACATGTCTGAGACAACGGGGACTGGGACAGTGGACATGTCTGATACAACTGTGACTAAGAGCGTGTTCATGTCTGAGACAATGGTGACTGAAGCAGGCAACATGTCTGAATACAACAGGGACTGAGACAGTGGACATGTCTGAGACAACATCGACTGAGACAGTGGACATGTCTGAGACCACAGGGACTCAGAACTTGTACATGTCTGAGACAGCAGGGAATGAGATATTGTACATGCTTGAGACAACAGGGATGGAGAAAGTGGACACATCTGTGTCAAGTGGGTTCTAGACTGTGGACCTGTCTGAGAAAATAGAGACTGAGACAGTTGATATGTCTTCGCCATTGGACAAGTCCTGTCTGAATTGACAACAACTGAGAGAGTCGACACATCTGAGGCAACAGGGACTGAGACAGTGGACACATCTGCGACAAGCAGGAGTGATACAGTGGTCATATCTGAGACATCAGATACTGAGACCTTGGACATGTCTGAGACAACAGGGAGTCAGATATTTGACATGTCTGAGACTGCAGGGACTCAGACACTGGACATATCTGAGACAACCTGGACTGAGACTTTGGACATGTCTGAGAGAAAAGGGAATGAGACAGGGGACATGACTGAGACAACAGGGACTGAGACAGTGGACACGTCAGAGACAACACGGTTCAAGACAGTGGATCACTCTGAGACAATAGATACTGAGACAGTTTATATATCTTCACCAGTGGACAAGTCCTGTCTGAGATGACAGCGAGTGAGACAGAGGACACCTCTATGACAACAGGGACTGTGATAATGGACACAACTGAGAAAACCCGGATTGAGACAGTGGACATATCTAATACAACAGGGACTGAGAGAGTGGACATATGAGACAACAATGACTGAGAGAGACAACATGTCTGATACAACTGTGACTAAGAGCGTGTTGATGACTGAGACAATGGGGCCTGAGACAGGAGACATTTCTGAAACAACAGGGAATGAGACAGTAGATATATCTGAAACAACAGGGACTGAGACTGTGGACATATGTGAGGCAACAGAGACTGAGACAGTGAACATGTCTGACCCAACAGGTATTGAGACAGTGGAAATTTCTGATACAACTGCGACTAAGAGCATGTTCATGTCTGAGAAAACAGGACTGAGACAGGCAACATTTCTGAAATAACAGGGAATGAGACAGTAGATATATCTGAAACAACAGGGACTGAGACTTTTGACATGTTTGAGACAACAGGGACTGAGACAGTGGACATGACTGAGACAACGTGGACTGAGAAAATGGACATATCTGAAACAATAGGGACTGAGTCAGTGGACATGTCTGAGACAACACACATATCTGTGACAACAGGGACTGAGACCATGGACATGTCTGAGACAACAGGGCCTGAGACAGTGTACATGTGTGAATCAACTGGGATTGGGAGAGTGGTCATTTCTGAGACAACAGGTACTGAGACAGTGGACACGTCAGATAAAACAGAGAATGAGACACTGTACATGTCTGAGACAACACACATATCTGAGACAAAAGTGTCTGAGACCTTGGACATGTCTGAGACAACAGGGATTGAGAGGTCGGACAGGTGTGGAACAACTGGGATTGTGACAGTGGTCATGTCTGAGACAACAGGGACTGAGTCATTAGATATATCTGAGACAACAGGCTCTGAGACAGTGGACATGTCTGAGACAACACACATATATGAGACACAGTTTCTGAGGCCATGGACATTTCAGAGACAACAGGGACTGACACAGTGGGTGTGTGTGAAACAACAGTGACTGAGAGAGTGGACATGTCTGAGACAACAGGGACTGAGATAGTGGACATGTCTGAGACAACAGTTTTTGAGATGGTGGACATGACTGAGAGGGCAAAGACTGAAACAATTGACATGTCTGAGACAGTGGACATGTTGACTTTCACACACACACACACACACACACACACACACTCATCAACTGGGTATATCCGGCAGATCACAAACTTTCTTCTTTGGACCGACCAGTGTCACTTGTGTGTCCTTTGGGAAAATGGCCAGATATGATGGGCTAGAGGGTGCACCCTGCATCTGCAGAAGTTTCCAAATACTGGATTCCTGGGTCTTCTGTTTCCTGAGCCTCCAGAAGGCCACAAGCTGCAAAGAAACATCCTGCTCTGTCCAGTCTTTCAAGACAAGTGAGGTGTTTCATGTGGCCACTGGCCTGTAGTTGCTGGTAACCAGTATACTGAATTCTTTTTGGACTGATGTCATAAAGGAGAGGTCACTTCCTGGTGTCCTTTTACCCTAGCTTCTTCCTCAAAGAGACAAGAGGGATTGAGACAGTGGACATGTCTGAGACAAGGGGAATGACACAGTGGATATGTCAGAGACAACAGGAACTGAGACAGTGAACATATCTGAGACAACAAGGAATGAGACAGTGGACATGTCTGATACAACTGTGATTAAGAGCGTATTCATGTCTGAGACAATGGGGACTCAGACAGGTGACATGTCTGAAAACAACAGGGACTGAGACAGTAGATATATCTAAGACAACAGGGACTGAGACAGTGGACATATCTGAGACAACAGGGACTGAGACAGTGGACATGTCTGATACAACTGCGACTAAGAGCGTTTTCATATTTGGGACAACAGGGATTGTGACAGGCGACACGTCTGACAACAACAGGGAGGGAGACAGTAGATATATCTGAGACAACAGGGATTGAGACAATGGACATGTCTGAGACAACATCGACTGAGACAGAAGACATGTGTGATACCACAGGGATTCAGAACTTGGACAGGTCTGAGACTGGAGGGAATGAGATATTGGGCATGCTGAGACAACAGGGACTGAGAAACTGGACACATCTGAGTCAACAGGGTTCTAGCAGTGGACCTGTCTAAGAAAATAGAGCCTGAGACAGTTGACATGTCTTCACCAGTGGACAAGTCCTGTCTTAAATGACAGTGACTGAGAGAGTCAACACATCTGAGACAACAGGGACTGAGACAGTGGACACATCTGAGACAACCAGGATGGAGACAGTGGACATATCTGACACAACATGTACTCAGACCTAGGACATGTGTGAGACAACAGAAAATCAGATATTTCACATGACTGAGACTGCAGGGACTCAGACACTGGACATATCTGAGACAACCGGGACTGAGACTTTGGTCATGTCTGAGAAAACAGGGATTGAGACATTGGTTATGTCTGAGACAAGAGGCACTGAGACAGTGAAAATGTGTGAAACAACAGGGATTGAGACAGTCGACATGTCTGTGACAACAGGGACTGAGACATTGGACATGTCTGAGTCAACACGGTTCAAGACAGTGGATCAGTCTTAGACAATAGAGACTGAGACAATTGATATATCTTCGCCAGGGGACAAGTCCTGTCTGAGATGACAAACACTGAAACAGTGGACACATTTGAGTCAACAGGGACTGAGACAGTGGACACATCTGAAACAACCAGGATTGAGACATTGGATATATCTGAGACAACAGGGACTGAGACAGTGGACGTGTCTGAAACAACAGGGAGTGACACTGTGGACATTTCTGAGACAACACACATATCTGAGAAAACAGGGTCTGAGACCATCAACATGTCTGAGACAACAGGGAATGAGACAATGGACATGCATGAAACAACTGCGACTGATACAGTGTCATGTCTGAGACAACAGGGTTCTAGAGAGTGGACATATGTGAGACAATGGAGACTGAGACAGTTGACATGTATTTGCCTGTGGAAAAGTCCTGTCTAAGATGACAGTGACTGAGACAGTGGACACATTTGGGACAACAGGGACTGAGAGAGTGAACACATCTGAGACAACCAGGACTGAGACTGTGGACTTAATAGAGACAACATGTACTCAGACCTTGGACATGTCTGAGACAACAGAAAATCAGACATTTGACATGTCTGAGACTGCAGGGACTCCGTCACTGGACATATCTGAGACAATTGGGACTGAGACTTTGTTCATATCCGAGAGGATAGGGACTGAAACATTGGACATCTCTGAGACAAGAGGCACTGAGACAGTGAACATGTGTGAAACAACAGTTATTGAGACAGTGGACATGTCTGAGACAACAGGGACTGAGACAGTGGACACGTCTGAGTCAACATGGTTCGAGACAGTAGACCAGTCTTACACAATAGAGACTGAGGCAATTGACATGTCTTGGCCAGTGGAAAAGTCCTGTCTGAGATGACAACCACTGAGACAGTGGACACATTTAAGACAACAGGGACTAAGAGAGTGGACACATTTGAGGCAACCAGGAGTGAGACATTAGATATATATGAGACAGCAGGGACTGAGAGAGTGGACGTGTCTGAGACAACAGGGAGTGACAGAGTGGAATTGTCTGAGACAACACACATATCTAAGAAAACAGGGAGTGAGACAATGGACATGTGTGAAAAAACTGCAATTGAGACAGTGGTCATGTCTGAGACAACAGGGTTCTTGAGAGTGGACGTGTCTGAGACAATAGAGACTGAGACAGTTGACATGTATTTGGCAGTGGAAAAGCCCTGTCTGAGATGACAGTGACTCAGACAGTGGACACATTTCAGAAAACAGGGACTGAGAGAGTGGACACATCTGAGACAACCAGGACTGAGAAAATGGACATGTCTGAGACAATAGGGACAGACACAGTGGATATATCTGAGACAACCGGGACTGAGACTTTGGACATGTCTGAAAAAACAGGGACTGAGAAAGTGGACATGTCTGATACAACTGTGCCTAAGAGCGTGTTCATGTCTGAGACAACGGGGAATGAGACAGGCTACATGTCTGAAGCAACAGGGATTGACAAAATAGATATATCTGAAACAACAGGATCTGAGACAGTGGACAAGTCTGAGATCACAGGGACTCAGAGCTTGTACATGTCTGAGAAACCACGGAATGAGATATTGTACATGCTTGAGACAACAGGGACTGAGAAAGTGGACACGAGTGAGTCAACAGGGTTCTAGACTGTGGACCTGTCTGAGGCAATAGAGACTGAGATAGTTGACATGTCTTCGCCAGTGGACAAGTCCTGTCTGACATAACAGCGACTGAGAGAGTCGACACATCTGAGAAAACAGGGACTGAGACAGTGGACACATCTGAGACAACAGGTACTGAGAACTTGGACATGTCTGAGACGACAGGGAATCAGATATTTGACATGTCTGAGACTGCAGGGACTCAGAACCTGGACATATCTGAGACAACTGTGACTGAGACTTTTTACAAGTTTGAGAGGACATGGACTGAGACAGTGGACATGTCTGAGACAAGAGGCACTGTGACAACGAACATGTGGGAAACAACAGGAAATGAGACAGTTGATATGTCTGAGGCAACAGGCCCTGAGACAGTGGAAATGGCTGAGTCAATATGGGTCGAGACAGTGGACCAGTTTGAGACAATAGTGACTGAGACAATTGATACGTCTTCTCCAGTGGACAAGTCCTGTCTGAGATGACAGTGACTGAGACAGTGGACACATCTGAGACAACAGTGACTGAGACAGTGGACATGTCTGAGAAAACAGGGACTGACACAGTGGATATATCTGAAACAACAGGGACAGAGACAGTGGTCTAGACTGAGACAGCATGGACTGAGCCAGTGGACATGTCTGATACAACTGCGTCTAACAGCATGTTCATGTCTGAGACAACTGAGACTGAGACAGGCAACATTTCTGAAAAAAACAGGGTCTGAGACAGTAGATATATCGGCAACATCAGGGTTTGGGACAGGGGACATGTCTGAGACAACAGGGACTGACACAATGGATATATCTGAAACAACAGGAAATGAGAGAGTGGACAAGTCTGAGACAGAAGGGACTGAGACAGTGGACATGTCTGATACAACTGCAACTAAGAGCATGTTCATGTCTGATACAAAGGGTTCTGAGACAGGCGACATTTCTGAAAGAACAGTTAAGGAGATAGTAGATATATCTGAAACAACAGGGACTGAGACTGTGGATATATCTGAGGCAACAGGGCCTGAGACAATGGATATGTCTGAGACAATAGGGACTGATACAGTGGACATATGTGAGACAAGACACATATATGAGAAAACAGGGTCTGAGTCCATTGACATATCTGAGATAACAGGGAATGAGACAGTGGACATGTGTGAAACAACTGCGATGGAGATAGTGGTCATGTCTGAGACAACAGGTTTCTAGACAGTGGACCTGTCTGAAACAATAGAGACAGAGACACTGGACATGTTTTCAAAGGGGACAAGACCTGTCTGAGATGACAGCGCCTGAGTCAGTGGACACATCTGAGACAACAGTGACGCGACAGTGGACACATCTGAGACAACCAGGACTGAGAGAGTGGATATATATGAGACAACAGGGACTGACACAGTGGACATGTCTGAGACAAGCAGGACTGAGAATTTGAACATGTCTGAGACGAAAGGGACTGAGACAGTGATCTTGTCTCAGACATCAGGGACTGACACAATGGATATGTCTGAAACAACAGGGACTGAGACAGTAGATATATCATAAAAAACAGGAACTGAGACAGTGTACATGTCTGAGACAACAGGGACTGAGACAGTGGACATGTCTGAGACAACAGGGTTTGAGAATATTGACATGTCTGAAACAACAGGGATTGAGACAGTGGACACATCTGAGACAACCAGGACTGAGAGAGTGGACATATCTGAGACAACCAGGACTGAGACAGTGGACATATCTGAGACAATAGGGACTGAGAGAGTGGACATGTCTCAGACAACTGCGATTAAGAGCATGTTCTTGTCTAAGACAATGGGGACAAAGACAGGTGACATTTCTGAAACAACAGAGAATGAGACAGTAGATATATCTGAAAGGACAGGGACTGAGACTTTTGACATTTTTCAGACAACAGGGACTGAGACAGTGGACATGTCTGAGACAACAGGGACAGAGAAAATGGACATATCTGAAACAATATGGACTGAGAGAGTGGGCATGTCTGAGACAACACACATATCTGTGACAACAGTGAGTGAGACCATGGACATGTCTGAGACAACAGGGCCTGAGACAGTGTACATGTGTGAATCAACTGGTATTGGGAGAGTGGTCATGTCTGAGAGAACAGGGACTGAGACAGTGGACATGTCAGCAACCACAGAGACTGAGACAGTGGACATGTCTGAGACAACAGGAACTGCCACAGTGTACATGTCTGAGACAACACACATATCTGAGGAAACAGGGTCTGAGAGTATCAACATGTCTGAGACAATATGGAATATTACAGTGGACATGTGTGAAACAACTGCAAATGAGACAGTGGTCATGTCTGAGACAACAGGGTTCTAGACAGTGGATGTGTCTGAGGCAATAGAGACTGAGACAGTTGACATGTCTTCGTCAGTGGAAAACTCCTGTCTGAGATGACACCGACTGAGTCAATGGACACATATGAGACAACAGGGACTGAGTCAGTGGACACATCTCAGATAACCAGGACTGAGACAGTGGACATGTCTGAGACATCAGGGACTGACACAGTGGATATGTCTGAGACAACCGGGACTGAGACTTTGGACATATCTGAGACAACAGGGACTGAGACAGTGAACATTTCTCATATAACTGCGAATAAGAGCGTGTTCATGTCTGAGACAAATTTGAATGAGACAGGCTAAATGTCTGGAACAACAGGGACTGAGACAGTAGATATATCTGAAGCAACAGGAACTGAGACAGTGGACATGTCTGAGACAACAGGGACTGAGAGAGTGGACATGTCTGAGACAACAGGGACTGAGACAGAGCACATGTGTGAAACAACAGGCAATGAGACAGTGGACATGTCTGAAATAACAGGGACTTAGGCATTGGACATGTCTGAGACAACAGGGTGTGAGACAGGGGACATGACTGAGAAAACAGGGACTGAGACAGTGGACACTTCTGAGACAAGAGGGTTTGAGACAGTGTACATGTCTGAGACAACAGAGACTGAGACAGTGGAAAAGTCTGAGTCAACACTGTTTGAGACAGTGGAACTGTCTGAGACAATAGAGGATGAGACTGTTGACATGTCTTAGCCAGTGGACAAGTTCTGTCTGAGATTACAGCGACTGAGACAGGGGACACATATGAGACAACAGGTACTTAGACAGTGGACACATCTGTGAAAACAGGCACTGAGACAGTGGATATGTCTGAGTCCCCAGGGACTAACACAGTGGATATGTCTGAAACAATTGTGACTGAGACAGTGTACATATCTGACACAACTGCGACTAAGAGCATGCTCATGTCTGAGACAAAGGCGACTGTGACAGGCGACATGTCTGAAAATGACAGAGCCTGAGACAGTAGTTATATCTGAGAAAATAGGGACTGAGACAGTGGACATGTCTGAGACAACAGTGACTGTGATAGTGGGCAAGTCTGAGTCAACAAGGTTCAAGAGAGTTGACCTGTCTGAGACAATAGAGGCTGAGACAGGTGACATGTCTTAGCCTGTGGACAAGTCCTGTCTGAGATGACAGCAACTGAGACAGTGGACAAATCTGTGACCACAGGGACTGAGACAGTGAACACATCTGAGACAACAGGGACTGAGACAGTGGACATGTCTGAGACAACTGGGTCTGATATATTGGTCATGTCTGAGATGACACACATATCTGAGACAACAAGATCTGAGACCATGGATATTTCTGAGACAACAGCAACTGAGACAGTGGGAGTTTGTGAAACAACAGGGACTGAGACAGTGGACATGTCTGAGACAACAGAGACTGAGACAGTGGACACGTCAGATACAACAGCATTCAAGACAGTGGACATGTCTGACACAGCAAAGACTGAGACAATTGACATGTCTGAGACAGTGGACATGTTGACTTTCTCTCTCTCTCTCTCTCTCTCTCTCTCTCTCACACACACACACATACACACACACTGATGAACTGGGTATATCAGGGGGATCACAAATTTTCTACTTTGTAATGACCAGTGTCACTTGTGTGTCCCCATGGGAAAATGGCCAGATATGATGGGACTGAGGGCACACTCTGCATCTCCAGAAGTTTCCAAACGCTGGATTCCTGGGTCTTCTGGGGCCTCAGCCTCCAGAAGGCCACAAGCAGCAAAGCAACATCCTGCTCAGTCCAGTCTTTCAAGACAAGTGAGGTGTTTCATATGCTACTTGCCTGTAGTTGCTGGTAACAAGGATTCTGAGTTCTTCTTGGCATGAAGTCATAATGGAGAGTTCACTTCCGGGGGTCCTCTGACCCTAGCCTCTTCCTCACTGAGACAACAGAGACTGAGACAGTGGACATTTCTGAGACAACAGGGACTGACAAACTGGATATATCTGAGAAACCGGGACTGAGACTTTGGACATGTCCGATACAACTTTGACTAAGAGCGTGTTCATGTCTGAGACAATGGGGACTGAAGCAGGTGACATGTCTGAATACAACAGGGACTGAGACAGTAGATATATCTGAGACAACACGGACTGAGACAGTGGACATGTCTGGAACAACATCAACTGAGACAGTGGACATGTCTGAGACCACAGGGACTCAGAACTTGTACATGTCTGAGACAGCAGGGAATGAGATATTGTACATGCTTGAGACAACAGGGATGGAGAAAGTGGACACATCTGTGTCAAGTGGGTTCTAGACTGTGGACCTGTCTGAGAAAATAGAGACTGAGATAGTTGATATGTCTTCGCCATTGGACAAGTCCTGTCTGAGTTGACAGCAACTGAGACAGTCGACACATCTGAGGCAACAGGGACTGAGACAGTGGGCACATCTGAGACAAGCAGGAGTGATACAGTGGTCATAGGTAAGACATCAGATACTGAGACCTTGGACATGTCTGAGACAACAGGGAGTCAGAAATTTGACATGTCTGAGACTTCAGGGACTCAGACACTGGACATATCTGAGATAACCTGGACTGAGATTTTGGACATGTCTGAGAAAAAAGGAAATGAGACAGTGGACATATCTGAGACAACAGGGACTGAGACAGTGGACACGTCAGAGACAACACGGTTCGAGACAGTGGATCAGTCTGAGACAATAGATACTGAGACAATTTATATATCTTCACCAGTGGACAAGTCCTGTCTGAGATGACAGCGAGTGAGACAGAGGACACCTCTGAGACAACAGGGACTGCAATAATGGACACAACTGAGAAAACTCGGATTGAGACAGTGGACATATCTGATACAACAGGGACTGAGAGAGTGGACATATGAGACAACAATGACTGAGAGAGTCTACGTGTCTGATACAACTGCGACTAAGTGCGTGTTCATGACTGAGAAAATGGGGCCTGAGACAAGAGACAATTCTGAAACAACAGGGACTGAGACAGTAGATATATCTGAAACAACAGGGACTGAGACTGTGGACATGTGTGAGGCAACAGGGACTGAGACAGTGAACATGTCTGACCCAACAGGTATTGAGACAGTGGAAATTTCTGATAAAACTGAGATTAAGAGCGTGTTCATGTCTGAGAAAACGGGACTGAGACAGGTAACATTTCTGAAACAACAGGGAATGAGACAGTAGATATATCTGAAACAACAGGGACTGAGACTTTTGACATGTTTGAGACAACAGGGACTGAGACAGTGGACATGTCTGAGACAATGCAGACTGAGAAAATGGACATATCTGAAACAACAGGGACTGAGACAGTGGACATGTCTGAGACAACACACATATCTGTGACAACAGGGACTGAGACCATGAACATGTCTGAGACACCAGGGCCTGAGACTGTGTACAAGTGTGAATCAACTGGGATTGGGAGAGTGGTCATTTCTGAGACAACAGGTACTGAGACAGTGGACACGTCAGAGAAAACAGAGAATGAGACACTTTACATGTCTGAGACAACACACATATCTGAGACAAAAGTGTCTGAGACCATGGACATGTCTGAGACAACAGGGGTCGAGGGAGTGGACATGTGTGAAACAACTGGGATTGTGACAGTGGTCATGTCTGAGACAACAGGGACTGAGACAGTGGACATGTCTGAGACAACAGGGACTGAGACAGTAGATATATCTGAGACAACACGCTCTGAGACAGTTGACATGTCTGAGACAACAGGGACTGAGACAGTTGACATGTCTGAGACAACACACATATATGAGACACAGTGTCTGAGACCATGCACATTTCAGAGACAACAGGGACTGACACAGTGGGCATTTGTGAAACAACAGTGACTGAGACAGTGGACATGTCTGAGACAACAGGTACTGATATAGTGGACATGTCTGAGACAACAGTTTTTGAGATGGTGGACATGATTGAGAGGGCAAAGACTGAAACAATTGACATGTCTGAGACAGTGGACATGTTGACGTTCTCACACACACACACACACACACACATACTCATCAACAGTATGGACCACATACTCATCAACAGTGGACCAGTCTGAGACAATAGAGATTGAGACTGTTGATATGTCTTCGCCAGTGGACATGTCCTCTCTGAGATGACAGTGACTGAGACATTCGATACATCTGAGAAAACAGGGACTGAGACAGTTGACAGGTCTGAGACCAGGGAGACAACATCGTCTGAGACAGTGGACATGTCTGAGACCAGAGGGACTCAGAATTTGTACATGTCTGAGACAGCAGGGAATGAGATATTGTACATGTTTGAGACAATGGTTACTGAGAAAGTGGACACGTCTGAGTCAACAGGGTTTTAGACAGTGGTCCTCTCTGAGACAATTGAGACTGAGGCAGCTGATATGTCTTTGCCAGTGGACAAGTCCTGTCTGAGATGACAGCGACTGAGACAGTCAACACATCTGAGAATACAGGTACTGAGACAGTGGACACATCTTAGACACTCAGGACTGAGACAGTGGACATATATGAGACAACAGGTACTGAGACCTGGGACATGTCTGAGGCAGCAGGGAATCAGATATTTGACATGTCTGAGACTGCGGGGACTCAGATACTGGACATATCTGAGAAAAATGGGACTGAGACTTTGGACAGGTATGAGAGAACAGGGACTGAGACAGTGGACATGTGTGATACAAGAGGCACTGAGACAGTAATCATGTGTGAAACAACAGGGAATGAGTCACTGGACGTGTCTGAGACAACAGAAATGAGACAGTGGACACGTCTGAGTCAATTCAGTTCGAGACAGTGTACCAGTCTGAGACAATAGAGACTGAGACAATTGACATATCTTGGCCAGTGGACAAGTCCTGTCTGAGAAGACAGTGACTGAGACAGTGGACACATCTTAGACAACAGGAACTGAGACAGTGGACAGATCTGAGACAACCAAGATTGAGACAGTGGACATATATGGGACAACACTGACTGAGACAGTGGACATGTCTGAAACAACTGCAACTAACCGTGTGTTCATGTCTGAGACAATAGACAATAAGACAGGCTATGAGTCTGAAAAAACAGGGACTCAGACAGTAGATATATATAAAACAACAGGGACAGAGACAGTGTACATGTCTGACACAAGATGGACTGAGACAGTGGATACATCTGAAGCAACAGGGACTGAGAAAGTGGACATGTCCGAGACAACTCACATATTTTTGACAACAGTGTCTGAGACCATGGACCAGTGTGAGACAACAGGTACTGAGAAAGTGGACACATCTGAGACAAACAGGACTGAGACAGTGGACATATCTGAAACAACAGGGACTGAGACATTGAACATGTTTGAGAAAACAGTTACTAAATGCGTGTTCATGTCTGGGACAACGGGTACTGATACAGGTGACATGTCTGAAACAACAGGGACAGAGACAGTAGATATAACTGAAACAACAGGGACTGAGACTGTGGACATGTCTTAGACAGCAAGGACTGAGACAGTGGACATTTCTGAGACAACAGAGCCTGATAGAGTGGACAGGTCTGGAACAACAGGGACTGAGACATTGGACCAGTCTGAGACAATAGAGACTGAGACAATTTATATATCTTCTCCAGTGGGAAAGTCCTGTCTGAGATGACAGTGAGTGAGACGGAGGACACCACTGAAACAACAGGGACTGAGATAATGGACACATCTGAGACAACCAGGATTGAGACAGTGGACATATCTGATACAACAGGAAATGAGACAGTGGACATATGAGACAACAATGACTGAGACAGTCTACATGTCTGATATAACTGCGACTAATAGCGTGTTCATGACTGAGACAACGGGGCCTGAGACAGGAGACATTTCTGAAACAACAGGGACTGAGACAGTAGATATATATGAAACAACAGAGAATGAGACTGTTGACATGTGTGAGGCAACAGGGACTGAGAGTAGACATGTCTGATACAACACGTAGTGAGACAGTAGACATGTCTGATACAACTGCGACTAAGTGCGTATTCATGTCTGAGAAAACGGGACTGAGACAGGTGACATTTCTGAAACAACAGGAACTGAGACAGTAGATATATCTGAAACAACAGGGACTCAGACTTTTGAAATATTTGAAACAACAGTGGCTGAGACAGTGGACATGTCTGAGACAATGCAGACTGAGAAAATGGACATATCTGAAACAACAGTGACTGAGACAGTGGACATGTCTGAGAAAACACACAAATCTGTGACAACAGGGACTGAGACCATGGACATATCTGTGACAACAGGGCCTGAGACAGTATACATGTGTGAATCAAGTAGATTGGGAGAGTGGTCATGTCTGAGACAACAGGGACTGCGAGAGTGGACATGTCAGAGACAACAGAGACTGAGACAATGTACATGACTGAGACAACACACATATCTGAGACAAAAGGTTCTGAGACCATGGACATGTCTGAGACAACAGGGACTGAGACAGTGGGCATGTGTGAAATAACTGGGATAGAGACAGTGGTCATATCTGAGAAAACAGGGACTTAGAGAACAGTTTCTCAGATAGTGAGCATGTCTGAGACAACAGGGACTGAGACAGTGGGCACGTCTGAGTCAACAGGGACTGAGACAGTGGACATGTCTGAGACAACACACATATATGAGACAACATGGTCTGAGACCATGGACATTTCAGAGACAACAGGGACTGACACAGTGGGCATGTGTGAAACAACAGGGACTGAGACAGTGGACATATCTGACACAACAAGGACTGAGACAATGGACATGTCTGAGACAACAGTTTTTGAGATGGTGGACATGAATGAGACGGCAAAGACTGAGACAAATGACATGTCTGAGACAGTGGACATGTTGACTTTCTCTCTCTCTCTCTCTCTCTCTCTCTCTCACACACACACACACACACACAGAAACACACACACACTGATCAACTGGGTATATCCGGGGGATCACAAACTTTCTACTTTGGACTGACCAGTGTCACTTTTATGTCCCTTTGTGATAATGGCCAGATATGATGGCTAGAGGGCGCACCGTTCATCTCCAGAAGTTTGCAAACACTGGAATCCTGGGTCTTCTGTTGCCTGAGCCTCCAGAAGTCAGCAAGCTGCAAAGCAACATCCTGCTCAGTCCAGTCTTTCAAGACAAGTGAGGTGTTTCATGTAGACACTGGCCTGTAATTGCTGGTAACCAGGATACTGAATTCTTTTTGGACTGATGTCATAAAGGAGAGGTAACTTCCTGTGGTCCTCTTACCCTAGCTTCTTCCTCACTGAGACAACAGGGACTGAGACAGTGGACATGTCTGAGACAACAGGGACTGACACAGTGGATATGTCAGAGACAACAGGGACTGAGACTTTGGATATGTCTGAGACAACAGGAAATGAGAGAGTGGACATATATGATACAACTGCAATTAAGAGCGTGTTCATGTCTGAGAAAAAGGGGACTGAGACAGGCTACATATCTGAATAAACAGGGAGTGAGACAGTGGGTATGTCTGAAAAAACTGGCACTGAGACCGTGGACATACCTGAGACAACAGGGACTGAGACTGTGGACATGTATGAGACAACTGGGACTGAGACCTTGGACATGTCTGAGACAACAGGGACTTAAACATTGGAAATGCCTGAGACAACAGGGACTGAGACAGTGGACATAACTGAGACAACAGGGATTGACACAATGGACATGTCTGAGAAAACGGGAACTGAAACATTGTACATGTCTGAGATAACAGGTACTGAGACTCTGGACCTGTCTGAGAAAACAGGGACTGAGATAGTGGATATGTCTGAGACAACACTGAATGAGAGAGTGGACATGTCTGAGATAACAGATACTTAGACATTGGACATGTCTGAGACTAGAGGAACTGAGAAAGGGGACATGGCTGAGAAAACAGGGACTGAGATAGTTGACAAGTGTGAAACAACAGGGAATGAGACAGTGGACATGTCTTGGACAAAAGGCACTGATACAGTGGACACGTCTGAGTTAACAGGGTTTGAGACCATGACATGTTGAGACAACAAGAACTGAGACAGGGGATATGGCTGAGACAACAGTCACTGAGACTCTGGACAAGTGTGAAACATGAGGGAATGAGAGAGTGGATATGTCTGAGACAACAGGTACTGAGACAGTGGACAAGTCTGATTCAACAGGGTTCGAGACAGTGGAATTGTTGAGACAATAGAGGCTGAGACAGTTGACATGTCTTAGCAAGTGGACAGGTCCTGTCTGAGATGACAGCGACTGAGAGAGTGGACACATATGAGACAACAGGGACTGAGACAGTGGACACATCTGAGACAACAAGTATTGAGACAGTGGATATATCTGAGACAACAGGTACTGAGACAGAGGACATGTCTGAGACCACAGGAACTGACACAGTGGATATTTCTAAAACAACAGGGACTGAGTCAGTGGGCATGTCTGATACAATGGGGAAGTGAGACAGTGGACATGTCTGATACATCTGCGACTAAGAGCATATTCATGCCAGAGACAATGGGGACTGAGTCAGGTGACATGTCTGAAAAAAACAGGGACTGAGACAGTAGATATAAATGAGACAACAGGGAATGAATCAGTGGACATGTCTGAGACAACCGGGACTGAGACAGTGGAAATGTCTGATACAACTTCGACTAAGAGCGTGTCCATGTCTGGGATAACAAGGACTGTGACAGGCGATATGTTTGATAACAACAGGGACTGATACAGTAGATATATCTGAGACAACAGGGACTGAGACAGTGGCCATGTCTGAGAAAACAGGGACTGAGACAGTGGACATGTCTGAAACAACAGGGACTGAGACAGTGGCCATGTCTGAGAAAACATCAACTGAGACAGAAGACATGTCTGAGACCACCAGGGACTCAGAACTTGGACATGTCTGAGACAGCAGGGAATGAGTTATTGTACATGCTGAGGCAACAGGGAATGAGAAAGTGGACACATCTGAGTCAACAGCGTTCTAGGGAGTCGACCTGTCTGAGACAATAGAGACTGAGACAGTTGACATGTCTTTGCCAGTGGACAAGTCCTGTCTGATATGACAGTTACTGAGAGAGTCGACACATCAGAGACAACAGGGATTGTGACAGTAGACATATCTGAGACAACCAGGACGGAGACAGTGGACATATCTGAGACAACATGTACTCAGACCTTGGACATGTCTGAGACAACAGAAAATCAGATATTTGACATGACTCAGACTGCAGGGAATCAGACACTGGACATATGTGAGAAAACCGGGACTGAGACTTTGGGCATGTCTGAGAAAACAGGGACTGAGACATTGTATATGTCTGAGACAAGAGGCACTGAGACAGTGAACCTGTGTGAAACAACAGGGACTGAGAAAGTGAACATGTCTGAGACAATAGGACCTGAGATAGTGGACACATCTGAGTCAACACAGTTCGAGACAGTGGACCAGTCTTATACAATAGAGACTGATAGAGTTGACATGTCTTCGCCAGTGGACAAGTCCTGTTTAAATGACAACCACTGTGACAGTGGACACATTTGAGACAACAGGGACTGAGACAGTGGACACATCTGAGACAACCAGGATTGAGACAGTGGATATATCTGAGACAACAGGGACTGGGACAGTCGACATGTCTGAGACAACAGGGAGTGACACAGTGGACATTTCTGAGACAACACACATATCTGAGAAAACAGGGTCTGAGACCATCAACATGTCTGAGACAACAGGGAATGAGACAATGGACATGTGTGAAACAACTGCGACTGAGACAGTGGTCATGTCTGAGACAACAGTGTTCTAGAGAGTGGACGTGTCTGAGACAATAGAGACTGAGACAGTTGACATGTATTTGCAAGTGGAAAAGTCCTGTTTGAGATGACAGCAACTGAGACAGTGGACACATTTGGAACAACAGGGACTGAGACAGTGGACATGTCTTATACAACAGCGACTAAGAGCGTGTTCATGTTTGAGACAATGGGGAATGAGATGGGCTACATGGCTGAAACAACAGGGACTGAGACAGTAGATATATCTGAAACAACAGGAACTAAGATAGTGGACATGTCTGAGACAACAGGGACTGAGACAGTGGACATGTGTGAAACAACAGGGAATGAGACAGTGGACATATCTGAGACGACATGGACTGAGACAGTGCACTAGTCTGAGTCAACAATGTTCGAAACAGTGGACCTGAGTGTATAAAGACTGAGACAGTTGACATGTCTTCACCATTGGACAAATCCTGTCTGACATTACATCGACTGAGTCAGTAGACACATCTGAGACCACAGGGACTGAGACAGTGGACACATCTGAGAAAATCAGCAGTGAGACAGGGATCATATATTAGACAACAGGTACTGAGAGTTTGGACATGTCTGAGACAACAGGGAATCAGATATTTGACAGGTCTGAGACTGCAGGTACTCAGAAACTGGACATATCTGAGATAACCAGGACTGAGACTTTGGACATGTGTGAGAGAACAGGGACTGAGACAGTGGACATGTCTGAGACAAAAGGCACTGAAACAGTAAACATGTGTGAAACAAAAGGGAATGAGACAGTGGACATATCTCAGATAACAGGGCCTAAGACAGTGGACACCTCTGAGTCAACACGGTTCAATACAGTGGACCAGTCTGAGACAATAGAGACTGAGGTAGTGCACACAACTGAGACAACCAGGAGTGAGACAGGGGACATATCTGAGACAACAGGATCTGACACAGTGGACATGTCTGAAACAACAGGGACTGACACAGTGAATATGTCTGAGACAACCGGGACTGAGACTTTGGACATGTCTGAGACAACAAGAACTGAGATAGTGGACATGTCTAATACAACTGCAATTAAGATCGTGTTCATGTCTGAGACAACGGGAACTGAGACAGGTTACATGTCTGAACCAACAGGGACTGAGACAGCAGATATATCTGAAACAACAGGGAAAGAGACAGTGGATATGTCTGAGAGAACTAGCACTGAGACTGTGGACATGTCTGAGACAACAGGGATGGAGACAGTGGATATGTATGAGACAACAGGGCCTGAGAACTAGGACATGTCTGAGACAACAGGGAATCAGACATTGGAAATATCTGAGACTGCAGGAACTCAGACATTCGAAACAACTGAGACCACCGGGACTGATACTTTGGACATGTCTGAGACAACAGGAACTGAGACAACGGAAATGTCTGACACAACAAGGAATGAGAGAGTGGACATGACTGAGACAACAGGTAGTGAGACCGTGGACATGTCTGAGTCAACAGGAAATGACACAGTGGTCATGTCTGAGACAACGGGAACTGACACATTGTACATGTCTGAAATAACAGGGACTGAGACTCTGGACCTGTTTGAGACAACAGGGACTGAGATAGTAGATATGTCTGAGACAATACTGACTGAGACAATGGACCTGTCTGAGATAACAGGGACTTAGACATTTTACATGTCTTAGACAACAGGTACTGAGATTTTGGACATGTCTGAGACAACAGGGACTTAGAGAGTGGACATGTCTGATTCAACTGCGACTAAGAGCATGTTCATATTTGAGCCAATGGGTACTGAGACAGGCTACATGTGTGAAACAACGGACTGTGACAGTAGATATATCTGAAACAACAGGGACTGAGACAGTGGACATGTCTGACACAGCAAAGACTGAGACAACTGACATGTCTGAGACAGTGGACATGTTGACTTTCTCTCTCTCTCTCTCTCTCTCTCTCTCTCACACACACACACACACACACACACACACACACACACTGGTGAACTGGGTATATAAGGGGGATCACAAATTTTCTAATTTGGTCTGCACAGTTTCACTTGTATGTCCCCGTGGGAAAATGGCCAGATATCATGGGCTAGAGGGTTCATCCTGTTTCTCCAGAAGATTCCAAGCACTGGATTTCTGGGTCTTCTGGGATGGAAGCCTCCAGGAGGCCATAAGCAGCAAAGCAACATCCTGCTCAGTCCAGTCTTTCAAGACAAGTGTGGTGTTTCATGTACCACTGGCCTGTAGTTGCTGGTAGCCAGGATTCTGAGTTCTTTTTGGAATGATGTCATAAAGGTGAGGTCACTTGCTGTGGTATCCTAACCCTAGCCTCTTCCTCACTGATAAAACAGGGATTGAGACAGTGGACATGTCTGAGACAAGAGGGCTGACACAGTGGATATATCTGAGACAACGGGGACTGAGACATTGGACATGTCTGAGACAACAGGGACTGAAACAGTGGACATGTCAGATACGACTGTGACTAAGAGCGTGTACATGTCTGAGACAACGGGGACTGAGGCAGGTGACATGCCTGAGACAACAGCGACTGAGACAGTGGACATGTCTGAGACAACAGCGACTGAGACAGTGGACACGTCTGAGAAAACATTGACTAAGACAGTGGACATGTCTAAGACCACAAGGACTCAGAACTTGTAAATGTCTGAGACAGCAGGGAATGAGATATTGTACATGCTTCAGAAATCAGGGACTGAAAAAGTGGACACATCTGAGTAAACAGGGTTCTACACAGTGGACCTGTGTGAGGCAATAGAGACTGAGGCAGCTGACATGTCTACACCAGTGGACAAGTCCTGTCTGAGAGAACAGTGAGTGATACAGTCAACAAATCTGAGACAACAGGGACTGAGACAGTGGACACATGTGAGACAACCAGGACTGAGACAGTGGACATATCTGAGACAACAGGTACTGAGAACTTGGACATGTCTGAGACAACAGGTAATCAGATATTTGACACGTCTGAGACTGCAGGGACTCAGACACTGGACATATCTGAGACAACCAGGACTGAGACTTTGGATGTGTCTGAGAGAAAAGGGAATGAGACAGTGGACATGTCTGAGACAAGAAGCACTGAAAGAGTAAACATGTGTGAAACAACAGTGAATCAGACAGTGGACATGTCTGAGACAACAGGGACTGAGACAATGGACACATCTGATTCAACACATTTCGAGACAGAGTACCAGTCTGAGACAATAGAGACTGAGACAATTGACATGTCTTGGTGTGATGGTTAATCCTGGGTGTCAACTTGACTGGACTAAGAAACAAATAAGAGAAAAAGGGTCTTCTGATTGGACCACCTCAACCCGGATGGCCCACCCCAAATGTGGGCGTTACCTTCTGCCAGCAGGCAGGATTTAAGGCCACGGCAGCGGGAGCTGGTCCCTTTTTCCTCCTGCGGCTTGCTTCTCTCATCTGGTGAGTTTGTCTTGCTGCTGTGATCAACCTTTCGGATCCCAGCGTGTACTGAGACTGGCAGATCTCCTGGAATCCATTCGGGCCTTCAGCACTAGACTGGGACTACTGAGACATCCAGCCTTGAGGACTGAGCAGTTCCCTGGATTCCCGGCCTTTCCAGTTCGGCGCTAATGTTGAGCTCCGTCACGTGAGCAAATCATTAAATTGTATATAGTTATATATTCATCCTGTTGCTTCTGTTTCTTTAGAGAACCCTGACTAATACACTTGGCCAGTGGACAAGTCCCATCTGAGAAGACAGCGACTGAGACAGTGGACACATCTGAAACAACAGGGACTGAGACAGTGGACACATCTGAGACAACCAGTATTGAGACAGTGGACATATATGAGACAACAGGTATTGAGACAGTGGACATGTCTGAGACAACAGGGAATGACATATTGGATATGTCTGAAACAAGAGAGATAGTGACAGGGGACATGTCCGAGACAACAGAGACTGAGACAGTGCACATGTCTGATACAACCCCGACTAAGAGCGTGTTCATGTCTGAGACAACAGGGATTGAGACAGTGGACATGTCTGAGACAACAGGGACTGAGATATTGGATATGTCTGAAACAACAGGGACTGAGTCCGTGGATATGTCTGACACAACACACATATCTGAGGCAACAGGTTCTGAGACCATGGACATGTCTGAGACAACACAGACTGACAGAGTGGATATGTGTGAAACAACAGGGAAAGAGACAGTGGACACATGTTCGACAACCAGGAATGAGACAGTGGACATATCTGAGACAACAGGTACTGAGACCTTGGACAGGTCTGAGACAACAGGGAATCAGATATTTGACACATCCGAGACTTCAGGGACTCAGACACTGGACATATCTGAGACAACCGGGACTGAGACTTTGTAAATGTGTGAGAGAACAGGGACTGAGACAGTGACATGTCTGAGACAAGAGGCACTGAGACAGTAAACATGCGTGAAACAACAGGGACTGAGACAGTGGACATGTCTGAGACAAGAGGGACTGAGACAGTGGACATGTCTAAGACAACACACGTACATGAGACAACAGGGTCTGAGAACATGGACATCTCAGAGGCAACAGGGACTGACACATTGGGCATGTGTGAAACAACAGTGACTGAGACAGTGAACATGTCCGAGACAACAGGGACTGAGATAGTGGACATTTCTGAGACAGTTTTTGAGATGGTGGACATGACTGAGACGGCAAAGACTGAGAAAATTGACATGTCTGAGACAGTGGACATGTTGACTTTCTGATACACACACACACACACACACACACAAACACACACACACACACACACACACACAAACACTGATGGACTGGGTATATCCGAGGGATCACAAACTTTCTGCTTTGGACTGACCAGTGTCACTTGTGTGTCCTTTTCGGAAAATGGCCAGATATGATGGGCTAGAGGGTGCACCCTGCATCTCCAGAAGTTTCCAAACACTGGATTCCTGGGTCTTCTGTTGCCTGAGCCTCTAGAAGGCCACAAGCTGCAAAGCAACATCCTGCTCAGTCCAGTCTTTCAAGACAAGTGAGGTGTTTCATGTAGCCACTGGCCTGTAGTTGCTGGTAACCAGGATACTGAATTCTTTTTGGACTGATGTCATAAAGGAGAGGTAACTTCCTGGGGTCCTCTTACCCTAGGGTCTTCCTCAAAGAGACAAGAGGGATTGAGACAGTGGACATGTCTGAGACAACGGGGACTGACACAGTGGATATGTCAGAGACAACCGGGACTGAGACTTTGGACATGTCTGAGACAACAGGAACTGAGAGAGTGGACATGTCTGATACAACTTCAATTAACAGCGTGTTCATGTCTGAGACAACGTGGACTGAGACAGGCTACATGTTGAATCAACAGGGACTGAAACTGTGGGTATATCTAAGAAAACTGGCACTGAGACCGTGGACATACCTGAGACAACGGGGACTGAGACAGTGAACATGTCTGAGACAACAGGCACTGAGACCTTGGACATGTCTGAGACAACAGAGATTTAGATATTGGAAATGCCTGAGACAACAGGGACTGAGACAGTTGACATGACTGAGAAAACAGGTACTGAGACCGTGGACATGTCTGAGACAACAGGGACTGACACAATGGACATGTCTGAGAAAACGGGAACTGAAACATTGTACATGTCTGAGATAACAGGGACTGAGACTCTGTACTTGTCTGAGACAACAGGGACTGAGATATGGGATATGTCAGAGACAACACTGAATTAGACTGTGGACATGTCTGAGATAACAGATACTTAGACATTGGACATGTCTGAGACTACAGGGACTGAGAAAGGGCACATGGTTGAGAAAACAGGGACTGAGACAGTTGACAAGTGTGAAACAACAGTTAATGAGACAGTGGACATGTCTGAGACAAAAGACACTGATACAGTGGACACGTCTGAGTCAACAGGGTTTGAGACCATGGACCTGTTGAGACAACAGGAACTGAGAGAGTGGATATGGCTGAGACAAAAGTCACTGAGACTGTGGAAAAGTGTGAAACAACAGGGACCGAGACAGTGGACAAGTCTGAGTCAACAGGGTTCGAGAAAGTGAAATTTTTGAGACAATAGAGGCTGAGACAGTTGGCATGTCTTAGCCATTGGACAAGTCCTGTCTGAGATGACAGCGACTGAGACAGTGGACACCTATGAGACAACAGGGACTGAGACAGTGGACACATCTGAGACAACAAGTATTGAGACAATGGACATATCTGAGACAACAGGTACTGAGACAGTGGACATGTCGGAGACCACAGGGAATGACACAGTGGCTATTTCTGAAACAACAGGGACTGAGACAGTGGACAAGTCTGAGAAAACAGGGAATGAGACAGTGGACATGTCTGATACCTCTGCGATTTAGAGCATATTCATGTCTGAGAAAACGGGGATTGAGACAGGCGAAATGTCTGAAAACAACAGGGAATGAGACAGTAGATATATCTGAGACAACAGGGACTGAGACAGTGGACATGACTGAGACAACAGGGACTGAGACAGTGGACATGTCTGATACATCTGTGATTTAGAGCGTATTCATGTCTGGGACAACAGGGACTGTGACATGCGACATGTCTGAAAACAACAGGGATGGAGACAGTAGATATATCTGAGACAACAGGGACAGAGACAGTGGACATGTCTGAGACAACATCGACTGAGACATAAGACATGTCTGATACCACAGGGACTCAGAACTTGGACATGTCTGAGACAGGAGGGAAAGAGATATTGGGCATGCTGAGACAACAGGGACTGAGAAAGAGGACATGTCTGAGACAACAGGTTTCTAGACAGTGGACCTGTCTGAGACAATAGAGACTGAGACAGTTGATATGTCTTCACCAGTGGACAACTCCTGTCTTAGATGACAGTGACTAAGAGAGTTGACACATCTGAGACAACCAGGATTGGGACAGTGGACATATATGAGAAAACAGGGACTGAGAGAGTGGACATATCTGAGACAACAGGGACTGAGACAGTAGATATGTCTGAGACAACAGTGACTGATTCATTGGACATATTTGAGAAAACAGGGACTGAGACAGTGGACATATCTGAGACAACACACATATCTGAAAAAGCAGGGTCTGAGACCATTGACATGTCTGAGACAACAGGTAATGAGACAGTGGATATGAGTGAAACAACTGAGACTGAGAAGGTGGTCATTTCTGAAACAACAGGGTTCTAGACTGTGGAGCTGTCTGAGAAAATAGAGGCTGAGACAGTTGACATGTCTTCGCCAGAGGACAAGTCCTGTCTAAAATGACAGCAACTGAGACATTGGACACATCTGAGCCAACAGGGCCTGAGACAGTGGACACATCTGAGACAACCAATACTGAGAGAGTGGACATTTCTGAGACAACAGGCACTGACACACTGGATATGTCTGAGACAACCGGGACTGAGACTTTGGACGTGTCTGAGACAACAGGGACTGAGACAGTGGACATGTGTGATACAACTGGGACTAAGAGCGTGTTCTTGTCTGAGCACTCAGGGAATGAGACAGACTACATGTCTGAAACAACAGGGATTCAGACAGTAGATATATCTAAAACAACAGGGACTGAGACACTGGACATGTCTGAGACAAGAGGGACTGAGACATTGGACATATCTGAAGGAACAGGGACTGAGACAGTGGACAAGTCTGAGAACAACACATATCTTTGACGACAGTGTCTGAGACTATGGACAAGTGTGAGACAACAGGTACTTAGACAGTGGACAAGTGTGAAATAACTGGGATTAAGACAATTGTCATGTCTGAGACAACAAGGACTGAGACAGTGGAGACATCAGAGACAACAGGGACTGAGACAGTGGACATGTCTAAGACAAAACATATCTGAGACAACAGAGACTGAGAGACATGTCTGAGACAACATGGACTGAGAGAGTGGACATGTGTGAAGTAACTGGGACTGGGACAGTGGTTATGTCTGAGACAACAGGGACTGAGAGAGTGGGCATGTGTGAAACAACAGGGACTGAGACAGTGGACACGTATGAGACAACAGGTTTCGAGATATTGGACATGTCTGAGACAAACAGTTGACATGTCTGAAACAGTGGACATGTTGTCATTCTCACACACACATGCACTCACACACACACACACACACAAACACTGATGAACTGGGTATATCAGGGGGATAATAAAATTTCTACTTTGGACTGACCAGTGTCACTTGTATGTCCCCATGGGAAAATGGCCAGAAATGATAGGCTAGAGGGCACACTCTGCATATCCAGATGTTTCCAACCACTGGATTCCTGGGTCTACACATTTGAGAAAACAGGGTCTAAGACAGTGGACATATCTGAGACAACCATGATTGAGACAGTGGACATATCTGAGACAACAGGGACTGGGACAGTGGAAATGTCTGACACAACAGGGAGTGAAACAGTGGACGTGTCTGAGGCAACACACATATCTGAGAAAACAGGGTCTGAGACCTACAACATGTCTGAGATGACAGGGACTGAGACATTGGACTCATTTAAATCAACAGGTTCAAGACAGTGAAACTGAGACAATAGAGACTGAGACAGTAGACATGTCGTTGCCAGTGGACAACTCCTGTCTGAGATGATAGCGACTGAGACAATGGACACATCTGTGACAACCAGGGCTGAGACAGTGGACATGTCTGAGACAACAGGGACTGACACATTGGATATATCTGAGAAAACCAGGACTGAGACTTTGGACATGTCTGAGACAACAGGGACTGAGACAGTGGACACATCTGAGACAACCAGGCCTGAGACAGGGGACATATCTTAGACAACAGGTACTCAGAACTTGGCCATGTCTGAGACAACAGGGAATCAGACATTTGACATATCTGAGACAACAGGGAATCAGATATTTGACACGTCTGAGACTGCAGGGACTCAGACACTGGACATATCTGAGACAACCGGGACTGAGACTTTGGACATGTCTGAGAAAACAGGGACTGAGACAGTGGACATGTCTGAGACAAGAGGAACTGAGACAGTAAACATGTGTGAAACAAAATGGAATGAGACAGTGGACATGTCTGAGACAACAGGGCCTGAGACAGTGGACACGTCTGATTCAACACGGTTCGATAGATTGGACCAGTCTTAGACAATAGAGACTGAGACTGTTGACATGTATCACCGATAGACAAGTCCTATCTGACATGACAGGTACTGAGACAGTCAACACATCTGAGACAACAGGTACTGAGACAGTGGACAGGTCTGAGACAACATCAACTGAGACAGTGGACATGTCTGAGACCACACGGACTGACACAATGGATATGTGTCAAACAACAGGGCCTGAGACACTGGACATGTCTGAGACACAGGGATTGACAGTGGACATATGTGAGACCACACAGACTGACACAATGGATAAGTGTCAAACAACAGGGACTGAGACATTGGACATGTCTGAGACATAGGGACTGAGACAGTGGTCATGTCTGAGTTAAGACAATCCGATAGAGTGGACCAGTCTAGGACAATAGAGACTGAGACAGTTGACATGTCTTCACCAATGGACAAGTCCTCTCTGAGATGACAGCAACTGGGACATTCAACACATCTGAGACAACAGGGACTGAGACAGGGGACAGGTCTGAGACAACTGAGACAACATTGACTGAGACAGTGGACATGTCTGAGACTACGGGGACTCAGAATTTGTACATGTCTGAGACAGTAGGGAATGAGATATTGTACATGCTTGAGACAATGGTTACTGAGAAAGTGGACATGTCTGAGTCAACAGGGTTTTAGATAGTGGTCCTCTCTGAGACAATAGAGACTGAGGCAGCTTACATGTCTTCGCCAGTGGAAAAGACCTGTTTGAGATGACAGCAACTGAGACAGGAGACACATCTGAGAAAACAGGGACTGAGACAGTGGACACATCTGAGACAACCAGGCCTGAGAGAGTAGACGTATCTGAGACAACAGGTACTGAGACCCTGGACATGTCTGAGACAAGAGTGAATAGGAAGTTTGACATGTCTGAGACTGCAGGGACTCAGATACTGGGCATATCTAAAACAAACGGGATTTAGACTTTGGACAGGTCTGAGAGAAAAGGGACTGAGACAGTGGACATGTGTGAGACAAGAGGCACTGAGAGAGTAAACATGTGTGAAACAACAGGGAAAGAGAAAAAGGACATGTCTGAGACAACAGGGATGAGGCAGTGGACACGACTGTGTCAACACAGTTCGAGACAGTGTAACAGTCTGAGACAATAGAGACTGAGACAATTGACATATCTTGGCCAGTGGACAAGTCCTGTCTGAAAAGACAGCACCTGAGACATTGGAGACATCTTAGACAACATGGACTGAGACAGTGGACACATCTGAGACAACCAAGATTGAGAGAGTGGACATATAGGAGACAACACTGACTGAGACAGTGGACATGTCTGAGACAACTGCGACTAAGAGCATGTTCATGTCTGAGACAAAGGGCAATGAGACATGCTACTTGTCTGAAACAACAGGGACTCAGACAGTAGATATATATCTAAAACAACAGGGACTGAGACAGTGGACATGTCTGAGACAAGAGGGACTGAGACAGTAAACAAGTGTGAAACAACAGGGACTGAGACAGTGGACATGTCTGAGACAACTCACATATTTGTGACAACAGTGTCTGAGACCATGGACAAGTCTGAGACAAGAGGTACTGAGAAACTGGACACATCTGAGACAAACAGGACTGAGACAGTGGACATATCTGGGACAACAGGGACTGAGACAGTGGACATGTTTGAGACAACAGTGACTAAGAGCTTGTTCATGTCTGGGACAACGGGGAATGAACAGGTGACATTTCTGAAACAACTGAGACAGTAGATATATCTGAAACAAGAGGGACTGACACTGTGGACATGTGTTGGCCAACAGGGACTGAGTCAGTGGACATGTCTGAGTCAACAGGGTTCTAGACAGTGGACCTGTGTGAGACAATAGAGACTGAGGCAGTTGACATGTCTTCACCAGTGGACAAGTCCTCTCTGAGACAACAGGGATTGAGACAGTGGACACATGTGAGACAACCAGGATTGTGAAAAGGGAATGAGATATTGTACATGATTGAGACAACAGTTACTGAGAAAGAGGAAACGTCTGAGTCAACTGGGTTCTAGACAGTGGACATGTCTGAGACAATAGAGACTGAGGCAGTTGACATGTCTTCACCAGTGGACAAGTCCTCTCTGAGAGAACAGCGACTGAGACAGTTGACACATCTGAGACAACAGGGAATGAGACAGTGGACACATGTGAGACAACCAGGACTGAGACAGTGGATATATCTGAGACAACAGGTACTGAGAGCTTGGACATGTCTGAGACAACAGGGAATCAGATATTTGACATGTCTGAGACTGCAGGGACTCAGACACTGGACATATCTGAGACAACAGGGACTTAGACTTTGGACATGTCTGAGAGAACAGGGACTGACAGCGGACATGTCTGAGACAAGAGGCACTGAGAGAGTAAACATGTGTGAAACAACAGGAAATGAGACAGTGGAAATGTCTGTGACAACAAGGAATGAGACAGTGGACACGTCTGATTCAAGACGGGTCAAGACAGTGTACCAGTCTGAGACAATAGAGACTGAGACAATTGACATGTGTTGGTTAGTGGACAAGTCCTGTCTGAGAAGACAGCCACTGAGACAGTGGACACATCTGAGACAACAACAGGTACTGAGACAGTGAACACATCTGAGACAACCAGGATTGAGATTGTGGACATATATGAGACAACAGCGACTGAGAGAGTGGACATGTCTGAGTTAACAGGGAAGGAGACAGTGGATATATCTGACAAAACAAACATATCTGAGACAAAATGTTCTGAGACCATGGGCATATCTGAGTCCACCCGGACTGACACAGTGGATATGTGGGATAGAACAGGGACTGAGACATTGGACATGTCTGAGACAACGGGGACTGAGACAGTGGATATGTGTGACACAACACACATATCTGAGACAACAGGTTCTGAGATCATGGACATATCTGAGACAACACGGACTTGCACAGTGGATATGTGTGAAACAACAGGGACTGAGACAGTGGACACGTCTGAGACAACAGGTTTCGAAACATTGGTCATGTCTGAGATAACAGAGACTGAGACAGTGGACCAGTCTGAGAAATTGAGCCTGATACAGTTGAAATGTCTTCGCCTGTGGACAAGACCTGTCTGAGATGACAGGTACTGAGACAGTCGACACATCTGAGACAACAGGGACTGAGACAATGGACAGGTCTGAGACAACATCTACTGACATCTGAGACAACAGGTACTGGGACATTGGACATGTCTGAGACAACAGGGACTGAAACAGTGGAATTGTCTGAAACAACAGGGACTGTGACAGTGGACATGTCTGAGACAAAAGGAACTGAGACAGTGGAAATGTCTGAGACAAGAGTTACTGATACATTGTACATATCTGAGAAATCAGGGTCTGAGACCATTGACATGTCTGAGACAACAGGGAATGAGACAGTGGATATGAGTGAAACAACTGAGACTGAGAAGGTGGTCATGTCTGAGACAACAGGGTTCTAGACAGTGGACCAGTCTGAGATAATAGATACTGAGACAGTTGACATGTCTTGGCCAGAGGACAAGTCCTGTCTGAGATGACAGCAACTGAGAAAGTAGATACATCTGAGACCACAGGGCTGGAGAAAGGGGACACATCTGAGAAAACCAGTACTGAGACAGTGGAAATTACTGAGACAACAGGGATTGACACAGTGTATATATCTGAGACAACCGGGACTGAGTCTTTGGACATGTCTCATACAACTCTGACTAAGAGCATGCTCATGTCAGAGACAACAGGGATTGAGACAGTGGACATGTCTGAGACAACAGGGACTGAGACAGTGGACATGTCTGAGACAACAGGGACTGATACAGTGGAAATGTACAAGACAACAGGGACTGAGATAGTGGATATGTATGAGACAACACACATAGCTGAGGAAACAGGGTCTGAGACCATTGACATGTCTGAGACAACAGGGAATGAGACAGTGGATATGAGTGAAACAACTGAGACTGAGAAGATGGTCATGTCTGAGTCAACAGGGTTCTAGACAGTGGACAAGTCTGAGATAATAGATACTGAGACAGTTGACATGTCTTGGCCAGAGGACAAGTCCTGTCTGAGATGACAGCAACTGAGAAAGTAGATACTTCTGAGACCACAGGGCTGGAGACAGGGGACACATCTGAGAAAACCAGTACTGAGACAGTGGAAATGTCTGAGACAACAGGGACTGACACAGTGGATATGTCTGAGACAACCGGGACTGAGATTTTGGACACATGAGAACAGGGACTGAGACAGTGGACATGTCTGATACAACTGCGAGAAGAGCGTGTTCCTGTCTGAAAAATCTGGGAATGAGACAGGCTACATGTCTGAAACAACAAGCACTCAGACAGTTGATATATCTAAAACAACAGGAACTGTGACACTGGACATATCTGAGACAAGAGGGACTGAGACATTGGACATATATGAAGGAACAGGGATTGAGACAGTGGACATGTCTGAGACAACACACATATCTGTGACAACAGTGTCTGAAACTATGAACAAGTGTGAGACAAAAGTTACTGAGACAGTGAACATGTGTGAAACAACTGGGATTGAGACCATTGTCATGTCTGAGATAACAGGGACTGAGACAGTGGACATTCCTGAGACAACACACATATCTGAGACAACAGAGTCTGAGACCATGGACATGCCTGAGACCACAGGGACTGAGACAGTGGACACATATGAGACAACAGGTTTTGAGACAGTGGACATGTCTGAGACAACAAAGACTCAGACAGTTGACATGTCTGAGAAAGTGGACATGTCGACTTTCACACACACACACACACACACACACACACACACTGATGACCTGGTTATACCAGGGGGATCACAAACGTTCTACTTTGGACTGACCAGTGTCACTTGTATGTCCCCATGGGAAAATGGCCAGATATGATGGGCTAGAGAGCACACCCTGCATCTCCAGATGTTTCCAAGCACTGGATTAATGGGTCTTCTGGTGCCTGAGCCTCCAAAATGCCACAAGCAGCAAAGCAACATCCTGTTCAGTCCACTCTTTCAAGACAAGTGAAGTCTTTCAGGTTGCCACTGGCCTGTGGTTGCTGGTAACCAGGATTCTGAGTTCTTTTTGGACTGATGTCATAAAGGTGAGGCCATTTCCTGGGGTCCTCTGACCCTAGCCTCTTCCTCACTGAGACAACAGGGACTGAGACAGTGGAAACACCTGAGACAAAAAGGACTGAGAGAGTGGACACATCTGAGACAACAGGGACTGAGACAGTGGAAACACCTGAGACAAAAAGGACTGAGACAGTGGACATTTCTGAGACAACAGGGACTGAGACAGTGGACATGTCTGAGAAAACTGGGACTGACACAGTGGATATGTCTGTGACTTCCCCGACTGAAACTTTGGACCTGTCTGATACAAAAGGGATTGAGACAGTGTGCATGTCTGATACAACTGAGACTAATAGTGTATTCATGTCTGAGACAACGGGGAATGAGACAGGGTACAGGTCTGAAACAACAGGGACTGAGACAGTAGAAATATCTGAGAAAACATGGACTGAGACAGTGGACATGTCTGAAACAACACGGACTGAGACAGTAGATATATCTGACACAACACACATATCTGAGACAACAGATTCTGAGACCATGGACATGGCTGAGACCACATGGACTGACACAATGGATATGTGTCAAACAACAGGGACTGAGACAGTGGACTTCTCTGAGACACAGGGACTGAGACAGTGGTCACGTCTGAATTAAAATGGTTTGATACAGTGGACCTCTCTGACACAATAGAGACTGAGACAGTTGTCATGTCTTTGCCAGTGGACAAGTCCTCTCTGAGATGACAGTGACTGAGACATTCGACACATCTGAGACAACAGGGATTGAGACAGTGGACAGGTCTGAGACAACTGAGACAACATCGACTGAGACATTGGACATGTCTGAGCCACAGGGTCTCAGAATTTGTACATCTCTGAGACAGCAGGTAATGAGATATTGTACATGCTTGTGACAATGGTTACTGAGAAAGTAGACACGTCTGAGTCAACAGGGTTTTAGACAGTGTTCATCTCTGAGAAAATAGAGACTGAGGAATCGTCTTCTCTTCACCAGTGGACAAGTCCTGTCTAAGATGACAGGGCCTGAGATAGTGGACACATGTGAGACAAACAGGAATGAGACAGTGGACATATCCGAGACAACAGATACTGAGACCATGGACATGTCTGAGACAAGGGAATCAGATATTTGACATGTCAGAGACTGAGGCAGTGGACATGTCTGATACAACTGCGACTAAGAATGTGTTCATATCGGAGACAACAGGGATTGAGACAGTGGAAATGTCTGAGACAACAGGGACTGAGAAATTGGATATGTCTGAAACAACAGCGACTGAGAGACACACATATCTGAAGCAACAGGTTCTGAGACCACGGACATGTCTGAGACAACATGGAATGACACAGTGGATATGTGTGAAACAACTGGGATTGAGACTGTGGACACATGTGAGACAACCAGGACTGAGATAGTGGACATATCTGAGACAACAGGTACTGAGACCTTGGACATGTCTGAGACAACAGGGAATCAGTTATTTGACATGTCTGAGACTGCACGGACTGAGACAGTGGACATGTCTGATACAATTGAGACGAAGACGTGTTCATGTCTGAAAAATCGTGGAATGAGACAGGCTACATATCTGAAACAACAGGGACTCAGACAGTAGATATATCTAAAACAACAGGGACTCAGACAGTGGACATGTCTGAGACAAGAGGGACTGAGACAGTGGACATATATGAAGGAACAGGGACTGAGACAGTGGACATGTCTGAGACAACACACATATCTGTGACAACAGTGTCTGAGACTATGAACAAGTGTGAAGCAACAGGTACTGAGACAGTGGACATGTGTGAAACAACTGGAATTGAGACAGTTGTCATGTCTGAGATAACAGGGACTGAGACAGTGGACACATCGGAGACAACAGGGACTGAGACAGTGGACATGCCTGAGACAACACACATATCTGTGACAACAGAGTCTGAGACAATGGACATGCCTGAGACTACAGGGACTGAGACAATGGACATGTGCGAAACAACTGTGATTGGGACATTGGTCATGTCTGAGACAACAGGGACTGAGAGAGTGGGCATGTGTGAAACAACAGGGACTGAGACAGTGGACACGTATGAGACAACAGGTTTCGAGACAGTGGACATGTCTGAGACAACAGAGACTGAGACAGATCACATGTCTGAGAAAGTGGATCTGTTGACTTTCTCACACACAAACACACACACACACATACACACTGATGAACTGGGTATATCAGGGGGATCACAAACTTTTTACTTTGGACTGACCAGTGTCACATGTATGTCCCCATAGGAAAATGGCCAGATATGATGGGCTAGAGGGCACACCCTGCATCTCCAGATGTTTCCAAACATTGGATTCCTGGGTCGTCTGGTGCCTAAGCCTCCAAAAGGCCACAGGCAGCAAAGCAACATGGGCTGAGACAGAGGACATATCTGAAACTTCCAGGACCGAAACTTTGGACCTGTCTGATAAAAGAGGAAATGAGACAGTGTGCATGTCTGATACAACTGCAATTAAGACCGTGTTCATGTCTGAGACAACGGGGACTGAGACAGCCTACAGGTCTGAAACAACAGGGACTGAGACAGTAGAAATATCTGAAACATCATGGACTGAAACAGTGGACATGTCTGAAACAACACGGACTGAGACAGTGGATATGTCTGACATAGCACACATATCCGAGACAACAGGTTCTGAGACCATGGACATGTCTGAGACCACACGGAATGACACAATGGATATGTGTCAAACAACAGGGACTGAGACAGTGGACATGTCTGAGACATAGGGACTGAGACAGTGGTCAGGTCTGAATTAAGATGGTTCAATACAGTAGACCTGTCTGAGACAATAGAGACTGAGACAGTTGACATGACTTCACCAGTGGACAAGTCCTCTCTGAGATGACAGTGACTGAGACATTCGACATATCTGAGAAAACAGAGACTGAGACAGTGGACAGGCCTGAGGCAACTGAGACAACATCGAATGAGACAGTGGACATGTCTGAGCCCACAGGGACTCAGAATTTGTTCATGTCTGAGACAGTTGTCATGTCTGACATAACAAGACTGAGACAGTGGACATGTCTGAAACAATACGGATTGAGACAGTGGATATGTCTGACACAACACACATATCTGAGACAACAGGTTCTGAGACCAAGGATATGTCTGAGACTGCACGGACAATGGATATGTGTCAAAAAACAGGGACACAGACAGTGGACATGTCTGAGACATAGGGACTGAGACAGTGGTCATGTCTGAATTAAGATGGTTTGATACAGTGGAACTGTCTGTGAAAATAGAGACTGAGACAGTTGACATGTCTTCGACAGTGGACAAGTCCTCTCTGAGATGACAGCAACTGAGACATTCGACACATCTGAGACAACAGGGACTGAGACAGTGGACAGGTCTGACACAACTGAGACAACATCGACTGAGACATTGGACATGTCTGAGCCACAGGGACTCAGAATTGGTACATGTCTGAGACAGCAGGGAATGAGATATTGTACATGCTTGAGAAAATGGTTACTGAGAAAGTGGACACGTCTGAGTCAACAGGCTTTTTGACAGTGCTCTTCTCTGAGACAAAAGAGACTGAGGTATCTGTCTTGTCTTCGTCAGTGGACAAGTCCTGTCTGAGATGACAGCGACAGAGACAGTCGACACATCTGAGAAAACAGGGACTAAGACAGTGGACACTTCTGAGACAACCAGGACTGAGACAGTGGACATATCTGAGAAAACAGGTAGTGAGACCTTGGACATGTCTGAGACAAGTGAATCAGATATTTGACATGTCAGAGACTGAGACAGTGGACATGTGTGAGACAAGAAGCACTGAGAGAGTAAACATGTGTGAAACAACAGGGAGTGAGAGTGGACATGTCTGAGACAAAAGTGACTGAGACATTGGATATGACTGAATCAACAGGGACTGAGACACATAGGGTATGTTGGACACAACACACATATTTGAGACAACAGGTTCTGAGACCTTGGACATGTCTGTGACAACACGGAGTGACAGAGTGGATTTGTGGGAAACAACAGGGACTGAGACAGTGAATACATGTGAGACAACCAGGACTGAGACACTGGACTTATCTGAGCAAACAGGTACTGAGAACTTGGACATGTCTGAGACAACAGGGAATCAGATATTTGACATGTCTGAGACTGCAGGGACTTAGACACTGGACATATCTGAGACAACCGGGACTGACACTTTGGACATGTCTGAGAGAACAGGGACTGAGACAGTGGACATGTCTGAGACAAGAGGCACTGGGACAGTAAACATGTGTGAAACAACAGGGAATGAGACAGTGGACATGTCTGAAATACACAGACTGAGAAAGTGGATATGTCTGACACAACATACATATCTGAGACAACAGGTTCTGAGACCATGGACATGTCTGAGACCACAGGGACTGACACAATGGATATGTGACAAACAACAGGGACTGAGACAGTGGACATGTCTGAGACATAGGGACTGAGACAGTGGACACGTCAGAATTAAGATGGTCCGATACAGTGGACCAGTCTGAGACAATAGAGACTGAGACAGTTGTCATGTCTGAGACAACAGGGACTGATATAGTGGAAATGTCTGAGATAACAGAGACAGAGATAGTGGACATGTCTGAGAGAACACACATATCTGTGACAACAGTGTCTGGGACTATGAATAAGTGTGTGACAACAGGTGCTGAGACAGTGGACATGTGTGAATAAACTGGTATTAAGACAGTTGTCATGTCTGGGACAACAGGGACTGAGACAGTGGACATGTTTGAAACAACTGGGACTGAGACAGTGGACATGTGTGAGACAACAGGAGCTGATACAGTGGACATGTCTGAGACAACAGGGACTGAGGCAGTGGAAATGTCTGAGAAAACACACATATCTGAGAAAGCATGGTATCAAACCATCCACATCTCAGAGACAACAAGGACTGAGACAGTGGCCATGTGTGAAACAACTGTGACTGACACAGTGTTCATGTCTGAGACAACAGGAACTGATACAGTGGACATGTGTGAGACAACAGCTACTGAGACAGGTGGACATGTCTGTGACAACTGGGATTTAGAGCATGGACACATCTAAAACAATCTGGAATAAGACAGGTGACATGTCTGAAACAACAGGGATGGAGACAGTAGATATATCTGAAACAACAGGGACTGAGACAGTGGACACATCTGAGACAACAGGGTTCGATACAGTGGACCTGTCTGATACAACAGGGAATGATACAGTGGACATGTCTGATACAACTGTGACTAGGAGCGTGTTCATGTCTGAGACAACGGGGACTGAGACAGTGGACATATTTGAGACATCAGAGACTGAGACAGTTGACATTTCTGAGTCAGTGGATATGTCGACTTTCTCACACACACATTCACACACACACACACACACACACACACACAGGGATGAACTGGGTATATCGGGGGATCACAAACTTTCTACTTTGGACTGACCGGTGTTACTTTTGTGTCCCCATGGGAAAATGGCCAGATATGATGGGCTAGACGGTGCACTCTGCATCTCCAGATCTTTCCAAACACTGGATTCCTGGGTCTACTGTGCCCTGAGCCTCCAGAAGGCGGAAAGCAGCAAAGCAACATCCTACTCATTCCAGTTTTGAAGCAAGTGAGGTGTTTCATGTTGCCACTGGCCTGTAGTTGCTGGTAACCAGGATTCGGAGTTGTTTTTGGACTGAAGTCATAAAGGTGAGGTCACTTCCTGGGGTCTTCTGACCCTAGCCTCTTCCTCACTGAGACAACAGGGATTGAGACAGTGGACATATCTGAAGGAACAGTGACTGAGCCAGTGGACATGTCTGAGACAACACACATATCTGTGACAACAGTGTCTGAGACTATGAACAAGTGTGAGACAACAGTTACTGAGACAGTGGACATGTGTGAAAAAACTGGCATTGAGACATTTGTCATGTCTGAGACAACAGGGACTGAGACAGTGGACATATCTGAGACAAGAGGCACTGGGACAGTAAACATGTGTGAAACAACAGGGAATGAGACAGCGGACATGTCTGAGACAACAGGGAATGACACAATGTATATATCTGAAACAACAGGGACTGTGACTGTGGACATGTCTTGTCTGAGACAACAGGCACTGTGACAGTGGACATGTCTGAGACAACAGGGACTGAGAAAGTGGACATGTCTGAGACAACAGGGACTGATACAGAGGAAATATCTGAGACAATAGGGACTGAGATAGTGGACATGTCTGAGACAACACACATATCTGAGAAAACAGGGTCTGAGACCATTGACATGTCTGAGACAACAGGGAATGAGACAGTGGATATGAGTGAAACAATTGAGACTGAGAAGGTGCTCATGTCTGAGACAACAGGGTTCCAGATAGTGGACCTGTCTGAGATAATAGAGATTGAGACAGTTGACATGTCTTCGTGAGAGGACAAGTCCTGTCTGAGATGACAGAAACTGAGACAGTAGACACATGAGACCACAGGGCCTGAGACAGTGGAAACATCTGAGACAACCAGTAATGAGACAGTGGACATGTCTGAGACAACAGGGATTGACACAGTGGATATGTCTGAGACAACCGAGACTGAGACTTTGGACATGTCTGAGATAACAGGGACTGAGACAGTGAACATGTCTGAAACAACTGCAATGAAGAGCGTGTTCTCATGTCTGAGAAATCAGGAAATGAGACAGGCTACATGTCTGAAACAACAGGGACTCAGACAGTAGATATATCTAAAACAACAGGGACTGATACAGTGCACATGTCTGAGACAAGAGGGACTGAGACAGTGGACATATCTGAAGGAACAGGGACTGAGACAGTGGACATGTCTGAGACAACACACATATCTGTGACAACAGTGTCTGAGACTATGAACAAGTGTGAGACAACAGTTACTGAGAGAGTGGACATGTGTGAAAAAACTGGCATTGAGACATTTGTCATGTCTGAGACAACAGGAACTGAGACAGTGGACACATCGGAGACAACAGGGACTGAGACAGTGGACATGTCTGAGACAACACACTTATCTGAGACAACAGAGTCTGAGACCATGGACATGCCTGAGACAACAGGGACTGAGACATTGAACCTGTGTGAAAAACTGGGACTGGGATAGTGGTCATGTCTGAGACAACAGGGACTGAGAGAGTGATCATGTGTGAAACAAGAGGGACTGAGACAGTGGACACATATGAGACAACAGGTTTTGAGACAGTAGACATGTCGAAGAGAACAGAGACTGAGACAGTTGATATGTCTGAGACAGTGGACATGTTGACTTTCACACATACACACACACACACACACACACACACACTGATGAACTGGGTATACAAGGGGGATCACAAACTTTCAAGTTTGGACTGACCAGTGTCACATGTATGTCCCCATGGGAAAATGGCCAGATATGATGGGATAGAGGGCACACCCTGCATCTCCAGATGTTTCCAAACACTGGTTTCCTGGATCTTCTGGGGCTTGAGCCTCCAAAAGGCCGCAAGCAGCAAAGCAACATCCTACTCAGTCCAGTCTTTCAAGACAAGTGAGGTGTTTCAGGTTGCCACTGGCCTGTAGTTGCTGGTAATCAGGACTCTGAGTTCTTTTTGAACTGATGTCATAAAGGTGAGATTATTTCCTGGGGTCTTATGACATTAGTCTCTTCCTCACTGAGAGAACAGGGACTGCGACAGTGGACATGTGTGAGACAACAGGGATGGACACAGTGGACATGTGTGTCATCCAGGACTGAAACTTTGGACCTGTCTGATACAGAGGTAATGAGACAGTGTTCATGTCTGATACAACTGCGACTAAGTGCATGTTCATGTCTGAGACAACGGATACTGAGACAGGGTACAGGTCTGAAACAACAGGGACTGAGACAGTAGAAATATATGAAGCAACATGGACTGAGACAGTGGACATGTCTGAAACAACACGGACTGAGAAAGTGGATATGTCTGATACAACACACATATCTGAGATAGGTTCTGAGACCATGGACATGTCTGAGACCCCACGAACTGACAGAATGGATATGTGTCAAACAACAGGGACTGAGACAGTGGAAATGTCTGAGACATAGGGACTGAGACAGTGGTCACGTCTGAGTTAAGATGGTCCGATACAGTGGACCAGTCTGAAACAATAGAGACTTACACAGTTAACATGTCTTCGCCAGTGGATAAGTCCTCTCTGAGATGACAGCAACTGAGACATTCGACACATCTGAGACAACAGGGACTGAGACAGTGGACAGGTCTAAGACAACTGAGACAACATCGACTGAGACAGTGGACATGTCTGAGACCACAGGGACTCAGAATTTGTACATATCTGAGACAGCAGGGAATGAGATATTGTACATGCTTGAGAGAACGGTTACTGAGATAATGGACACATATTAGTCAACAGGATTTTAGACAGGTTCCTCTCTGAGACAATAGAGACTGAGGCAGCTGATATTTCTTCATCACTGGACAAGTCCTGTCTGAGATGACAGCGACTGAGACAGTCAACACATTTGAGACAGCAGGGACTGAGACATTGGAAACATCTGAGAAAACAGGGACTGAGACCTTGGACATTGCTGAGACAATAGGGTATCAGACATTGTAAATGTCTGAGACTGCAGGGACTCAGACACTTGACATATCTGAGACAACCGGGATTGAGATTTTGGCCATGTCTGAGAGAACAGGGCCTGTGACATTGTACATGTCTGACTCAAGAGGCACTGAGACAGTAAACATGTGTGAAACAACTGGGGCTGAGACAGTGGTCATGTCTGGGATAGCAAGGACTGAGAACTTGGACATGTCTCAGAAAACAGGGAATCAGACATTGTAAATGTCTGTGACTGCAGGGACTCAGACACTTGACATATCTGAGAATACTGGACCAGAGACTTTGGACCTATCTGAGACAACAGGGAATGAGACACTGGAAATGCCTGAGACAACATGGACTGGGACTGTGGACATGTCTGAGACAACAGGTACAGAAACGGTGGACATGTCTGAGACAACAGGTACAGAAACGGTGGATATGTCTGAGACAACAGGGACTGACACAGTGGACATGTCTGAGACAACGGGAACTGAGAACTTGTACATGTCTGTGATAACAGGTACTGACACAATGCACTTGTCTGAGACAACATGGACTGAGATAGTGGATATGTCTGAGACAAAACTAATTGAGACAGTGTACATGTCTGAGATAACAGGGAATTAGACATTGGACATGTCTGAGACAACAGTGAATGAGACAGTGGACAAGTGTGAAAAACAGGGAATGAGACGGAGGACCTGTCTGAGACAATAGGGACTGAGACAGTGGACATGTCTGAGTCAACAGGGCTTGAGACCAAGGACATGTCTGAGAGAACAGGGACGGAGACAGTGGATATGTCTGGGACAACATGCACTGAGACAGTGGACAAGTGTAAAACAACAGGGAAGGAGACAATGGACATGTCTGAGAAAACAGTGACTGAGACAGTGGACAACTCTGAGTCAACAGGGTTTGATAAAGTGGACTTGTCTGAGACAATAGAGGCTGACAGTTGTCATCTCTTAGCCAATGTACAAGTCTTGTCTGAGATGACAGGGAATGGGACAATCAACACATCTGAGACAACCAGGACTGAGACTGTGGACATATCTGAGACAACAATTGCTGAGACAGTGGCCATGTCTGAGACAGCAGGGACTGAGAAAGTGGGCATGTCTGATACAACTGCAACTAAGAGCTTGTTCACGTCTGAGACAACGGGAGCTGTGACAGGCGACATGTCTGAAAACAACAGGGACTGACCCAGTAGATATATCTGAGAGATCAGGGAGACAGTGGATATGTATGAGATAACAGGGACTGGGACAGTGGACTTGTGTGAGACAACATCGACTGAGACAGTGGACACATTTAAGACAACAGGGAATCAGACACTGGAAATGTCTGAGACTTCAGGAACTCAGACACAGGACATATCTGAGACAACCGGGACTGAGACATTGGACATGTCTGAGAAAACAGCGAATGAGATAGTGGACATGTCTGAGACAACAGGGACTGACACAGTGGATATGTCTGAAACAACAGGGACTGAGACAGTGAACAAGTCTAAGACAGCAGGGACTGAGACAGTGAACAAGTCTAAGACAACAGGGACTGAGACAGTGGATATGTCTGATACAACTGCGACTAAGAGAGTTTTCATATCTGAGACAACATGGGTGAGACAGTGGACTTATCTGAGCCCACAGGGACAGAGACATTGGACTTGTCTGAGACAAGAGGAACTGACACAGTGGACAAGTCCGAGACAACAAGGAATGAGACAGTGGACGTGTTTGATACAACTGAGACTAAGAGAGTGTTCATGTCTGAGAGATGGGGACTGACAGAGTGTAAATATCTGAGCCAACAGGGACTGAGGCATCGGACTTCTCTGAGACAACAGGGACTCTCTCAGTATGTATGTATGAAACAACAGAGACTGAGACAGTGGAGAACTCTAGACATACTGGGACAGTGGACATGTCTGATACAAATGCAATTAAGAGTGAGTTCATGTCTGAGACAATGGGGATTAAGACCAGTGACATTTCTGAAACAACATGCCTGAGACAGGACATATATCAGAAACAACAGGGACCGAGACTGTGGAAATGTCTGAGACAAGAGGGACTGAGAGGGTGGACATGTCTGAGACAACAGGGAATGATACAGTGGACATGTCTGGAAAAAAGGGACTGAGACACTGGAAATATCTGAGCCAACACATAAATCTGAGAAAACAGGGTCTGAGAACAACAACATATCTGAGACAACAGGAAATGAGACAGTGGACATGTGTGAAACAACTGACTGAGACAGTGTTCATGTTCGAGACCACAAGGTTCTAGACAGTGCACCTGTCTTAGACAATAGAGACTGAGACAGTTCACATGTCTTCGCAAGTGCACAAGTCCTGTCTGGGATGACAGAGACTGAGATAGTTGACACATCTGATCCAACAGGGACTGATACAGTGGACATATGTCAGACAACCAGGACTGAGACAGTGGACATATCTGAGAGAACAGGGACTGAGAAAGTGTACATGTCTGTGACAGCAGGGAGAGACAAAGTTTATTATGTCTGAGACAACCGGGACTGAGACTTTGGACATGTCTGAGACAACAGTGACTGAGATAGTGGTTATGACTGATACAACTGTGACTAAGAACGTGTTAAAGTCTGAGACAACGGGGACTGAGACAGGCTACATGTCTGAAACAACAGTGATTGAGACAGTAGTTATATCTGAAACAACAGGGACTGAGACCTTGGACACGACTGAGACAACAGGGAAACAAACATTGGACCTGTCTGAGACTGCAGGGACTCAGAACCCAGACATAACTGATACAAACAGGACTGAGACTTTGGACATGTCTGAGAAAACAGGGACTGGGACAGTGGACATGTCTGAGACAACAGGCACTGAAACAATGGACTTAGACATTGGACATGTCTGAGACAACAGGGACTGAGACAGTGGACAAGTGGGAAACAACAGGGATTGAGACAGTGGAACTGTCTATGAAAATAGTGACTGAGACAGTGGACATGTCTGAGTCAACAGGGTATGAGACCATGGACATGTCTGAGAGAACAGGGACGAAGAGAGTGGACATGGCTGGGACAACATGCACAGAGACAGTGTACAGTGTGAAACAACAGGTAATCAGACAATGGACATGTCTGAGACAACAGGGACTAAGACAGTGGACAAGTCTGAGTCAACAGGGATCGAGAAAGTGGACTTGTCTGAGACAATAGAGTCTGAGACAGTTGACATGTCTTAGCCAGTGGACAAGTCCTGTCTGAGATGACAGGGACTGAGACAGTGGACACATCTGAGACAACAGGGACTGAGACAGTTTACACATTTGAGACAAGCAGGACTGAGACTGTGGACATATCTGAGACAACAGTTGTTGAGACAGTGGATATATTAGTCAGTTTTCTGTTGCTCTGATAAAGCACCATGACCAAGGAACTTATAAAAGGAAGAGTTTATTTGAGCTTACGATTGGTGGTTCCAGGGAATTAGAGTCCATTGTGGTGGGAGGCCTGGCGGCTGGATCTGGAGCAGCAAACCCAGGGTCACATCTCGCAAAGAGCACAGGAAACAGAGAGGGCAACTGTAGACCACAGAGGCTTATTAAAACTCACTAAGACTGCCCCCAGTGACACACTTCCCCCAGCATGGCCACATCTTCTAAGACCTCCAAAAACAGCGCCACCAACTGGAGACAAATGTCTGAATACCTAGAGCCTATGGGGGACACTCATGCAGACAACCACAGTGGACATGTCTGAGACAACAGGGACTGAGACAATGGACATGTCTGATAAAACTGCAACTAAGAGCGTGTTCATGTCTGAGACAACGGGAGCTGACAGGCGACATGTCTGAAAACAACAGGGACTGATACAGTAGATATATGTGAGAGAACAGAGAATGAGAGAGTGGACATATCTGAGACAACAGGGACTGAGAAAGTGGACATGTATGAGACAACAACGACTGAGACAGTGGACATGTCTGAGAACACAGGGACTCAGAATATGTACATGTCCAAGACAGCAGGGAATTAGATATTGGACATGCTTGAGACAAAAGGGACTGAGACAGTGGACACATATGAGTCAACAGAGTTCTAGACGGTGCACCTGTCTGAGACAATAGAGACTGAGACAGTTGACATGTCTTCGCTAGTGGACAAGTCCTGTCTGAGATGATAGTGACTGAGACAGTGGACACATCTGAGACAACAGGGAATGAGACAGTGGAAACATCTGAGACAAGCAGGACTGAGACTGTGAACATATCTGAGACAACAGTTATGGAGACCTTGGACATGTCTGTGATAACAGGGAATCAGACATTTGACATCTATAAGACTGCAGGGACTCAGACACTGGTCATGTCTGGGACAACCGGGACTGAGACATGGGACATGTATGAGAGAAGAGGGACTGAGCCAATGGACATGTCTGAAGCAACAGGAAATGAGAGAGTGAACTTGTGAGAAACAACAGGGAATGAGACAGTGGACATGTCTGAAACTATATGGACTGAGACAGTGGACATGACTGACTCACGATGGTTTGACACATTTTACCCCTCTGAGACAATAGAGACTGAGACAGTTGACATGTGTTCGCCAGTGGACAAGTCCTGTCTGAGGTGACAGCCACTGAGAATTTATTTGGACACACCTGAGACAACAGGGACTGAGAGAGTGGATACATCTGAGATAACCAGGATTGAGAGAGTGGACATATATGGACAACAGATATGAAAGACTGGACATGTCTGAGACAACAGGGACTGACACAGTGGATATGTCTGAAACAACAGGGATTGAGACAGTGGACAAGTCTGAGGCATCAGGGACTGAGACAGTGGACATGACTGATACAACTGTGATTAAGAGTGTGTTCATGTATGATACAATGGGGACTGAGACAGTGGACATATCTGAGACAACAGGGACTGAGACAGTGGACATGTCTGAGAAAACAGGTACTGACTCAGAGGATAGCTCTGAGACAACTGGGGCTAAGATTTTGGACATGTCTGAGACAAGAGAGAATGAGACAGTGGACATGTCTGATACAACTGTGTCTGAGACAACAGGCACTGAGACAGGGGATATGTGTGAAACAACAGGGAATGAGACAGTGGACATGTCTGAGACAACAGGGACTGAGACAGTGGACTCGTCTGAGTCAACAGGGTTTGAGTCTGCGGACCTGTCTGAGAATAGCAACTGAGACAGTTGACATGTCTTCACCTGTGGACAAGCCCTATCTGTGAGACAGCAACTAAGACAGTGGACACATCTGAGACAACAGGGCCTGAGACAGTAGACACCTCTGAGACAACTGGGACTGAGAGAGTGCACATGTCTGAGGCAACAGGCAGTGACACAGTGGATATATCTGAAACAACAGGGACTGAGGAAGTGGACAAGTCTGAGACAACTGGGACAGAGACAGTGGACATATCTGATACACCCGTGACTAGGAGCGTGTTCATGTCTGAGAGAACAGGGACGGAGATAGTGGACATGTCTGTCTCAACATGATTCAAGAGAGTGGACCAGTCTGAGACAATAGAGACTGAGACAGTTGATATGTCTTCGTCAGTGGCCAAGTCCTGTCTGATATGACAGGTACTGAGACAGTGGACACATCTGAAACAACAGGGACTGACAGTGTACAAATCTGTGTCAACCAGGACTGAGACAGTGGACACATCTGAGACAACAGGGACTGATACAGAGGACATGTCTGAGATAACAGGGACTGAGACAGTGGATATGTTTGAGACAACACATATCTGAGAAAATAGGGTGTGAGATAATCGACATGTCTGAGACACCAGGGAATGAAACAGTGGACATGTGTGAAACAACTGCAACTGAGACTGTGGTCATGTCTGAATTAAGAGGGTTGGAGACAATGGACTTGTCTGATACAATATTGGCTGAGACAGTTGATATGTCTTCGCCAGTGGACAAGTCCTGTTGGTGATGACAGGGAATTAGACAGTGGACATGTCTGATACAACTGCGACTAAGAGCGTGTTCATGTCTGAGACAATGGGAATTAAGACAGTGGACATATCAGAGACAACAGGGAATGAGAGAGTGGACATGTCTGAGACAACAGGCACTGACACAGTGGATATGTCTGAAACAGCAGGGAATGAGACACTGGACAACTCTGAGAAAACAGGTACTGAGACAGTGGACATGTCTGATAAAGCTGCGACTGAGTGTGTTAATGTCTGAGACAACGGGGACTGTGACAGTGGACATATTTGAGACAAAAGGGACTCAGACAGTGAAGTTCTCTGAGATAACAGGGACTGACACAGCGGATATATCTGAAACAACAGGGCCGGAGACAGTGGACAAGTCTGAGACAACAGGTACTCTGACAGTGGACATGCCTGATGCAACTGTGACTAAGAGAGTGTACATGTCAGAGACAACGGGGAATGAGACAGGTGGCATTTCTGAAAGAACAGGGAATGAGACAGTAGATATATCAGAAACAAGAGGGACTGAGACTGTTGACATGTTTGGGACAACAGAGACTGAGACAATGGACATGTGTGGGTCAACAGAGACTGACACTGTGGATATGTCTGAGATAACAGGGACTGAGATGGTAGATATATCTGAGACAATACACATATCTGAGAAAACAGGGTCTGAGACAATTGATATGTCTGAGACAAAAGGGAATGAGACAGTGGACATGTGTGCAATAACCTTGACTGAGACAGTGGTCATGTCTGAGACAACAGTGTTCTAGACAGTGGACCTGTCTGAGAAAATAGAGTCTGAGACAGTTGACATGTCTTCGCAAGTGGACAAGTCCTGTGTGAGATGACAGATATTGAGACATTTGACACATCTGAGCCAACAGGGACTGAGGCAGTGGACACATCTGAGACAACAAGGACTGAGACAGTGGACATAACTGAGACAACAGGGACTGAGAAATTTTACAAGTATGAGACAACAGGGAGTGACAAACTTTATATGTCTGAGACAACAGGGACTGAGACAGTGGATATGTCTGATACAACTGCGACTAAGAGCATGTTCATATCTGAGACAACGGGGAGTGAGACAGGCTTCATGTCTGAAACAACAGTGATTGAGGCAGTAGTTATCTCCAAAACAACAGGGACTGAGACCTGGGACATGACTGAGACAAAAGGGAATCAAATATTCGACCTGTCTGATACTGCAAGGACTCAGACACTGGATATATCTGAGACAACCGGGACTGAGATTTTGGACATGTCTGAGAGAACAGGGACTGGGACAGTGGACATGTCTGAGACAACAGGCACTGAAACAGTGGACTTAGACATTGGAAATGTCTGAGACAACAGGGACTGAGACAGAGGACAAGTGTGAAACAACAGGGAATGAGAAAGTGGACTTGTCTGAGACAATACGGACTGAGACAGTGGACATGTATGAGTCAACAGGGTTTGAGACCATGGACATTTCTGAGAGAACATTGACGGAGACAGTGGACATGGCTGGGAAAACATGCACTGAGACAGTGGCTAAGTGTGAAACAACAGGGAATGAGACAATGGACATGTGTGAGACAACAGGGACTGAGATAGTGGACAAGTCGAAGTCAACAGGGTTCGAGAAAGTGGACTTGTCTGAGACAAAAGAGGCTGAGACAGTTGACATGCCTTAGCCAGTGGACAAGTCCCATCTGAGATGACAGTGAATGAGAAAGTGGACACATCTGAGACAACAGGGACTGAGACAGTGGACATATCTGAGACAACAGATACTGAGATAGTGGACATGTGTGAGACAACAGGGACTGAGACACTGGACATGTCTGATACAACTGCGACTAAGAGCATGTTCATGTGTGAGACAATGGGAGATGTGACAGGCGACATGTCTGAAAACAACAGGGACTGACACAGTAGATATATCTGAGAGAACAGGGAATGAGACATTGGACATGTCTGAGACAACAGGAATGAGAGAGTGGACATATATGGGAAAACATCGACTGGGACAGTGGACATATCTGAGAACACAGGGACTCAGAACATGTACATGTCCAAGATAGCAGGGAATGAGATATTGGACATGCTAGAGAAAACATGGACTGAGACAGTGGACATATCTGAGACAACAGGTACGGAGACCTTGCACATGTCTGCGACAACAGGGAATCAGACATTTGACATCTATGAGACTGCAGGGACTCAGACACTGGGCATATCTGAGAGAATCGGGACTGAGACTTTGGACATATCTGAGATAAGAGGGACTGAGCCAATGGACATGTCTGAGACAACAGGCACTGAGACAGTGAACTTGTGTGAAACAACATTGAATGAGACAATGGACATGTCTGAAAAAATATGGACTGAGACAGTGGACACGACTGACTCAACATGTTTCGAGACATTGGACCAATTTGAGACAATAGAGACTGAGACAGTTGACATGTCTTCGACAGTGGACATGTCCTGTCTGAGGTGACAGCCACTGAGAATTTGGACACACCAGAGACAAAAGGGACTGAGACAGTGGACACATCTGAGACAACCAGGAATGAGAGAATGGACATATCTGAGACAACAGGTATGAGAGAGTGGACATGTCTGAGACAACAGGAAATGAGACATTGCATATGTCTGAAACAACAGGGATTGAGACAGTGGAAAAGTCTGAGGAAAAAGGGACTGAGACAGCGGACATGTCTAATACAATTGCGAATAAGATCGTGTTCATGTCTGAGACAATGGGGACTGACACAGTGGACATATCTGAGACAACAGGGACTGAGACAGTGGACATGTCTGAGACAACAGGGACTGACACAGTGGATATGTCTGAAACAACAGGGACTGAGACTGTGGACAAGTCTGAGGCAACAGGGACTGAGACAGTGGACATGATTGATACCACTGCAATAAAGAGTATGTTCGTGTCTGAGACAACAAGGACTGAAACAGGTGACATTTTTGAAACAAAATGGATTGACACAGTAGATATATCTGAAAAAACAGGGACTGAATCTGTGGATATGTCTTAGACAATGGGGACTGAGACAGTGGCCATGTCTTAGACTGCAGGGAATCAGACACTGGATATGTCTAAGACTTCAGGGACTCAGACACTGGACATATCTGAGACAACTGGGACTGAGACTTTGGACATGTCTGAGACAACAGGGACTTACACAGTGGATATGTCTGAAACAACAGGGAATGAGACAGTGGACAAGTCTGAGACAACAGGGACTGAAACATTGGACATGTGTGATACAACTGCGAGTAAGAGAGTGTTCATGTCTGAGACAACATGGACTGAGACAGTGGACATATCTGAGCCAACAGGGACTGAGACGTTGGACTTGTCTGAGACAACAGGGACTGACACAGAGGATATGTCAGTGACAACCGGGACTGAGAATTTGGAAATGTCTGAGACAACAGGGACTGAGGCAGTGGACATGTCTGATACAATTGCGACTAAGAGTGTGTTCATGTCTGAGACAATGGGGACTGAGACACGCTACATGTCTGAAACAACAGGGACTGAAACAGTAGTTATATCTGAAACAACAGGGACTGAGACATTGGACATGTCCGATACAACAAGGACTGAGAGAGTGGACATATCTGAGATATCAGGGACTGAGAAAGTGGATAAGTGTGAGACAACAGGGACTGCCACAGTGGATATGTCTGAAACAACAGGGACTGAGACAGTTTACAAGTCTGAGACAATAGAGACTGAGACATGGACAGGTCTGATACAACTGCGACTAAATGCATGTTCATGACTCAGACAATTGGGACTGGAGAGTGGACATATCTGAGAAAACAGGGACTGAGACAGTGGACATATCTGAACCAACAGGGACTGAGACAATGGACAAATCTCAGAAACAGGGACTAAGAGAGTGGTCATGTCTGATCCAACTGCGACTAAGAGCGTGTTCATATCTGAGACAGTGGGGACTGGTGATATTTCTGTAACAACACAGACTGTGACAATAGATATATCTGAAACAATAGGAACTGAGACTGTAGGTATGTATTAGACAATGGAGACTGAAACAGTGGACATGTCTGAGACAACAGGGACTGCTACAGTGGACATGTCTGAGACAACAGCATCTGAGACAGTGCAAATGTCTTAGACAACAGGGAATCAGACATTGGAAATGTCTCAGAATTCAGGGACTCAGACACTGGACATATCTGAGACAACAGGGACTGAGACTTTGGACATGTCTGAGACAACAGGGAGTGAGATTGTGGGCATGTCTGAGACAACAGGGACAGACACAGTATATATGTCTGAAAAAAACATGGACTGAGATAGTGGACAAGTCTGCGACAACAGGGACTGAGACAGTGGACATGTCTGATACTACTGTGATAAAGAGCATGTTCATGTCTGAGATAAGGGGGACTGAGACAGGTGACTTTTCTGAAACCACAGAGATTGACACAGTAGATCTATCTGAACAAACAGTCACTGAGTCTGCGGATATGTCTTAGACAACCAGGACTGAGACTTTGGACATGTCTGAGACAACAGCGATTGAGATAGTGGACATGTCTGAGACAACATGGACTGACACAGTGGATATGTCTGAAACAACAGGGACTGAGACAGTGGACATGTCTGATACTACTGTGATAAAGAGCGTGTTCATGTCTGAGACAAGGGGGACTGAGACAGGTGACAATTCTGAAACCACAGGGATTGACACAGTAGATATATCTGAACAAACAGTGACTGAGTCTGCAGATATGTCTTAGACAATGTGGACTGAGACAGTGGACAAGTCTGAGCCAACAGGGTCTGATACAGTGGACATGTCTTAGACAACAGGGAATCAGACATTGGATATGTCTGAGAATTCTGGTACTCAGGCACTGTACATATCTGAGACAACCAGGAATGAGACTTTGGACATGTCTTAGACAACAGGGAATCAGACATTGGATATGTCTGAGAATTCTGGTACTCAGGCACTGTACATATCTGAGACAACCGGGAATGAGACTTTGGACATGTCTGAGACAACAGGGAATCAGACATTGGATATGTCTGAGAATTCTGGTACTCAGGCACTGTACATATCTGAGACAACCAGGAATGAGACTTTGGACATGTCTTAGACAACAGGGAATCAGACATTGGATATGTCTGAGAATTCTGGTACTCAGGCACTGTACATATCTGAGACAACCGGGAATGAGACTTTGGACATGTCTGAGACTACAGCGACTGAGATAGTGGACATGTCTGAGACAACAGGGAATGACACAGTGGATATGTCTGAAACAACAGGGAATGAGACAGTGGACAATTCTGAGACAACAGGGTCTGAGACAGTGGACATGTATGATACAACTGCTACTAAGAGAGTGTTCATGTCTGAGACAACATGGACAGAGAGAGTGGACATATCTGAGCCAACAGGGACTGAAACATTAGACTTGTCTGAGACAACAGAGACTGACACAGTGGATATGTCTGAGACAACCAGGACTGAGAATTTGGACATGTCTGAGACAACAGGGACTGAGACAGTGGACATGTCTGATACAATTGTGACTAAGAGCGTGTTCATGTCTGAGACAAAGGGGATGGAGACAGGCTACATGTCTGAAACAACAGGGACTGAGACAGTAGATATATCTGAAACAACAGGGACTGAGAGGTTGGACATGTCTGATACAACAAGGACTGAGAGAGTGGACATATCTGAGACAACATGGACTGAGAGAGTGGATAAATCTGAGACAACAGGGACTGACACAGTGGATATGTCTGAAACAACAGGGACTGAGACAGTGGACAAGTCTGAGACAACAGGGACTGAGACAGTGGACAATTCTGATACAACTGCCACTAAGAGCATGTTCATGTCTCAGACAATGGGGAGTGTAGAGTGGACATATCTGAGACAACAAGAACTGAGACAGTGGACATGTCTGAGATAACAGGGACTGACACAGTGGATATGTCTGAAACAACAGGGACTGAGATTGTGGACAAGTCTGAGAAAACAATGAATGAGACAGTGAACACGTCTGATACAACTACAACTAAGAGAGTGTACATGTCTGAGACAATGGGGACCGAGACAGTGCTCATATCTGAACCAACAGGGACTGAGACATTGGACTTGTCTGAGACAGCAGGAACTGACAGAGTGGATATGTCTGAAACAACAGGGACTGAGACACTGGCCAAATCTGAGACAACAGGGACTAAGACAGTGGTCATGTCTGATACAACTGCGACTAAGTGCATGTTCATGTCTGAGACAATGGGGACTGAGACAGGTGACATTTCTGAAACAACAGGGACTGAGACAATAGATATATCTGAAACAACAGGAACTGAGACTGTGGACATGTCTTAGACAATGGGGACTGATACAGTGGACATGTATGAGACAACATGGTCTGAGAGAGTGGACATGTCTTAGACAACAGGGAATCAGACATTGGAAATGTCTGTGACTTCAGGGACTCAGACATGGACATATCTGAGACAACTCGGACTGAGATTTTGGACATGTCTGAGACAACAGGGACTGACAATTGGATATGTCTGAACAAACAGGGACTGAGACAGTGGACAAATCTGTGACAACAAGGAATGAGACAGTGGACATATTTGATACAACTGTGACTAAGAGCGTGTTTATATCTGAGACAATGGGGACTGAGACAGTCCCCATTTTTTTCTGTCTTCCTTTCTTTTCTTTTTTATTTATGCTTTGTGTATTTCATGCATCATTTCCCAATTCAGTTCAGGCATATTTCCCCTTCCCTTCCCCCCATCCCAGCTCACCCCATCCCAGATCATGAATTCTGCCATAACTGTCCTGCATCTTTCTCTTAGTTTTTTTTTTCATTTTTTACCAATAAGTGATAATTTATGAGTACAAGTATCCCTCATATAAAACCAATTTGCAGGCTGTTGTGCCCAAACCCCTGTAGCCCCACCATCCATTGGAGGGGCGTGCTTGTATGTTCAATCAAGTTGTTCAAATGAGTGTCCAGACTATGTTGCTGTAGTTTCACCATTCACCCCAATTGCAGCCCTTACATTCTACCATGCCCCCTCTTCAGCAGATTCTTCCCTTAGGCTTAGAAAAGGGGCAAGGTGGATGAGAAGGAACAGAGTCTACTTTCTCTGGAGCTGTTGCCTTGGACTCTGGTCAATTCTGGCTGATTCGTTTCATGGGCTGAGAGTTTGTGCAGGAATAACCTTTCGAACCTTCTAATGAAGCACAAACAATTAGATATATAGGCATTTAAACAGTACTAAAATTATGGTAGGTTACTTTGGTATAGACACATATGTTTGGATGTTATGTTAATCCATGGATTACCTTTTTTTCCTGTTAAATATGACAGGATATTTCTGTGGCTTATAACATCTCCTAACCTGTAGAGGATGTAAGTTTGTGGCATCAGCCATGCGTTATTCCTCTAAGGAGAGAGGCAATAGCCAATTAGATTTGGGATATACAAGCATATGGATGCCACTGCTGCACAGGGACCGAGTCTGTGCATATATGTTAGAAACTGGGGACTGAGACAGTGGACATGTCTGAGTCAACAGGGTCTGAGAAAGTAGTTATGTCTGAAACAACAGGAACTGAGACATTGGACATGTCTGATACAACAAGGACTGAGAGAGTGGACAAGTTTGATAAAAGTGCAACTAAGAGAATATTCATGTCTGAGAAAACAGGGACTGAGACATTGGACATATCTGAGCCAACAGGGACTGAGACATTGGGCTTTTCTGAGACAACAGGGAATGACACAGTGGATATGTCTGAAACAACAGGGACTGAGACAGTGGAGATCTCTGAGACAAAAGGTACTGGGACAGTGGACATGTCTGATACAACTGTGACAAGAGTGAGTTCATGTCTGAGACAATGGGGATTAAGACAGGTGACATTTCTGAAACATCAGGGTCTGACACAGTAGATATATAAGAAACAACTGGGACTGAGACTGTGGACATGTCTGAGACAACAGGGACTGAGACAGTGAACATGTATGAGACAACAGGGAGTGAGACAGTGGACATGTCTGTGCCAAAACACATATCTGATGAAACAGGGTCTGAGACCATGGACATGTCTGAGACAACAGGGAATGAGACAGTGGACATGTGTGAAATAACTGCGATTGAGACAGTGGTCATGTCTGTGACATTACCACCTACTCTAAGATATAATGCTTTGCTATTGCACATGTGATACTTATAACATGTTAGGTGGAATTATGACCCTGCCATCGTTTGCAATTGACATTTAAGCAGAGGCTATTTATTGGGTGTCAAGTTGACAAGGGGTGGACTTGTGATGGTTAATCCTGGGTGTCAACTTGACTGGACTAAGGAACAAATAAGAGAAAAGGATTTTCTGATTGGACCACCTCAACCCGGATGGCCAACCCCAAATGTGGGTGTTGCCTTCTGCTGGCAGGCTTGCTTCTCTCATCTGGTGAGTTTGTCTTGCTGCTGTGATCAGCCTTTCGGATCCCAGCGTCTACTGAGACTGGCGGATCTCCAAAATCCATTCGGGCCTTCAGCACTGGACTGGGACTGCTGAGTCATCCAGCCTTGCGGACTGAGCAGTTCCCTGGATTCTGAGCCTCTCCAGTTTGGCGCTACTGTTGAGCTCCATCATGTGAGCAAATCAATAAATTGTATATAGTTATATATTCATCCTGTTGCTTCTGTTTCTTTAGAGAACCCTGACTAATACAGAGATCATGGACATGCCTGGGACAACAGGGACTGAGAGAGTGGACATGTGTGAAACAACTGGGACTGAGACAGTTGACATGTCTGAGACAACACACGTATTTGTGACAACAGGGTATGAGACCATGGACATGTGTGTGACAACAGGGACTGAGACAGTGGGCACGTGTGAAACAACTGGGACTGAGACAGTGGACATGTGGGAGACAATAGAGTCTGAGTTATTTGACATGTCTTCGCCAGTGGACAAGTCCTGTCAGATGACATTGACTGAGACAGTGGACACATCTGAGACTACAGGGACTGAGACAATGGACACATTGGAGACAACTAGGACTGAGACAGTGGACATGTCTGAGACAACAGGGCTTCCAACAGTGGACATGTCTGAGACAACTGTGAATAAGAGGGTGTTTATGTCTGAGACAACAGAGACTGAGACAGGCGACATTTTTGAAACAACAGGGACTGAGACATTAGATATATCTGAAACAACATGGACTGAGACAGTGACAAATCTTATACAACAGGAGCTGAAACATTGGACATGTCTGAGACAACCGGGAATGATACAGTGGATATGTTTGAGACAACAGGGAATGAGACACTACATATAACAGAAAAAACAGAGACTGAGACAGTGGACATGTCTTAGACAACAGGGATTTAGAGCGAGGACACATCTATGACAATGGGGATTCAGACAGGTGAGATTTTTGAAACAACGTGGAATGAGACAGTAGATATAAGTAAAACACCAGGGACTGAGACAGTGGACATGTCTGATACAACAGGTTCTGAGACCTTGGACATGTCTGAGACAAAGGGAATCAGACATTACACCTGTATGAGACTGTAGGGATTCAGACAATGGACATATCTCAGACAACTGGGACTGAGACTTTAGACATGTCTGAGAGAACAGGGACTGAGACAGTGGACATGTCTGAGACAAAAGGAACTGGGACAGGGGACATTTGTGAAACAACAGAGAATCAGACAGTGGACATGTCTGAGACAATAGGGACTGAGACAGTGGACATGGCTGAGACAACAGAGACTGAAACAGTGGACTCATCAGAGTCAACAGGGTTCGAGACAGTGGACCTCTCTGAGAATAGCGACTGAGACAGTTGACATGTCTTCGCCAGTGGACAAGTCCTATCACTGATGACAGCGACTGAGACAGTGGACACATCTGAGACAACAGGGAATGAGACAGTGGACACATCTGAGACAACAGGGACTGAGAGAGTGCACATGTCTGAGACAACAGGGACTGACACAGTGGACATGTCTGAAACAACAGGGACTGATACGGTGGACAAGTCTGAGACAACAGGGACTGAGACACTGGATATGTCTGATACAACTGCAACAAAGAGCGTGTTCATGTCTGAGACAACGGGGACTGAGACAGGCGACATTTCTGAAACAACAGGGATAGAGACAGTAGATATATCAGAAACCACAGTGACTGAAACTGTGGACATGTTTGAGACAACAGACACTGAGACAGTAGACATGTCTGAAACAACAGAGACTGATACAGTGTACATGTCTGAGATAACAGTGATTGAGAGAGTGGATATATTAGAGACAATACACATATCTGAGAAAACAGGGGCTGAGATAATCGACATGTCATGCAAAAGGGAATGAGTCAGTGGACATTTGTGAAACTGAGACTGAGACAGTGGTCATGTCTGAGTCAACAGTGTTCTAGTCAGTGTACCTGTCTGAGACAATAGAGACTGAGACAATTGACATGTCTTAGACAGTGGACATGTTTACTTTCACACACACACACACATACACACACACACACACACATACACACACACAAAAACACACACACACTCTTATGAACTGGGTATATCAGGGGATGACAAACTTTCTACTTTGGACTGACCGGTGTCACTTGTGTGTCCCCGTGGGAAAATGGCTGGATATGATGGGTTAGAGGGCGCACCCTGGGTCTCCAGATCTTTCCAAACACTGGATTCCTGGGTCTACTGGGGCCTGAGACTCCAGAAGGCCGAAAGCAGCAAAGCAACATCCTACTCAGTCCAGTCTTGGAATCAAGTGACGTGTTTCATATTTCCACTGGCCTGTAGTTGCTGGTAAACAGGATTCTGAATTCTTTTTGGACTGATGTCATAAAGGTGAGGTCAGTCCTGGGTCCTCTGACTCTAGCCTCTTCCTCACTGAGACAACAGGGACTGAGACAGTGGACATGTATGAGATAACAGGGACTGACACAGTGGATATGTCTGAGAAAACCAGAACTGAGACTTTGGACATGTCTGAGACAACAGGGACTGAGACAGTGGACATGTCTGATAAAACTGTGACTAAGAGCATGTTCAGGTCTAAGAAATCGGGGACTGAGACAGTCTATATGTCTGAAATAACAGGAACTGAGACAGTGGAGATGTCTGAGACAACAGGGACTGAGACAGTGGACATGTCTGAGACAACAGGGACTGAGACATTGGACATGTCTGGAACAATAGGGACTGAGACAGTGGACATGTCTGAGACAACACACATATCTGTGACAACAGGGTCTGAGACCATGGACATGTCTGGGACAACAGAGACTGAGAAAGTTGGCATGTGTGAAACAACTGGGACCGAGACAGTGGAAATGTCTGAGACAACAGGCAATGATACAGTGGATATGTCTGAGACAAAAGGGACTGAGACAGTTGAAATGTCTGAGACAACACTCATATCTGAGAAAGCAGGGTATCAGACCATCTTCATGTCCAAGACAACAAGGACTGAGACAGTGTACATGTGTGAAGCAACTGCGACTGACACAGTGGTTATGTCTGAGACAACAGGAATTGATACAGTGGACATGTCTGAGACAATAGTGATTTAGATTGTGGACACATCTAAGAAAATTTGGAATAAGACAGGTGACATGTTTGAAACAACATGGACCGAGACAGTAGATATATCTGAAACAACAATGAGTGAGACAGTGGACATGTCTGAGACAACAGGGACTGAGACACTGGACACGTCTGAGACAACAGGGTTCCAGACAGTGGATGTGTCTGAGACAACAGGGACTGACACAGTGGACATGTCTGATACAACTGCAACTAAGAGCATGTTCTTGTCTGAGAAAACGGGGACTGAGACAGTGGACATATCTGAGACAACAGAGACTGAGACATTTGACATGTCTCAGACAGTGGACATGTTGACTTTCACACACACACACACACACACACACACACACACACAAACACTGATGAACTGGGTATATCAGGGGATCACAAACAATCTACTTTGGACTGACCGGTGTCACTTGTGTGTCCCCATGGGAAAATGGACAGATATGATTCGCTAGGGTGCACCCTGCATCTCCAGATCTTTCCAAACACTGGATTCCTGGGTCTACGTTGAGCTGACCCTCCAGAAGGCCAAATGCAGCAAAGCAACATCCTACTCAGTCCAGTCTTTGAAGCAAGTGAGGTGCTTCATGTTGCCACTGGCCTGTAGTTGCTGGTAAACAGGATTCTGAGTTCTTTTTGACTGAAGTCATAAAGGTGAGGTCACTTCCTGGGGTCCTCTGACCCTAGCCTCCTCCTTACTGAGACAACAGGGACTGAGACATTGGACATGTCTGATACAACTCGGATAAGAGCGAGTTCATGTCTGAGACAATGGGGACAGAGACATGCTACAGGTCTGAAATAACAGGGACTGAGACATTAGATGTATCTGAAACAACAGGGATTGAGACAGTTTACATGTCTGAGACAACAGTGACTGAGACAGTGGACATCTCTGAGACAACAGGGACTGAGACAGTGGACATGATTGAAACAACAGGGACTGAGACATTGGTCATGTCTGACACAAAACACATATCTGAAACAACAGGGACTGAGTCAGTGGACTTGTCTGAGACAACAGGGACTGTAACATTGGATATGTCTGAAACAAAAGGTACAGAGACAGTGGACAACTCTGACACAACAGGGTCTGAGACAGTGGACACATCTGAGTCAACATGGTTCAATACAGTGCACGTGTCTGAGACAACAGAGACTGAGCTATTTGACATGTCTTCGCAAGTGGACAAGTCCTGACTGAGATGACAGCGACTTAGAGAGTGGACACATCTGAGACAACAGGGACTGAGACAGTGGACACATTGGAGACAACCAGGTCTAAGACAGTAGACTTATCTGAGACAACAGGGATTGCAACAGTGGACATGTCTGAGACAACTGTGACTAAGAGGGTGTTCATGTCTGTGACAACAGAGACTGAGACAGGCAACATTTCTGAAACAACAGGGACTGACACAGTAGATGTATCTGAAACAACAAGGACTGAGACAGTGGACAAATCTTAGACAACAGGAACTGAAATATTGGACATGTCTGAGACAACCGGGAATGATACAGTGGATATGTCTGAGACAACAGGGACTGAGACAGTACATATCACTGAAACAACAGGGACTGAGACAGTGGACATGTATGAGACAACAAGGACTTAGAGCGAGGACACATCTAAGACAACGGGGATTCAGACAGGTGACATGTGTGAAACAACAGGGACTGAGACAGTAGGTATATGTGAAACAACAGGCACGGAGACCTTGGACATGTCTGAGACAACAGGGCATCAGACATTGGACATGTCTGAGACTGCAGGGCCTCAGACACTGGACATATCTCAGACAACTGGTAATGAGACTTTGGACATGTCTGAGAGAACAGACACTGAGACAGTGGACATGTCTGAGACAACAGTAACTGAGACTGGGACATGTGTGAAACAACAGGGAACCAGACAGTGGACATGTCTGAGACAATAGCGACTGAGACAGTGGACATGGCTGAGACAACAGGGACTGAGACAGTGGACTCATCAGAGTCAGAAGTTTTCGAGACAGAGGACCTGTTTGAGAATATTGACTGAGCCAGTTGACATGTCTTCGCCAGTGGACAAGTCCTATCTGTGATGTCAGCGACTGAGACAGTGGACACATCTGAGACAACAGGGAATGAGACAGTGGACACATCTAAGACAACAGGGACTGAGAGAGTGAACATGTCTGAGACAACAGGGACTGACACAGTGGATATGTCTGAAATGACATGGACAGATACAGTGGACAAGTCTGAGACAACAGGGACTGAGACACTGGACATTTCTGATACAACTGCGACAAAGAGTGTGTTCATGTCTGAGACAATCACTACTAAGACAGTGGACATATCCGAGAAACAGGGACTGAGACATTGGACACGTCTGAGACAACAGGAACTGACACATTGGATATCTGTGAAACAACAGGGAATGAGACAGTGGACCAATGTGGAAAAACATGTACTGAGACAGTGGACATGTCTCATATAACAGTGGGGACCTTGACAGTGGACATATCTGAGAAAAAAGTGAATGAGACAGTGGACTAGTCTGAGACAGCAGGGACTGTCACAGTGGATATGTCTGAAAAAACGCCAACTGAGACAGTGGACAAGTCTAAGACAACAGGGACTGAGACAGTGGTCTTCTCTGATACAACTCAGACTAAGAGAGTGTTCATGTCTGAGACAATGGGGACTGAGACAGGCAACATTTCTGAAACAACAGAGACTGAGACAGTAGATATATCAGAAACAACATGGACTGAAACTGTGGACATGTTTGAGAAAAGAGAGATGGAGACAATTGACATGTCTGAGACAACAGGGACTGATACAGTGGATATGTCTGAGATAACAGGGACTGAGACAGTGGATATATCTGAGACAATACACATATCTGAGAAAACAGGCACCGAGACAATTGACATGTCTGAGACAAAAGGGAATGAGACAGTGGACATGTGTGAAATAACTGAGACTGAGACAGTGGTCATGTCTGAGACAACAGTGTTCTAGACAGTGGACCTGTCTGAGACAATAGAGATTGAGACAGTTGACATATCTTCGCAAGTGGACAATTCCTGTCTGTGATGACAGAGACTGACACAATGGACATGTCTGAGATAACCGGGACTCACACAGTGGATATATCTGAGACAGTACACATATCTGAGAAAACAGGGGCTGAGACAATAGACATGTCTGAGACAAGAGGTACTGAGACAGTGTATTAGTGGACCCATCTTAGGTAATAGAGACTGAGACAATTGTCATGTCTTCGCCAGTGGACAAGTCTTGTCTAAGATGACAACCACTGAGACAGTGGACACATCTGAGTCAACAAGGACTAAGACGTTGGAAACATTTGAGACAACCAGGATTAAGACAGTGGACATATCTGACACAATAGGACTGAGAGAGTGGACATGACTGAGACAAAAGGAACTGCCACAGTGAACATTTCTGAGACAACAAACATCTGAGGAAAGAGGGTCTTAGACTATCAACATGTCTGAGACAAAAGGGAATATGACAGTGGACATGTGTGAAAGAACTGTGACTGCGACAGTGGTCATGTCTGAGACAACAGGTTTCTAGATTGTGGATGTGTCTGAGACAATAGAAAACACAACAGTTGACATATCTTCACCAGTGGAAAAGTCCTGTGTGAGATGACAGTGAGGGAGACAGTGGACACATCTGAGACAACAGGTACTGAGACAGTGGATATGTGTGAGACAACAGGCACAGAGACCGTGGACATGTCTGAGACAACAGGGACTGAGACAGTGGAAATGTCTGAGACAACAGGGATTGAGACCTTGGACATGTCTGAGACAACAGGGAATCAGATATTGGAAATATGTGAGACTGCAGGGACTGAGATTTTAAATGCCTGAGACAACAGGGACTGCGACAGTGGACATGTCTGAGACAACACGTACTGAGACTGTTGACATGTCTGAGACAACAGGGACTGACACAGTGGACATGTCTGAGACATCGGGTACTGACACCTTGTACATGACTGAGATAACAGGGACTGGAACAGTGGACTTGTCTGAGACAACAGGGAATGAGATTGTGGATATGTCTGAGACAACACTGATTGGGACAGTGGACTTGTCTGAGATAACACGGACTTAGACTTTGGACAAGCCTGAGACAACAGGGTCTGAGACAGGGAAACGGCTGGGAAAACAAGGACTGAGACAGTGGACAAGTGTGAAACAACAGGGAATGAGACAACGGATATGTCTGAGAAAAAAGAACTGAGACAGAGGACATGTCTGAGTCAACAGGGTTTGAGGCCATGGACATGTCTGAGACAACAGGCATTGAGACAGGGGACATGGCTGAGACAACAGGCAATGAGACAGTGGACAAGTGTGAAACAACAAGGATTGAGTCAATGGACATGTCTGAGATAACATGGACTGAGACAGTGGACAAGTCTGAGTCAACAGGGTTTGAGACTGTGGACCTGTCTGAGACAATAGAGGCTGAGACAGTTGACATGTCTTACACAGTGGACGACAGCAACTAAACAGTGGAAACATCTGAGACAACAGGGACTGAGACAGTGGACACATCTGAGACAACCAGGTCTGAGATAGTGGATATATCTGAGACAACAGCGACTGAGACAGTGGACACGTCTGAGATAAGAGGGACTGAGACAGTGGACATATGTGAGATAAAACACATATCTGGGACAACAGGGACTGAGACCATGGACATTTCTGATACAACAGGGACTGAGACAGTGGACATATGTGAGACAAAACACATATCTGAGACAACAGGGACTGAGACCGTGGACATTTCTGATACAACAGGGACTGAGACAGTGGACATGTCTGAGACAACAGGGTTCGAGACAGTGGACATGTATGACACAGCAAAGACTGAGACAATTGACATGTCTGAGACAGTTGACATGCTAAAATTCTCTCACTCACACACACACACAGACACATGGATGTACTGGGTATATCAGGGGGATCACAAATTTTCTACTTTGGAATGACCAGTGTCACTTGTGTGTCCCCATGGGAAAATGGCCAGATATGATGGGCTAGAGGGTGCACCCTGCGTCTTCAGAAGTTTCCAAACTGGATTCCAGGGTCTTCTGGGGCCTGAGCCTACAGAGGCCATGAGCAGCAAAGCAACAACCTGGACAGTCCAGTCTTTCAAGACAAGTGAGGTGTTTCATGTGCCACTGGCCTGTTCTTGCTCGTAACAAGGATTCTGAGTTCTTTTGGGAATGATGTCATAAAGGTGAGGTCACTTCCTGGGGTCCTCTGAACCTAGGCTCTTCCTCACTGAGACAACAGGGACTGAGACAGTGGACATATCTAAGACAACAGGGACTGAGACTGTGGACATGTCAGATACAAATGTGACTAAGAGCATGTTCATGTCTGAGACAATGTGGCCTCAGGCAGGCAACATTTCTGAGTACAACAGGGACTGAGACAGTAGATATATCTGAGACAACAGGGACTGAGACAGTGGACATGTGTGAGACAACCTGGACTGAGACTGTGGACATGTCTGATACAATTGCGACTAAGAATATGTTCATCTCTGAGACAATGAGGACTTTGACATGCGTCATGTCTGAAAACAACAGACTGAGACAGTAGATATATCTGAGGCAACAGGGACTAAGAGAGTGGACATGTCTGAGAAAAGAGGGACTTAGACATTTGACATGTCTGAGACAACAGAGACTGAGACAGTGGACATATCTGAGAAAACATCGAATGTGACAGTGGAAATATCTGAGACAACAGGGAGTCAGAACTTGTATATGTCTGAGACAGCAGGGAATGAGATATTGGATATGCTTGAGACAACAGGGACTGAGAAAGTGGACACGTCTGAGTCAACAGGGAATCAGATATTTGACATGTCTGAGACTGCACTGATTCAGACACTGGACATATCTGAGACAACCGGGACTGGGACTTTGGACATGTCTGAGAGAACAGGGATTGAGACAGTGGACATGTTTGAGACAAGAGGCACTGAGGCAGTGAACATGTGTGAAACAACAGGAATTAAGGCAGTTGACATGTCTGAGACAACAGGAACTGAGACAGTGGACACGTCTGAGTCAACACGTTTTGAGACAGTGGACCAATTTTAGATAATAGAGACTGAGACAATTGACATGTCTTCGCCAGTGGACAAGTCCTGTCTGAGATGACAACCACTGAGACAGTGGACACATCTGAGTCAACAGGGACTGAGACAGTGGACACATGTGAGACAACCAGGATTGAGATAGTGGACATATCTGAGACAACAGGGACTGAGACAGTGGACAGGGCTGAGACAACACACATATCCGAGAAAACAGGGTCTGAGGCTATCAACATGTCTGAGACAACAGGGGATATGACATTGTACATGTGTGAAACAACTGTGAGTGAGACAGTGGTCATGTCTGAGACAACAGTGTTCTAGACAGTGGATGTGTCTGAGGCAGAAGAGACTGAGACAATTGACGTGTCTTCACCAGTGGAAAAGTTCTGTCTGGCATGACAGAGACTGAGACAATGGACACATCTGAGAAAACAGGAACTGAGACAGTGGAAACATCTGAGACAACCAGAACTGAGACAGTGGACATTTCTGAGACATCAGGGACTGACACAGTGGATATGTCTGAGCCAACCCGGACTGAGATTATGGACACATCTGAGACAACAGGGACTGTGACAGTGGACATTTCTGATACAACTGCAACTAAGATCGTGTTCATGTCTGAGACAAAGGGGAATGAGACACACTACATGTCTGGAACAACAGGGACTAAGATAGTAGTTATATCTGAAACAAGAGGAAATGAGATAGTGGACACGTCTGAGACAACAGGGACTGAGAAATTGGGCATGTTTGAGACAACAGGGACTGAGACAGAGCACATGTGTGAAACGACAGGCAATGAGACAGTGGACATGTCTGAAATACCAGGGACTTAGACATAGGACATGTCTGAGACAACAGGGTTTGAGACAGGGGACATGGCTGAGAAAACAGGGACTGAGACAGTGGACAAATGTGAACAAAAACAGGGAATAAGACAGTCGATATATCTGAGACAACAGGGACTGAGACAGTGGACAAGTCTGAGTCAACAGGATTTGAGACAGTGGAGCTGTCTGAGACAATAGAGGCTGAGACAGTTAACATGTCTTAGCCAGTGGACAAGTCCAGTCTGAGATGAGAGCAACTGAGACAGTGGACACATATGAGACAACAGGTAATGTGACAGTGGACACATCTGAGACAACAGGGACTAAGACTGTGGATATGTCTGAGACCACAGAGGCTATCACAGTGGATATGTCTGAAACAGCTGGGACTGAGACAGTGGACATGTCTGTCACAAAAGGGACTGAGATTGTGCACATGTGTGATCCAACTGCAACTAAGAGCGTGTTCATGACTGAAACAATGGGGATTGAGAAAGGCAACATGTCTGAAAACAACAGGTACTGAGACAGTACATATATCTATACAACAGGGAATGATACAGTGGACATGTCTGACACAACACGGCCTGAGACAGATTACATATCTGATACAACTGCAACTAAGAGCCTGTTCATGTCTGAGTCAACGGGGACTGTGACAGGCGACATGTCTGAAAACAACAGGGACTGAGACAGTAGACATATCTGAGAAAATAGGGGCTGAGACAGTGGACATGTCTGAGACAACATGGACTGTGAGAGTGGACAAGTATGAGTCAACAGGGTTCAAGAGAGTGGACCTGTCTGAGACAAAAGAGGCTGAGACAGTTGACATGTCTTAGCCAGTGGACAATTCCTGTGTGAGATGACAGCAACTGAGACAGTGGACACATCTGTGACAACAGGGACTGAGTCAGTGAACACATCTGAGACAACAGGGACTGAGACAGTGTACACGTCTGTGACAACTGGGACTGAGATAGTGGTCTGTTTGAGACAACACACATATCTGAGACAACAGGTATACTTCTGAGACTTCTGAGACAACAGTGACTGAGACAGTGGACATTTGTGAAAAAACGGGGAGTGAGAGAGTGGATATGTCTGTGAAAACAGGGACTGAGACAGTGGACACAACAGAGACCACAGCGTTCGAGACAGTGGATATGTCTGACAGAGCAAAGACTGAGACAATTGACATGTCTGAGACAGTGGACATATTGACTTTCTCACACACACACATACACACTCAAACACACATTGATGAACTGGGTATATCAGGGGGATCACATGTTTTCTATTTTGGACTGACCAGTGTCACTTGTGTATCCCCGTGGGAAAATGGCCAGATATGATGGGATTGAAGGCACACCCCGCATCTCCAGAAGTTTCCAAGCGCTGGATTCCTGGGTCTTCTGGGGCCTGAGCCTCCAGAAGGCTGCAAGCAGTGAAGCAACTACCTGCTCAGTCCAGTCATTCAAGAAAAGTGACGTGTTTCATATACCACTTGCCTGTAGTTGCTGGTAACCAGGATTCTGAGTTCTATTTGGCATGATATCACAAAGGTGAGTTGACTTCCTGGGGTCCTCTGACCTTAGCCTCTTCCTCACTGAGACAACAGCGACTGAGACAGGGGACATGTCTGAGACAACAGGGACTGACAAACTGGATATATCTGAGAAAACTGGGACTGAGACTTTGGACATGTCTGATACAACTGCGACTAAGAGCATGTTCATGTCTGAGACAACGGGGACTGAGGCAGGCGACATGTCTGAATACAACAGGGATTGAGACAGTAGATATATCTGACACAGCAGGGACTGAGACAGTGGATATTTCTGAGAGAACATTGACTGAGACAGTGGACATGTCTGAGACCACAGGGACTCAGAACTTGTACATGTCTGAGACAGCAGGGAATGAGATATTGTACATGCTTGGGACAACGGGGACTGAGAAAGTGGACACGTCTATTTCAAGAGGGTTCTAGACAGTGGACCTGTCTGCGACAATAGAGACTGAGACAGTTGACACGTCTTCGCCATTGGACAAGTCCTGTCTTAGATGACAGTGACTGAGACAGTCGACACATCTGAGGCAACAGAGACTGAGACAGTGGACACATCTGAGACAAGCAGGAGTGATACAGTGGTCATATCTGAGACAACAGATACTGAGACCTTGGACATGTCTGAGACAATAGGGAATCAGACATTTGACATGTCTGAGACTGCAGGGATGCAGACACCGGACATATCTGAGAAAACCTGTACTGAGACTTTGGACATGTCTGAGAGAAAAGGGAATGAGAGAGTGGATATGTCTGAGACAACAGGGGCTGAGACAGTGGACGTGTCTGAGTCAGTATGGTTCAAGACATTAGACCAGTCTGAGACAATAGAGACTGAGACAATTTATATATCTTCTCCAGTGGACAAGTCCTGTCTGAGATGACAGCAAGTGAGACAGAGGACACCTCTGAGACAACAGGGACCGAGATAATGGACACACGTGAGACAACCAGGATTGAGACAGTGGACATATCTGATACAACAGGGACTGAGACAGTGGACATATGAGATAACAATGACCTAGACAGTCAACATGTCTGATACAAATGCGAATAAGAGCGTGTTCATGACTGAGACAACAAGTTCTGAGACAGGAGACATTTCTGAAACAACAGGGCTGAGACAGTAGATATATCTGAAACAACAGGGACTGAGACTGTGGACATGTGTGAGGCAACAGGGACTGAGACAGAGGACATGTCTGACACAAAAGTTAGTGAGACAGTGGACATGTCTGATACAACTGCGACTAAGAGCATGTTAATGTCTGAGAAAACAGGACTAAGAGAGGAGACATTTCTGAAAAAACAGGGACTGAGACAGTAGATATATCTGAAACAACAGGGACTGAGACTTTTGAAATATTTGAGAAAACAGGGACTGAGACAGTGGGCAGTCTGAGACAGCAGGGACTGAGACAGTGGACATGTCTGAGAAAACACACATATCTGTGACAACAGGGACTGAGACCATGGACATGTCTGAGACAACAGGGCCTGGGACAGTTTACATGTGTGAATCAACTGGGATTGGTAGAGTGGTCATTTCTGAGACAACAGGGACTGAGACAACAGGGTCTGAGACAGTGGACATGTCTGAGACAACAGGGACTGAGAGAGTGGACACGTCTGAGTCAACAGGGACTGAGAAAGTGGACATGTCTGAGACAACACACATATATGAGACAACAGGGTCTGAGACCATGGACATTTCAGAGACAACAGGGACTGACACAGAGGACATGTGTGAAACAACAGGGACTGAGACAGTGGACATATCTGAGAAAACAGCAACTGAGACAGTGGACATGTCTGAGCTAACAGTTTTTGAGACAGTGGACATGTCTGAGACTGCAAAGACTGAGACAATTGACATGTCTGAGACAGTGGACATGTTGACTCTCTCTCTCTCTCTCTCTCTCTCTCACACACACACACAGAAACACACACACACTGATCAACTGGGTATATCTGGGGAATCACAATGTTTCTACTTTGGACTCACCAGTGTCACTTGTTTCCTTTTGGGAAAATGGCCAGATATTATGGGCTAGAGGGAGCACCCTGAATCTCCAGAAGTTTCCAACCACTGGAATCCTGGGTCTTCTGTTGCCTGAGCCTCCAGAAGTCAGCAAGCTGCAAAGCAGCATCCTGCTCAGTCCAGTCTTTCAAGACAAGTGAGGTGTTTCATGTAGTTGCTCGTAACCAGGATACTGAATTGTTTTGGACTGATGCCTTAAAGGAGAGGTCCCTTCCTGGGGTCCTCCTAGCCTAGCTTCTTCCTCACTGAGACAACAGGGACTGACACAGTGGATATTTCAGAGACAACCCGGACTGAGACTTTGGACATGTCTGAGACAACAGGAACTGAGACAGTGGACATGTCTGATACAACTGCAATTAAGAGCGTGCTCATGTCTGAGACAATGGGGACTGAGACAGGCTACATGTCTGAATCAACAGGGAGTGAGACAGTGGGTATGTCTGAGAAAACTGGCACTGAGACCGTGGACATACCTGAGACAACAGGGCCTGAGATAGTGGACATGTATGAGACAACAAGGACTGAGACCTTGGACATGTCTGAGACAACAAGGACTTAGACATTGGAAATGCCTGAGACAACAGGGACTGAGACAGTGGACATGAATGAGACAACAGATACTGAGACCGTGGACATGTCTGAGACAACAGGGAGTGACACAATGGACATGTTGGAGGAAACAGGAGCTGAAATATTGTACATGTCTGAGATAACAGGGACTGAGACTCTGGACCTGTATGAGACAACAGGGACTGAGATAGTGGATTTGTATGAGACAACACTGAAAGAGACAGTGGACATGTCTGAGATAACAAGTAGTTAGACATTGGACATGTCTGAGACTACAGGGACTGAGAAAGGGAACATGGCTGAGAAAACAGTGACTGAGACAGTTGACAAGTGTGAAACAACAGGGAATGAGACAGTGGATATGTCTGAGACAAAAGGCACTGATACAGTGGACACGTCTGAGTTAACAGGGTTTGAGACCATGGACATGTTGAGACAACAGGAACTGAGACAGTGGATATGGCTGAGACAACAGTCACTGAGATGGTGGACAAGGGTGAAACAACAGGGAAAGAGTCAATGGACATGTCTGAGACAACAAGGACTGAGACAGTGGACAAGTCTGAGTCAACAGAGTTCGAGACAGTGGAATTTTTGAGACAATACAGGCTGAGACAGTTGACATGTCTTAGCCAGTGGACAAGTCCTGTCTGAGATAACAGTGACTGAGACAATGGACACATATGAGACAACAGGGACTGAGACAGTGGACACATCTGAGACAACAAGTATTGAGACAGTGGACATATCTGAGACAACAGGGACTGAGACAGTGGACACATCTGAGACAACAAGTATTGAGACAGTGGACATATCTGAGACAACAGGGAATGAGACATTGGACATGTCTGAGACCACAGGGACTGACACAGTGGATATTTCTGAAACAACAGGGACTGAGACAGTGGGCATGTCTGAGACAACTGCAACTAAGAGCGTGTTCATGTCTGGGACAACAGGGACTGTGACAGGCGACATTTCTGATAACAACAGGGACTCAGATATATCTGAGACAACAGAGACTGACACAGTGGACATGTATGAGAAAACAGGGACTGAGACAGTGGACATTTCTGAGACAACAGGGACTGAGACAGTGGATATGTCTGAGACAACATTGACAGACAGGAGACATGTCTGAGACCACCAGGGACTCAGAACTTGGACATGTCTGAGACAGCAGGGAATGAGATATTGGAAATGCTGAGACAACAGGGACTGAGAAAGTGGACACATCTGAGTCAACAGGGTTCTAGAGGGTGGAACTGTCTGAGACAATAGAGATTGAGACAGTTGACATATCGTCGCCAGTGGACAAGTCCTGTCTGAGATGACAGTGACTGAGAGATTCGACACATCTGAGACAACAGGGACTGAGACAGTGGACACACCTGAAACAACCAGGATGGAGACAGTGGACATATCTGAGACAACATGTACTCAGACATTGGACATGTCTGAGACAATAGAAAATCAGATATTTGACATGAGTGAGACTGCAGGGACTCAGACACAGGACATATCTGAGACAACCGGTACTGAGACTTTGGACATGTCTGAGACAAGAAGCACTGAGACAGTAAACATGTGTGAAACAGCAGGGAATGAGACAGTGTACATGTCTGAGTCAACACGGCTCAAGACAATTTACCAGTCTGAGACAATAGAGACTGAGATAATTGACAGGTCTTGGCCAGTGGACAAGTTCTGTCTGAGAAGACAGCGACTGAGACAGTGGACACATCTGAGATAACAGGCACTGAGACAGTGGACACATCAGAGACAAACAGGATTGAGACAGTGGACATATATGAGACAACAGGGACTGAGACAGTGGACATGTCTGAGACAACAGGGACTGAGACAGTGGAAATATCTGAGACAACAGGGACTGATACAGTGGACATATCTGAGACAACAGGGACTGAGAGAGTGGACATGTCTGAGACAACAGGAACTGATACAGTGGACATGTCTGAGTCAACAGGGAATGAGACAGTGGACATGTCTGAGACAACACACATTTCTGAGAAAACAGGGTCTGAGAACATTGACATGTCTGAGACAACAGGGAATGAGACAGTGTATATGACTGAAACAACCATGACTGAGAAGTTGGTTGTCTAATACAACAGGGTTCTAGACAGTGGACCTGTCTGAGACAATAGAGACTGAGACAGTTGACATGTCTTTGTCAGTGGACAAGTCCTGTCTGAGATGACAGTGACTGAGACAGTGGACATGTGTGAAACAACAGGGAATGAAACAATGGACATATCTGAGACAACAGGGACTGAGAGTGTAGACAAGTCTGAGTCAACAGGGCTCGAGACAGTGGACCTGTCTGAGACAATAGAGGCTGACACAGTGGAAATGTCTTAGTCAGTGAACAAGTCTTGTCTGGGATGACAACGACTGAGACAGTGGACACATCTGAGACAACAGGTACTGAGAAAACGGACACATCTGAGACAAGATGGACTGAGACAGTGGACCTGCCTGAGACCCCAGGGACTGACACAGTGGATATGTCTGAAACAACAGGGACTGAGACAGTGGACATGTCTGACACAACAGTGACTGAGACGTTGGACATGTCTGATACAACTGCGAAATAAATGTGCTCATGTCTGAGACATCAGGGATTGAGACAGGCGACATGTCTGAAAACAAAAGCAACTAAGACAGTGGACATATCTGAGACAACAGGGACTGAGACTGTGGACATGTCTGAGACAACAGGGACTGAGACACTGGACATGTCTGAAACAAAAGGGACTGAGACAGTGGATATGTCTGACAAAACACAAATATCTGAGACAACAGGTTCTGAGACCATGGACATGTCTGAGACAACACGGACTGACACAGTGGATATGTGTGAAACAACAGGGACTGAGACAGTGGACATGTCGGAGACAACAGGAACTGAGACAGTGGACACGTCTGAGACAACAAGTTTCGAGACAGTGGACATGTCTGAAACCAGTGCGACTAACAGCGTGTTCATGTCTGAGACACGGGGACTGAGACAGGCTACATGTATAAAACAACAGTGACTGAGACAGTAGATATATCTCAAACAACAGGGACTGAGACAGTGGACATATCTGAGACAACAGGGACTGAAACAGCGGACATGTCTGAGAGAACAGGGACTGAGACCTTGGACGTGTCTGAAACAACAGGGACTGGATCAGTGGATATGTCTGACACAGCACACATATCTCTGACAACAGGTTCTGAGATCATGGACATGTCTGAGACAACAGGGACATGTCTGATACAGCACACATATCTGTGACAACAGGGCCTGAGACCTTGGACATGTCTGAGACAACAGGGACTGAGACAGTGGACATGTGTGAAACATCTGGGACTGAGACAATGGTCACGTGTGACACAAAGGGGAATGTGACAGTGAACATGTCGGAGACAACAGGTATTGAGTCAGTGGACTCATCTGAGTCAACAGCTTTCAAGAAAGTGTACCTGTCTGAGACAACAGAGACTGAGACAATGGACACCTCTGAGTGAACAGGGTTTGATACAGTGGACCAGTCTGAGATAATAAAGACTGAGACAGTTGCATGTCTTCGACATTGGATAAGTCTTGTCTGAGATGACAGCAACTTAGACAGTGGAAACATCTGAGACAAACAGGCCTGAGACAGTGGACATATCTGAGTCAACAGGGACTGAGACAGTGGACATGATTGAGACAAGAGTGACTAAGAACGTGTTCATGTCTGTGACAACAGGTACTGATACAGGCAACATTTCTGAAACAACAGGGACTGAGACAGAAGATATATCTGAAACAACAGGGAATGAGACTGTGGACATATCTTAGACAACAGTAACTGAGACTGTGTACATGTCTGAGACAACAGATCCTGATAGAGTGGACAGGTCTGAGCCAACAGGGACTGAAGCAGTGGACATGACTGAGACAACACACATATCTGAGACAACAGAGTCTGAGATCATGAACATGCCTCAGACAACAGAGACTGAGACAGTGGACACATGTGCGATAACAAGAACTGAGACAGTGGACATATCTGAGACAACAGGTACTGAGACCTTGGACATGTCTGAGACAACATGGAATCAGATATTTGACATGTCTGAGACTGCAGGGGCTCAGACACTGGACATATCTGAGACAACCGGGACTGATACTTTGGACATGTGTGAGAGAACAGGGACTGATACAGTGGACATGTTTGAGACAAGAGGCACTGAGACAGTAAACATGTGTTAAACAACAGGGAATGAGACAGAGTACATGTCTGAGATAACAGGGACTGAGACAGTGGACACGTCTGATTCAACATGGTTTGAGACAGTGTACCAGTCTGAGAAAATAGAGACTGAGACAACTGACATGTCTGGGCCAGTGGACAAGTCCTGTCTGAGAAGACAGCAACTGAGATAGTGGACACATCTGAGAAAACAGGGACTGAGACAGTGGACATGTCTGAGACAACAGGGACTGAGACAGTGGATATGTCTTAAACAACAGGGACTGAGACAGTAGACATGTCGGAGACAACAGGGACTGAGACAGTGGACATGTCTGAGACAACAGTGACTGAGAAAGTGGACATATCTGAGACAGTGGACATGTCTGAGACAACACACATATCTGAGAAAACAGGGTCTGAGACCATTGATATGTCTGAGACAACAGGGAATGTGACAGTGGATATGAGTGATACGACTGGGACTGAGAATGTGGTCATTTCTGAGACAACACGGTTCTAGACCATGGACCTGTCTGAGATAATAGAGACTGAGACAGTTGACATGTCTTTGACAGAGGACAAGTCCTGTCTGAGAGGACAGCTGCTGAGACATTGGACACATCTGAGACAACAGGGCCTGAGACATGGGAAACATCTGAGACAACCGGTACTGTGACAGTGGACATGTCTGAGACAAAAGGCACTGACACAGTGGATATGTCTGAGGCAACCGGGACTGAGAATTTGGACATGTCTGAGACACGTCCAAAGGACTGAGACATGTCCAAAGGACTGAGACAGTGGACATGTCTGAGACAAAAGGGACTGACACAGTGGATATGTCTGAGACAACCGGGACTGAGACTTTGGAATTGTCTGAGACAACAGGGAATGAGAGACTGGACACGTCTCATACAACTGCTATTAAGTGTGTGTTCATGTCTGAGACAATGGGGACTGAGACAGTGGACATGTATGAGACAACACACATATCTCAGAAATCAGGGTCTGAGACCATTGACTTGTTTGAGACAACAGGGGATGAAACAGTGGATATGAGTGAAACAACTGAGACTGAGAAGGTAGTCATTTCTGACACAACAGGGTTCTAGACCTTGGACCTGACTGAGATAATAGAGACTGAGACAGTTGACATGTCTTCGTCAGAGGGCAAGTCCTGTCTGAGATGACAGCAACTGAGACACTGGACACATCTGAGACAACAGGGCCTGAGACATGGGACACATCTGAGACAACCAGTACTGAGACAGTGGACATGTAGGAGATAACAGACACTGACACAGTGGACATGTCTGAGACAACAGGGATTAAGATGGTGGACATGTGTGATACAACTGGGACTAAGAGCGTGTTCTTGTCTGAGAAATCGGGGAATGAGACTGGCTATATGTCTGAAACAACAGGGACTCAGACTGTACATATATCTAAAAGAACAGGGTCTGAGAAAGTGGAGATGTCTGAGACAAGAGAGACTGAGACAGTGGACATATCTGAAGGAACAGGGACTGAGACACTGGGCATGTCTGAGAACAACACCCATATCTGTGACAACAGTGTATGAGACTATGGACAAGTGTGAGACAGCAGGTACTGAGACAGTGGACATGTGTAAAACAACTGGGATTGAGACAGTTGTCATGTCTGAGACAACAGGAACTGAGACAGTGGACACATTGGAAACAACAGGGACTGAGACAGTAGACATGTCTGAGACAACACACATATTTGAGACAACAGAGTCCGAGACCATGGACATGTCTGAGACAACAGGGACTGAGAGAGTGGACATGTGTGAAACAACTGGGACTTGGACAGTGGTCATGTCTGAGACAACAGGGACTGAGAAAGTGGGCATTTGTGAAACAACAGGGACTGAGACAGTGGACACGTATGAGACAACAGGTTTCAAGACAGTGGACATATCTGAGACAACAGAGACTGAGAGAGTTGACATGTCTTGGACAGTGGACCTGTTGACTTTCTCTCTCTCTCACAAAGACACACACACACACACACACACACACACACAAACACACATACCGATGAACTGGTTATATCAGAGGGATAACAAACTTTCTACTTTTGATTGACCAGTGTCACTTGAATGTCTGATACAACAGGGACTGACACAGAGCACATGTATGAGACAACAGGGACTGAGACAGTGGACATATATGAAACCACAGGGACTGAGAGAGTGGACATGTCTGAGATGACACACATATCTGTGAGAACAGGGTTTGAGTCCATGGACATGTCTGTTACAAAAGGAACTGAGACAGTGTACATATGTGAAACAATTGGTATTGAGACAGTGGTCATGTCTGAGACAACAGGGACTGAGAGAATGGACATGTCGGATACAACAGGGACTAAGACAATGGACATGCCTGAGATAACAAACATATCTGAGGCAAAAGGGTCTGAGACCATGAACATGTCTGAGACAACAGGGCCTGAGAAAGTGGACATTTGTGAAACAACTCAACTGAGACAGTGGTCATGTATGAGACTACAGGGACTGTGACAGTGGATACATCTGAAACAACAGGGATTGAGACAGTGGAAATGTCTGAGACAACACACATATCTGTGACAAAATGGTCTGTGCTCATGGGTATTTCTGATACAACAGGGACTGAGTCATTGGGCATGTGTGAAACAACAGGGACTGAGACAGTGGACATGTCTAAGACAACAGGGACTGAGACAGTGGACACATCTGAGACAAAAGTTTTCGAGACAGTGGACATGTCTGAGACAGCAGAGAATAGACAATTGATATGTGTGAGAGAGTGGACATGTTGACTTCACAATACACACACACTCACACACACACACACACACACACTCACACACTGATGAAATGTGTATACCAGTTCGAGACAGTGGGCATGTCTGAGACAACAGGGACTGAGTCAGTGGACATGTCTGAGACAGAGGCACTGACGCTATAAACATGTGTGAAACAACAGGGAATGAGAAAGTGGACACGTCTGAGTGAACACGTTTCAATACAGTGGAACAGTCTGAGACAGTAGAGTCTGAGACAGTTGACATGTATCACCAGTGGACAAGTCCTGTCTGAGATGACAGGTACTGAGATAGTCGACACATCTGAGACAGTGGACAGGTCTGAGACAACATCTACTGAGACAGTGGACATGTCTGATATCACAGGGACTCAGAAGTTGTACATGTGTGAGACATCACGGAATGAGATATTGTACATGCTTGAGACAACAGTTACTGAGAAAGTGGACACGTCTGAGTCAAAAGGGTTCTAGACAGTGGACCTGTCTGAGATAATAAAGACTGAGACAGTTGACATGTCTTTGCCAGAGGACAAGTCCTGTCTGAGATGACAGCATCTGAGACATTGGATATATCTGAGACATCAGGGCCTGAGACATTGGACAAATCTGAGACAACCAGTACTGAGACTGTGGACATGTCAGACAATGGGGACTGACACAGTGAATATGTCTGAGATACCCGGGACTGAGACTTTGGACATGTCTGAGACAACAGGGACTAAGACAGTGGACATGTGTGATACAACTGTGACTAAGAGCCTGTTCTTTTCTGAGAAATCACGGAATGAGACAGACTACATATCTGAAACAACAGGGACTCAGACAGTAGACATATCTAAAACATCAGGGACTGAGACAGTGGACATGTCTGAGAAAAGAGGGACTGAAACAGTGGACATATTTGAAGGAACAGGGAATGAGACAGTGGACATGTCTGAGAACAACACACATATCTGTGACAACAGTGTTTGAGACTATGGACAAGTGTGAGAAAAAAGGTACTGAGACTGTGGACATGTGTGAAACAACTGGGATTGAGACAGTTGTCACGTCTGAGACAACAGGGATTGAGAGAGTGGACACATCAGAGACAACAGGGACTGATACAGTGGACATGTCTGAGACAACACACATATCTGAGACAACAGAGTCTGAGAACATGGACATGTCTGAGACAACAGGGACTGAGAGTGGACATGTGTGAAACAACTGGGATTGAGACAGTGGTCATGTCTGAGACAACAGGAAATGACAGAGTGGACACGTCTGATACAACAGGGACTAAGACACTGGACATGTCTGAGACAACAGGGACTTAGACAGTGGACATGTCTGAGACAACAGGGACTGACACAGTGGATATGTCTGAGACAACCGGGACTGAGACTATGGACTTGCCTGAGACAACAAGGACTGAGAGAGTGGACATATCTGGTACAACTGCGACTAAGAGTGTGTTCATGTCTGAGACACTGGGGACTGAGACAGGTTACATGTCTGAAACAACAGGACTGTGACAGTTCATATATCTGAAACAACAGGGACTGAGACAGTGGACATGTCTGAGACAAAAGTGACTGAGAGAGTGCACATGTCTGAGACAACATGGACTGAGACAGTGGACATATCTGAAACAACAGGGACTGAGAGTGGACATGTCTGGGACAACACAGATATCTGTGACAACAGGGTTTGAGTCCATGGACATGTCTGAGACAACAGGGACTGAGATAGTGTACATGTGTCAAACAACTGGGATTGAGATAGTGGTCATGTCTGAGATAACAGGAACTGAGAGAGTGGACACGTCAGATACAACAGGAACTAAGACAGTGGACATGCCTGAGACAACAAACATATCTAAGACAAAAGGGTCTGAGACCATGAACATGTCTGAGACAAAAGGGACTGAGACAGTGGACATGTGTGAATCAACTCAACTTGACAGTGGCCATGTCTGAGACTACATGGACTGAGACAGTGGACACATCACAGACAACAGGGATTGAGACAGTGGTCATGTCTGAGACAGCACACATATCTGAGACAACAGAGTCTGAGACCATGGACCTGTCTGAGACAACAAGGGACTGAGACAGTGGACATGTGTGAAACAGATGGGCATGGGACAGTGGTCATGTCTGAGACTACAGAGTCTGAGTGGGCAAGTGTGAAACAACAGGGACTGAGACAGAGGACACGTATGAGACAATAGGTTTCAAGACAGTGGACATGTCTGAGACAACAGAGACTGAGACAGTTGACATGTCTGAGACAGTGGACATGTTAACTCACACACACACACACACACACTGATGAACTGTATATATCAGGGGTATCACAAACTGTCTACTTTGGACTGACCAGTGTCACTTGTATGACCCCATGGGAAAATGGCCAGAAATGATAGGCTAGAGGGCACACACTGCATCTCCATATGTTTCCAACCACTGGATTCCTGGGTCTTCTGGGGCCTGAGCCTCCAGAAGGCCACAAGCAGCAAAGCAACCTCCTGCTCAGTCCAGACTTCCAAGACAAGTGACGTGTTTCAGGTTGCCTGTAGGTGATGGTAACCAGAATTATGAATTCTATTTGGACTGATGTCATAAAGGTGAGGACATTTCCGGGGATCCTCTGACCATAGCCTCTTCCCCACTGAGACAACAGGGACTGAGACAGTGGACATGTCTGAGACAACAGCGACTGACACAGTGGATATGTGTGAGACAAGCGGGACTGGGATTTTGGACCTGTCTGATACAAGAGGGAATGAGAAAGTTGACATGCCTGATACAACTGTGACTAAGAGCATGTTCATGTCTGAGACAACAGGGATTGATAGAGTGGACATGTCTGAGACAACAGGGACTGAGACACTGCATATGTCTGAAACAACAGGGACTGAGACAGTGGATATGTCTGACACAACACACATATCTGGGACAGGTTCTGAGAACATGGACATATATGAGTCAACACGGACTGACACAGTGGATATGTGCGAAACAACAGGGACTGAGAAAGTGGACATGTATGAGGCAACAGGGACAGAGACACTGGACACGTCTGAGACAACAGGGTTTGCGATAGTGAACATGTCTGAGAAAACAAAGACTGAGACAGTGGACACCTCTGAGTGAACACGGTTCGATACAGTGGACCAGTCTGAGACAATAGAGTCTGAGACAGTGGACATGTCTTCACCAGTGGACAAGTCCTTTCTGAGATGACAGGTAGTGAGACAGTCGACACATGTGAGACAACAGGGACTGAGACAGTGGACAGGTCTGAGACAACTGAGACAACATCGACCGAGACAGTGAACATGGCTGAGACTACAGGGACTCAGAATTTGTACATGTCTGAGACAGCAGGTAATGAGATATTGTACATGCTTGAGACAACTGTTACTGAGAAAGTGGACACGTCTGAGTCAACAGAGTTTTAGACAGTGGTCCTCTCTGAGACAATAGAGACTGAGGCAGCTGACATGTCTTTGCCAGTGGACAATTCCTGTCTGAGATGACAGTGACTGAGACCGTCAACACATCTGAGACAAGAGGGACTGAGACAGTGGACACATCTGAGACAACCAGGACTGATACAGTGGACATATCCGAGACAACAGGTACTGAGACCTTGGACATGTCTGAGACAAGAGGGAATCAGATATTTCACATGTCTGAGACTGCAGGGACTCAGATACTGGACATATCTGACACAAACGGGATTGAGACTTTGGACAGGTCTGAGAGAACAGGGACAGAGACAGTGGACATGTGTAAGACAAGAGGCACTGAGAGAGTAAACATGTGTGAAACAACAGGGAATGAGGCACTGGACATGTCTGAGACAACAGGGATGAGACAGTGGATACGTCTGAGTCAGTGCAGTTAGAGACAGTGTACCAGTCTGAGACAATAGAGACTGAGACAATTGACATATCTTGGCCAGTGGACAAGTCATGTTTGAGAAGACAGCAACTGAGACATTGGAGACATCTTAGACAACAGGGACTGAGACAGTGGACACATCTGAGACAACCAAGATTGAGACAGTGGACATATAGGAGACAACACTGACTGAGACAGTGGACATGTCTGAGAAAACAGCAACTAAGAGCGTGTTCATGTCTGAGACAATGGGAAATGAGACAGGCTACATTTCTGAAACAACAGGGACTCAGACAGTAGATACATCTATAACAACAGGGACTGCGACAATGGACATTTCTGAGACAAGAGGGACTGAGACAGTACACATGTGTGAAACAATAGCGACTGACACAGTGGACATGTCTGAGGCAACAGGGACTGAGGCACTGGACACGTCTTAGACAACAGGGTTCGCGATAGTGGACATGTCTGAGACAACAGGGACTGACACAGTGGACACCTTTGAGTGAACACGGTTCGATACAGTGGACCAGTCTGAGACAATAGAGTCTGAGACAGTTGACATGTCTTCACCAGTGGACAAGTCATGTCTGAAAAGACAGCGACTGAGACAGTGGACACATCTGCGACAACAGGTACTGAGACAGTGGACACCTTTGAGACAACCAGGATTGAGACAGTGGACATATATGAGACAGCAAGGACTGAGACATTGGACATGTCTGAGACAACAGGGACTGAGACAGTCGATATGTCTGACACATCACACATATCTGAGACAAAATGTTCTGAGACCATGGACATATCTGAGGCAACACGGACTGACACAGTGGATATGTGAGAAACAACAGGGACTGCGATAGTTGACATGTCTGAGAAAACAGGGACTGAGACACTGGATATGTCTGACAGAACACACATATCTAAGACAAGAGTTTCTGAGATCATGGACATATCTGAGACAACACGGACTGACACAGTGGATATGTGTGAAACAACAGGGACTGAGAGTGGACATGTCTGAGACAAATGGGACTGAGATAGTGGACACATCTGAGACAACAGGGTTTGAGACAGTGGACATATCTGAGATAACAGAGACTGAGACAGTGGACCAGTCTGAGACAATAGAGATTAAGACAGTTGACATGTCTTCACCAGTGGACAAGTCCTGTCTGAGATGACAGGTACTGAGAGACAGTAGACACATCTGAAACAACAGGGTATGAAACAGTGGACACATCTGAGACAACATCAACTGAGACAGTGGACATGTCTTAGACCACAGGGAGTCAAAATTTGTACATGTCTGAGACATCAGGAAATGAGATATTGTACATGCTTGAGAAAACTGTTATTGAGAAAGTGGAAATGTCAGAGTCAACATGGTTCTAGACTGTGGACCTGCCTGAAACAATAGAGCCTGAGGCAGTTGACATGTCTTCAACAGTGGACAAGTCCTCTCTGAGAAAACAGCGACTGAGACAGTTGACACATCTGAGACAACAGGGACTGAAACAGTGGACACATGTGAGACAACAAGGACTGAGACAGTGGACATATCTGAGACAACAGGTAATCAGATACTTGACATGTCTGAGACTGCAGGGACTCAGACACTGTACATATATGAGAAAACCGGGATGGAGTCTTTGGACATGTCTGAGAGAACACGGACTGAGACAGTGGACATGTCTGAGACACGAGGCACTGAGACAGTAAACATGTGTGAAACAACAGGGAATGAGACAGTGGATATGTCTGAGAAAACAGGGACTGAGACAGTGGACGTGTCTGATTCAACACGGTTTGAGACAGTGTACCAATCTGAGACAATAGAGACTGAGACAATAGACATTGTCAGGTTGTTAGATCCAGAAGCCCATCGGAATGCAGAGACACCTAAGACCAGAGGTCCAAAAACCTGCTCTACCAGGCATGGCCTTTGGTTATGCTAAAGCAGGCCACACCTGATTTCTCAGGAATCTTCCACCTCGCCCCTCGCCAGATTCCAGATTCCGACCCACCCCCACTCCCACTGAATCCTGCTCCCACCTTCTCATTTAAATTCCCAAGCCAGGCGCCATTCTGTGCTTGGCTTGGCTTTCTCCTTCCCCTGAGCCTAGCCCCGGCTACCCTGAATTAAACTTTGCTCCGAAGAGCTTAGACCTCGTGGCTTTTCATTCCGGGGGGAGCGCGCCATAACCTTACATTCTGGTGCCGTGACTCGGATTTTTTTTTCTCCTGTGCTACGCCACTGTCCTTCTGACCAGAGACCATTTTTAAAAAATCCCTGGATTCACTCATACTCTGGTACTTGGTCAGTGACACATTGCTTCCCATGCAATCCTTTCCCTCCAATAAAACAGCCTATGTATCTTTGATATTGTCAGTTCTTTAATTATTATATATAATTCTGTTTTCCATCACTTTTTAAAGTATTTCAGTAAGATCATAGTTATAACACCAAAGGTGCAAGATGTCATCTTAGCCTTGGCAGCACAATTAATCAGAGCTTCATGTTTTAAAATAATGTTTCTAAAGGTGTTTTTTCCAATGCATATGATGGTTCAATACAACTGCTAGGATAAAATTTCTTAAAGGAAGTGTGCATAAATATGTGTGTATGACATTGTTAAACAGCATATTAAGATCTATCTGTATGATTATAATGCATGTGCCTTTGCTTAGCACAACCTTTACAAAGTGTCATCGCCAAATGTATTTATTAGAACCTTATTTATGAGTGTATGCATGAAGTACTGTTCACTTTTAAGAATTCTATAATGTAATTATAAAATATACAAGAAATTGTGTTCCACCTACCAGGTACTATATACCTAGTTACAGTCTGAAGTAAAACAGACATATAGTTACCCATATATACTAAAATTGTTTTGTATATCTGTTATACTTTGCACATGTTACTTTTAATATCTTTGGGAAAAAATAGGTTTTGCTTCCGGTGAATACACGGACAGTGCAAATGTAACCAATTTGAGTGAGCCCTGAGTATTATCTGCCTGCTGCTGGTATGTGACAGTGCCCCCACTTCCCTTTCCTTTTCAAAGCTATAATTTGAAATCTGGGGACAAGTGACATGGCCTTCATTTGAGAAGGTACTTTTAACCCCTTTATTATCTTGGGTTGGTTTCATGGCCTAAGTTGTTAGAAACTTTTGCCTTGCATGGTTTAAATCATTGTACTTTGAGTACTTGAATGACCTTCATAGACCTTAGAGAACAAGTTGTAGGACTTACTGCATAGGTTTAATGTCAACTTGATACACCTGAGCTGAGAAACCTCAATAATTACCTTCATTGGACTGGCCTGTGCCCATTGTGGGCAATGCCATTCTTAGCCAGATATTTCTATATTGTGTACAATAGGCTGAATATGAGCCAGCAACACAAACCAGAAAATAGCATCCTTTCCTAGCCTGTGCTGCAGCCACTACCAGGCCCCTACCATGAGCTTTTATTATTAGTCAGAATATTTTTGCCACAGCAATTAAGAATTTATTAACAGTGCTTAAGTCAATGTTCAAGTTTTACTTAAGAGTTGTATGGTAATTAATGTACCAAATTAATTCAAACAATCCTCTTGGAGGTTTAGCAACCACACTTAAAGCTCTAACCTGATTTGGCAAGAGGGATTTGATCGGACAATATTTTGGCCCCCACCCTTTGAGGTCGACTTGGGTCCTAGGTCCTGCATCCGCAACTTTGTGCATGTCCTGTGGCAGCGAGTCACCAGTCATCCCAAGCCAGGGACGTCTTGGAGATTCATTTAAAGGGACTTCATCCTGCCAGTGTCCAGTCAAAGGAGGAAAGTCCATATAGAGGAGAGACTCCTCATGCTTCAAAGGGAAGCTCTGGTCAAGCAAGGCCTGACCCTGTCCTCACATAGATGGAACTGGTGAAGAGAGCCAGGCACAAGGCCTGAGTGACCCATTAAGGACCAGAACCTCAACTGACCTTAACACCAAAATAAACTTCATTTATCTGAGCTAACTGTGGTTTTTAAACACCCCAACAGGAAACTGTAATCTAAAGAAGAGAAAATGAAATAGGTTATTATGGGAGAAAATAGGTGAGAGACCTACTGTGCCAAGTTAGGAATCTACTGTGTCATGTTAGAAAACATTTCAGAGATAGATGACAGATCTAATGTGCCATGCCAGAAAATACCACCTGTTATATTCTCATGGTTATGGCTCTCTTTCTGGAGCCCCGTGTATTAAAGCTGGCCCTCATTCTAGAGCTCTGTGTACTAAAACTTTTTCCAATTCCTCATCCTTTTTCCCTCTACATTCCCTAGACCAGGACTCTCCAATTGCTAATGCACCCTGTAGCCCCCTGTTGGTCCCTGCACTGGTATACTCATGTAAGACTCAACCATCTTGTCCTTTCAGTTGCAGAGAAAACATCCACTAAGTACTGGCCACTATTGATCTGGACCAAACACACCGGGCAGAGTACCCCAAGCAGCCAAAATGAAAAACTGGACTCTAACCCTCCAGCCTGACAGCTGTTCCCCCAGAACTTCACCCCTGACCAGCCCTGAAGCAGCTACAGAAGACAGAACTTCGCCCCTTTTCCTATAGGAACAAAAGGCTGGATTGTCAGGTTGTTAGATGCAGAAGCCCACCGGAATGCAGAGACACCTAAGACCAGAGGTCCAAAAACCTGCTCTACCAGGCATGGCCTTTGGTTATGCTAAAGCAGGCCACACCTGATTACTCAGCAATCTTCCACCTCGCCCCTCGCCAGATTCCAGATTCCGACCCACCCCCACTCCCACTGAATCCTGCTCCCACCTTCTCCCTTAATATCCCAAGCCAGAGGCTGGAGAGATGGCCTAGCAGTTAACAGCAATGACCGCTCTTACAGAGGACCCGGGTTTGATCCCCAGCACACATATGGCAGCCAAAAGCCGTCTGAAACCCCAATTCCAGGAGAACTCAAGTTCCAGGGGAATCTGATGCCCACTTTTGACCTCCACAGCATTGCACAACACGGGTGCACACACCTGCATGCAGACAGTACATTCATACACATACAGAAATAAATTTAAAAAAATTAAAAAAAAATTCCCAAGCCAGATGCCATTCTGTGCTTGGCTTGGCTTTCTCCTTCCCCTGAGCCTAGCCCCGGCTACCCTGAATTAAACTTTGCTCTGAAGAGCTTAGAACTCGTGGCTTTTCATTCCAGGGGGAGCATGCCATAACCTTACAGACATGTCTTGGCAAGTGGACAAGTCCTGTCTGAGAAGACAGCGACTGATACAGTGGACACATCTGAGACAACAGGGACTGAGACAATGGAGTCATCTGAGACAGAAGCGACTGAGACAGTGGACACATCTGTGACAACCAGGATTAACACAGTGGAGATATATGAGACAACAGGGACTGAGACAGTGGACGTGTGTGAGACAACAGGGACTGACACAGTGGATATGTCTGAGACAACAAGTACTGAGACAGAGCACATGTCTGAGGCAACAGGGACTGAGTCAGTGGACATGTCTGAGACAACTGTGACTGATACATTGGACGTATCTGAGACAACAGGGACTGAGACAGTGGACATGTCTCAAACAACACACATATCTGAGAAAACAGGGTCTGATACCATTGGCATGTTTGAGACAACAGGGATTGAGACAGTGGATATGAGTGAAACAACTGAGACTGAGAAGCTGGTCATGTCTGAGGCAACAGGGTTCTAGACCGTGGACCTGTCTGATATAATAGAGACTGGGATAGTTGACATGTCTTCGCCAGAGGAGAAGTCCTGTCTGATATAACAGTGACTGAGACATTGGACAAATCTGAGACATCAGGGCCTGCGACTTTGGACACATCTGAGACAACCAGTACTGAGACAGTGGACTTGTCTGAGACAACAGGGACTGACACAGTGGATATGTCTGAGACAACCGGGACTGAGACTTTGGTCAAGTCTGAGACATCAGGGATTGAGACAGTGGACATGTGTGATACAACTGCGACTAAGAGGGTATTCATGTCTGAGAAATGGGGGAATGAGACCTGCTACATGTCGAAAACAACAGGGACTCAGACAGTAGATATGTATAAAACAATAGGGACTGAGACAGTGGACATGCCTGAGACATGAGGGATTGAGAGAGTGCACAAATTTGAAGGAACAGGGACTGAGACAATGGACATAACAACACACATAACTGTGACAACAGTGTCTGAGATGATGGACAAGTGTAAGACAGCAGGTACTGAGACAGTGGACATGAGTGAAACAACTGGGATTGAGACAGTTGTCATGTCTGAGATGACAGGGACTCAGACAATGGACATATTGCAGACAACAGGGATTGAGATAGTAGACATGTCTGAGACAACACTCATATCTGAGACAACAGAGTCTGAGACCATGGACATGTCTAAGTCAAAAGGGACTGAGAGAGTGAACATGTGTGAAACAACTGGGAATGGGACAGTGGTCATGTCTGAAACAACAGAGACTGAAAGAGTGGGTACGTGTGAAACAACAGGGACTGAGATGGAGCACACATATGAGACAACAGGTTTTGTGACAGTGGCTATGTCTAAGACAACAGAGACTGAGACATTGGGCATGTCTGAGACAGTGGACATGTTGACTTTCTCACACACACACACACACACACACACACACACACACACACTGATGAACTGGGCATATCAGTTCTACTTCGTACTGACCAGTGTCACTTGCATTTCCCCGTGGGAAAATGGCCAGAAATGAAAGGCTAGAGGGGACACCCTGCATCTCCAGATGTTTCCAACCACTGGATTCCTGGGTCTTCTGGGGCCTGAGCCTCAGAAGGCCGCAAGCAGCAAAGCAACATACTGCTCAGTCCAGACTTCCAAGACAAGTGACGTGTTTCAGGTTGCCTGTAGTTGATGGTAACCAGGATTTTGAATTCTATTTGGATTGATGTCATAAAGGTGAGTACATTTCCGGGAATCCTCTGACCATAGCCTCTTCCTCATTGAGACAACAAGGACTGAGACAGTGGACATGTCTAAGAGAAGAGGGACTGACACAGTGGATATGTCTGAGACAACTGGGACTGGGATTTTGGATGTGTCTGATACAAGAGGGAATGAGACAGTTGACATGTCTGATACAACTGCGACTGAGAGCATGTTCATGTCTGAGACAGTAGGGATTGAGACAGTGGACATGTCTGAGACAACAGGGACTGAGACACTGGATATGTCTGAAACAACAGGGACTGAGACAGTGGGTATGTCTGACACAACACACATATCTGAGACATATTCTGAGACCATGGATATATCTAAGTCAACACGGACTGACACAGTGGATATTTGTGAAACAACAGGGAGTGAGACAGTCGACATGTCTGAGACAAAAGGGGCTGAGACAGTGGACACGTCTGAGACAACAGGGTTGGAGACAGTGGACTTGTCTGAGACAACAGAGACTGAGACAGTGGACACCTCTAAGGGAACATGGCTCGATACAGTGGACCTGTCTGAGACAATAGAGACTGAGACAATTGACATGTCACCGCCAGTAGACAAGTCCTGTCTGAGATGACAGGTACTGAGATATTCGACTCATCTGAAACAACAGGGACTGAGACAGTGGACAGGTCTGAGACATCATCGACTGAGACAGTGGACATGTCTGAGACCAAAGGGACTCTGATGTCGTACATCCATGAGACATCAGGAACTGAGATATTGTACATGCTTGAGACAACAGTTACTGAGAAAGTGGACAGGTCTTAGTCAACAGGGTTCTAGACAGTGGACCTATCTGAAACAATAGAGACTGAGACAGTTGACATGTCTTCAAAAGTGAACAAGTCCTCTCTGAGAGAACAGCGACTGAGACAGTCGACACATCTGAGACAAGAGTGACTGAGACAGTGGACATATGTGAGACAACCAGGACTGAGACAGTAGGCATATCTGAGACAACAGGTACTGAGTCCTTGGACATGTCTGAAACAACAGGGAATCAGATATTTAACATGTCTGAGAGTGCAGGGACTCAGTCACTGGACATATATGAGACAAGAGGGAATGAGAGTTTTTACATGTCTGAGAGAACAGGGACTGAGTCAGTGGACATGTCTGAGACAAGAGGAACGGAGGCAGTAAACATGTGTGAAACAACAGGGAATGAGACAGTGGACACGTCTGATTCAACACGGTTCGAGACAGTGTATCAGTCTGAGACAATAGAGACTGAGACAACAGACATGTCTTAGCCAGTGGACAAGTCCTGTCTGAGAAGACAGTGACTGAGACAGTGGACATATATGATACAACAGGGACTGAGACAATGGACACATCAGAGAAAACAGGAACTGCGACTGTGGACATGTCTGAGACAACACGCATATCTGAGACAACAGAGTCTGAGAACATGCACATACCTGAGACAACAGGGATTGAGACAGTGGACATATATGAACAACTGGGACTGGGAAAGTGTTCATGTCTGAGACAACAGGGACTGACAGAGTGTTCATGTGTGAAACAACAGGGACTGAGACAGTGTACACATATGAGGCAACAGGTTTCGAGATAGTGGACATGTCTGAGACAACAGAGACTGAGACAGTTGAGATGTCTGAGACAGTGGACATGTAACATCCTGCTCAGTCCAGTCTTTCAAGACAAGTCAGGTGTTTCAGGTTGCCACTGTCCTGTAGTTGCTGGTAACCAGGATTCTGACTTCTTTTTAGACTGATGTCATAAAGGTGAGGTCATTTCCTGGGGTCCTTTGACCCCAGCCGCTTCCTCACTGAGACAGCAGGGACTGTGACAGTGGACATGTGTGAGACAACAGGGACTGACACAGTGGAAATGTCCGAGACATCCAGGACTGAACCTTTGGACGTGTCTGATACAAGACGGGATGAGACAGTGTGCATGTCTGATACAACTGTGACTAAGAGCGTGTTCCTGTCTGAGACAACTGGGACTGATTCAGGCTACAGGTCTGAAACAACAGGGACTGAGACAGTTGAAATATCTGAAACCACATGGACTGAGACAGTGGACATATCTGAGACAACATGGACTGAGACATTGGACATGTCTGAAACAACACGGAATGAAACAGTGGATATATCTGACACAACACCCATATCTGAGACAACAGGTTCTGAGACCATGGACATGTCTGAGATCACACGGACTGACACAATGTATATGTGTCAAACAACAGGGACTGAGACAGTGGATATGTCTGAGACATAGGGACTGAGACAGTGGTCACATCTGAGTTAAGATGGTCCGATACAGTGGACCAGTCTGAGACAATAGAGACTGAGACAGTTGACATGTCTTCGCCAGTGGACAAGTCCTCTCTGAGATGACAGCAACTGAGACATTCAACACATTTGAGACAACAGGGACTGAGACAGTTTACACATCTGAGACAAGCAGGACTGAGACAGTGGACATATCTGAGACATCAGTATGCTGAGACAGTGGACATGTCTGAGACAACAGGGAGTGAGACAGTGGACATGTCTCATAAAACTGCGACTAAGAGCATGTTCATGTCTGAGACATTGGGAGCTGTGACAGGCGACATGTCTGAAAACAACAGGGACTGACACAGTAGATATATTTGAGAAAACAGGGAATGAGACAGTGGATATGTGTGAGACAACAGGGACTGAGACAGTGGACTTGTATGAGACAACATCAACTGAGACAGTGGACATGTCTTAGACAACAGGGAATCAGACATTGGAAATGTCTGAGACCTCAGGGACACTGACACTGGACATATCTGGAACAATGGGAACTGAGACCTTGGACATGTCTCAGAAAACAGTGATTGAGATAGTGGACATGTATGAGACAACAGGGACTGAGACAGTGGACAAGTCTGAGACAACAGGGACTGAGACAGTGTACATGTCTGATACAACTGCAACTAAGAGACTTTTCATGTCTGAGACAACAAGGACTGAGACAGTGGACATATCTGAGCCAACAGGGACTGAGACATTGGACTTGTCTGAGACAATAGGGACTGAAACAGTGGATATGTCTGAGACAAATGGGAGTGAGAATTTGGACATGTCTGAGAAAACAGGGACTGAGACAGTGGACATGTCTGATACAATTGTAACTAAGAGTGTGTTCATGTCTGAGACAACGAGGACTGAGACAGGCTACATGTCTGAAACGATAGGGACTGTGACAGTAGATATATCTGAAACAACAGGGACTGAGACTTTGGACAGGTCTGAGACTACAAGAACTGAGAGAGTGGACATATCTGAGACAACAGGGACTGAGAGAGTGGATAAGTCTGAGACAATAGGGACTGACACAGTGGATATGTCTGAAACAACAGGGACTGAGAAGGTGGCCAAGTCTGAAACAACAGGGACTGAGACAGTGGACATTTTGATACAACTGCGACTCAGAGCATGTTCATGTCTCAGTCAACGGGGACTGGAGAGTGGACAAATCTGAGACATCAGGGACTGAGACAGTTCACATGTCTCCGACAACAGGGACTGACACAGTGGGTATGTGTGAAACAACGGGGACTGAAACAGTGGACAAGTCTGAGAAAACAGGGAATGAGACAGTGGACATGTCTGATACAACTGCACCTAAGAGCGTGTTCATGTCTACGACAATGGGGACTGAGAAAGTGGACATATCTGAGCCAACAGGGACTGAGACACTGGACTTGTCTGAAACAATAGGGACTGACAGAGTGGATATGTCTGAAACATCAGGGACTGAGACAGTGGACAAACCTGAGACAACAGGGACTAAGACTGTGGTCATGTCTGATACAACTGCGAATAAGAGCGTGTTCATGTCTGAAACAATGGGGACTGAGACAGGTGACATTTCTGAAATAAAAGGGACTGAGACAATAGATATATCTGAAACAACAGGAACTGAGACTGTGAACATGTCTTAGACAATGGGGACTGAGACAGTGGACATGTCTGAGACAACAGTGACTGGTACAGTGGACATGTCTGAGACACACGGACTGAGACAGTGTATATGTCTTAGACAACAGGGAATCAGACATAGGAAATGTCTGAGACTTCAGGGACTCAGACACTGTACATATCTGAGACAACTGGGAATGAAACTGTGGACATGTCTGAGACAACAGGGATAGAGTAAGTGGACATGTCTAAGACAACAGGGACTGACACAGTGGATATTTCTGAAAAAACAGGGACTGAGACACTGGACAAATCTGACACAACATGGACTGAAACATTCCATAAGTCTGAAAAAACAGGGACTGACACAGTGGACAAGTCTGAGACAACAAGGAATGAGAGAGTGGACATGTTTGATACAACTGAGACTAAGAGTGTGTTCATGTCTGAGACAATGGGGACTGAGACAGTAGACCTATCTGAGCCAACAGGGACTGAGACATCGGACTTTTCTGAGACAATAGGGACTGACACAGTGGATATGTCTGAAACCACAGAGACTGAGACAGTGGAGAACTCTAGACACGAGATACTGGGACAGTGGACATGTCTGATACAACTGCAACTTAGACTGAATTCATGTCTGAGACAATGGGGATTAAGACTGGCGACATCTCTGAAACAACATGCCTGAGACAGTAGATATATCAGAGACAACAGGGACTGAGACTGTGGACATGTCTGAGACAAGAGGGACTGAGGGGGTGGACATGTCTGAGACAACGGGGAATTATACAGTGGACATGTCTGAATAAAAAAGGACTGAGACACTGGACATGTCTGAGCCAACACACATATCTGAGAAAACAGGGTCTGAGACCATCAAAATGTCTGAGACAACAGGGAATGAGACAGTGGATATGTGTGAAACAACTGTGACTGAGAGAGTGGTCATGTCTGAGACAACAGGGTTCTAGACAGTGCACCTGTCTGAGACAACAGAGACTGAGACAGTTGACATGTCTTCACGAGTGGACATGTCATGTCTGGGATGACAGAGACTGAGATAGTGGACACACCTGGGCCAACATGGACTGATACAGTGGACATATCTGAGACAACAAGGACTGAGACAGTGGACATATCTGAGATAACAGGGACTGAGAAAGTATACATGTCTTAGACAACAGGGAGTGACAAAGTTTATATGTCTGAGACAACCGGGACTGAGACTTTGGACATGTCTGAGACAACAGCGACTGAGACAGTGGTTATGACTGATACAACTGTGACTAAGAACGTGTTCAAGTCTGAGACAATGGGGAATGAGACATCCTACATGTCTGAAACAACAGTGATTGAGACAGTAGTTATATCTGAAACAACAGGGACTGAGACCTTGGACATGACTGAGACAACACGGAAACAAACATTGGACCTCATTGAGACTGCAGGTACTCAGAACCTGGACATATCTGACACAACCAGGACTGAGAATTTTGGTCATGTCTGAGAGAACAGGGACTGGGACAGTGGACATGTCTGAGACAACCGGCACTGAAATAGTGGACTTAGACATTGGACATGTCTGAGACAACAGGGACTGAGACAGTGGACAAGTGTGAAACAACAGGGAATGAGACAGTGGACCTGTCTGAGAAAATAGGGACTGAGACAGTGGACATGTCTGAGTCAACAGAGTTTGAGACTATGGACATATCTGAGAGAACGAGGATGAAGACAGTGGAAATGGGACAACATGCACAGAACAAGTGTGAAACAACAGGTAATGAGAGAATGGACATGTCTGAGGAAACAGGGACTGAGAAAGTGGACAAATCTGAGTCAACAGGGATCAAGAAAATGAACTTGTCTGAGACAGTAGAGTCTGTGACAGTTGACATGTCTTAGCCAGTGGACAAGTCCTGTCTGAGATGACAGGGACTGAGACAGTGGACACATCTGAGACAACAGGGACTGAGACAGTTTACACATCTGATACAAGCAGGATTGAGACTGTGGACATATCTAAGACAACAGTTACTGAGACAGTTTACATGTCTGAGACAAAAGGGACTGAGACACTGGACATGTCTGATACAACTATGACTAAGAGCGTGTTCATGTCTGAGATGATGGAAACTTACAGGTGACATGTCTAAAAACAACAGGGACTGATACAGTAGATATATCTGAGACAAAATGGAATGAGACAGTGGACATGTCTGAGACAACAGGGACTGAGAAAATGGACATGTATGAGACAACATCGACTGAGACAGTGCACATGTCTGAGAACACAGGGACTCAGAACATGTACATGTCCAAGACAGCAGGGAATGAGATATTGGACATGCTTGAGACTACAGGGACTGAGACAGTGGACACGTCTGAGTCATCAGAGTTCTAGACAGTGCACCTGTCTGAGACAATAGAGGCTGAGACAGTTGACATGTCTTCACGAGTGGACAAGTCCTGTCTGAGATGATAGCGACTGAGAAATTGGACACATCTGAGACAACAGGAAATGAGACAGTGGACACATCTGAGACAAGCAGGACTGAGACTGTGGACATATCTGAGACAACAGGTACGGAAACCTTGGACATGTCTGCAATAACAGGGAATCAGACATTTGACATCTATGAGACTTCAGGGACTCAGACACTGGACATATCTGGGACAAGCGGGACTGAGACATGGGACATGTATGAGAGAAGAGGGACTGAGCCAATGGACATGTCTGAGACAAAAGGCAATGAGAGAGTGAACTTGTGAGAAACAACAGGGAATGAGAGAGTAGACATGTCTGAAAATATATGGACTGAGACAGTGGACAAGTCTGACTCAAGACAGTTCGAGACCTTTTACCACTCTGAGACAATCGAGACTAAGACAGTTGACATGTCTTCGCCAGTGGACATGTACTGTCTGAGGTTACAGCCACTGAGAATTTGGACACAACTGAGACAACAGGGACTGAGACAGTGGATACATCTGAGACAACCAGGATTGAGAGAGTGGACATATATGAGACAATAGGTATGAGAGAGTGGACATGTCTGAGACAACAGGGACTGACACAGTGGATATGGCTGAAACAACAGGGATTGAGAGAGTGGACAAGTCTGAGGCAACAGAGACTGTGACTGTGGACATGACTGATACAACTGTGATTAAGAGCGTGTTCATGTCTGAGACAATGGGGACTGAGACAGTGGATATATCTGAGACAACAGGGACTGAGACAGTGAACATGTCTGAGACCATAGGTACTGACTCAGTGGATAGCTCTGAGACAACCAGGGTAAGACTTTGGACATGTCTGAGACAAGAAGGAATGAGACAGTGGACATGTCTGATACAACTGCATCTAAGAGCGTGGTCATGCCTGACACAACGGGGACTGAGGCAGGCTAAAGGTCTGAAACAACAGGGACTGAGACAGTAGATATATCTGAAACAACAGGGACTGAAACAGTGGACATTTCTGAGACAAAACACATATCTGATAAAAGAGTGTTGGAAACCATCGACATGTCTGAGACATCAGGGACTGAGACAGTGGACACGTGTGAAACACCTGCAACTGAGACAGTGATCATATCTGAGACAACAGCAACTGAGACTCTGAACACGTCAGAGACAAAAGGGACTGAGACAGTGGACATGTTTGAGACAATAGGTAATAAGAGCGTGGACATATCTAAGCCAATGGGGACACAGACAGGTTACATATCTGAAGCAACAAGGACTGAGACAGTAGATATAAGTGAAAAAACAGGGACTGAGACAGCGGACATGTCTGAGACAACAGGTGCTGAGACATTGGACATGTCTGAGACTACAGAGAATCTGACATTTAACATGTCTGAGACTGCAGGGACAAAGACACTGGACATATCTCAGACACCCGGGACTGAGATCATGGACATTTCTGAGAGAACAGGGACTGAGACAGTGGTCATGTCTGAGACAAAGGTACTGAGACAGGGTACATGTGTGAAACAACAGGGAATGAGACATTGCACATGTCTGAGACAAAAGGGACTGAGACAGTGGACTCGTCTGAGTCAACATGGCTCAAGTCTGTGGACCTGTCTGAGAATAGCAACTGAGACAGTTGACATGTCTTCACCAGTGGACAAGTTCTATCTGTGATGACAGCAACTGAGACAATGGACACATCTGAGACAACAGGGACTGAGAGAGGGCACATGTTTGAGACAACAGGCAGTGACACAGTGGATATGTCTGAAACAACAAGGACTGAGGAAGTGGACAAGTCGGAGACAACAGGGACTGAGACAGTGGACATGTCTAATACAATCGTGACAAAGAGCGTGTTCATGTCTGAGACAATGGGGATGGAGACAGTGGACATGTCTGTCTCAACATGATTCAAGAGAGTGGACCAGTCTTAGGCAATAGAGACTGAGACAGTTGACATGTCTTCGTCAGTGGCCAAGTCCTTTCTGAGATGACAGTTATTGAGACAGTGGACACATCTGAGTCAACAGAGACTGAGACAGTGGACACATCTGAGTCAACCAGGACTGAGACAGTGGACACATCTGAGACAACAGGGACTGATACAGTGGACATGTCTGAGACAACACACATATCTGAGAAAATAGGATCTGAGACAATCGACATGTCTGAGACACCAGGGAATGAAACAGTGGACATGTGTGAAACAACTGCAACTGAAACAGTGGTCATATTTGAGTCAAGAGGGTTGGAGACAGTGGACATGTCTGAGACAAAATTGACTGAGACAGTTGCTATGTCTTCACCAGTGGACAAGTCCTGTTGGTGATGACAGCAACTGAGACAGTGGACACATCTAATACAACAGGGAATGAGACAGTGGACACATGTGAGACATCAGGGAATGAGAAAGTGCACATGTCTGAGACAACAGGGACTGACACAGTAGATATGTCTGACACAACAGGGACTGAGAAAGTTTACAAGCCTGAGACAACAGGCAATGATCCAGTGGACATGTATGATACAACTGCGACTACGAGCGTGTTCATGTCTGAGAAATCAGGGATTAAGACAGTGGACATATAAGAGACAACAGGGACTGAGAGAGTGGATATGTGTGAAACAACAGGGAATGATACAGTGGACAAATCTGAGAAAACAGGTACTGAGACAGTGGACATGTCTGATACAACTGCGAATAAGAGCGTGTTCATGTCTGAGACAATGGGGACTGTGACAGTGGACATATCTGAGACAAAAGGGACTGAGACAGTGGAGTTCTCTGAGACAACAGGGACTGTCACAGTGGATACATCTGAAAGAACAGGGACTGAGACAGTGGACAAGTCAGAGACAACACGTACTGTGAGAGTGGACATGTCTGATACGACAGTGACTAAGAGCGTGTTCATGTCTGAGACAAACTAGACTGAGACAGGCGGCATTACTGAAACAACAGGGACTGAGACAGTAGATATATCAGAAACAACAGGGTCTGAAACTGTGGACATGCTTGAGACAACAGAGACTGAGACAGAGGACATTTCTGAGTCAGCAGAGACTGCTACTGTGGACATGTCTGAGATAACAGGGACTGAGACAATGGACACAATACACATATCTGAGAAAACAGGAACTGAGACCATAGACATGTCTGAGACAAAAGGGAATGAGACAGTGGACATGTGTGAAATAACTGCGACTGAGACAGTGGTCATGTCTGACACAACAATGTTCTAGACAGTGGACCTGTTTGAGAAAATAGAGACTGAGATAGTTGACATGTCTTCCCAAGTGGACAAGTCCTATGTGAGATGACAGAGACTGGGACAGTTGACACATCTGAGCCAACAGGGATTGAGACAGTGGACACATCTGAGACAACCAGGACTGAAACAGTGGACATAACTGAGACAACAGGGACAGAGAAAGTGGACATGTCTGAGACAACAGGGAGTGACAGAGTATATATGTCTGAGACAACTGGGACTCAGACGTTGGACATGTCTGAGACAATAGGAACTGAGACAGTGGATATGACTTATACAACTGCGACTAAGAGCGTGGTCATGTCTGAGAGAACGGAGACTGAGACAGGATTCACGTCTGAAACAACGGTGATTGAGACAGTAGTTATCTCTGAAACAACAAGGACTGAGACCTGGGACATGCCTGAGACAACAGGGAATGAAACATTGGACCTGTCTGAGAATGCAGGGACTCAGTAACTGGACATATCTGAGACAATCGGGAAGGAGACTTTGGACATGTCTGAGAGAATAGGGACTGGGACAGTGGATATGTCTGAGACAACAGGCACAGAAACAGTGGACTTAGACATTGGACATGTCTGAGACAACAGGGATTGAGACAGAGGATAAGTGTGAAACAACAGGGAATGAGACAGTGGACCTGTCTGAGACAATAGGGACTGAGACAGTGGACATGTCTGAGTCAAAAGGGTATGAGACCATGGACATATCTGAGAGAACAGGGTCTGACACAGTGGATATGTCTGAAACAACAGGGACTGAGACAGTGGACATGTCTGATACAACTGCGACTAAGAGTGTGTTCATGACTGAGACAATGGGGACTGAGACAGTGGACATATCTGAGACAACAGGGACTGAGAGAGTGGACATGTCTGAGACAACAGGGACTGACACAGTGGATATGTCTGAAACAACAGGGACTGAGACTGTGGACAAGTCTGAGACAAAAGGGACTGAGACAGTGGACATGTCTGATACTACTGCAATAGATTGTGTTCATGTCTGAGACAACGGGGACTGATACAGGTGACATTTCTGAAAAAACAGGGATGGACACAGAAGATATATCTGAAAAAACAGGGAGTGAGTCTGTCGATATGTCTTAGAAAATGGGGACTGTGATAGTGGACATGTCTTAGACGACCGGGAATCAGACATTGGATATGTCTAAGACTTCAGGGACTCAGACACTGGACATATCTGAGACAAATGGGACTGAGTCTTTGGACATGTCTGAGACAACAGTGACTGTGATAGTGGACATGTCTGAGACAACAGGGACTTACACAGTGGATATGTCTGAAACAACAGGGAATGAGACAGTGGACAAGTCTGAGACAACAGAGACTGAAACAGTGGACATGTGTGATATAACTGCGAGTAAAAGAGTGTTCATATCTGAGTCAACATGGACTGAGATAGTGGACACATTTGAGCCAACAGGGACTGAGACATTGGACTTGTCTGAAACAACAGGGACTGACACAGTGGATATGTCTGTGACAACCGGGACTGAGAATTTGGACATGTCTGAGAAAACAGGGACTGAGACAGTGGACATGTCTGATATAATTGCAACTAAGAGCGTGTTCATGCCTGAGACAATGAGGACTGAGACAGGCTACATGTCTGAAACAACAGAGACTGAGACGTAGTTATATCTGAAACAACAGGGACTGAGACATTGGACATGTCTGATACAACAACGGCTGAGAAAATGGACATATCTGACACATCAGGGACTGAGAAAGTGGATAAGTTTGAGACAACAGGGACTGACACAGTGGATATGTATGAAACAACAGGAACTGAGACAGTTTACAAGTCTGAGACAACAGGGACTGAGACATGGACGGGTCTCATACAACTGCAACTAATAGAATGTTCATGTCTCAGACAACGGGGACTAGAGAGTGGACATATCTGAGACAACAGGGACTGAGACAGTAGACATGTCTGAGACAACAGAGACTGACACAGTGGATATATCTGAAACAACAAGGACTGAGAGAGTGGACAAGTCTGAGAAAACAGGGAATGAGACAGTGGACATGTCTTATACAACTGTGACTAAGAAGGTGTTCATGTCTGAGACAATGGGGACTGAGTCAGTGGACATATCTGAACCAACAGTGACTGAGACATTTGACTTTTCTGAGACAACAGGGACTGACAGATTTGATATGTCTAAAATAACAGGGACTGAGACAATGAACAAATCTGAGAAAAAGTGACTAACACAGTGGTCATGTCTGATACAACTGCGACTAAGAGCATGTTCATATCTGAGACAGTGGGGAATGAGACAGGTGACATTTCTGAAACAACACGGACTGAGACAATACATATATATGAAACAACAGGAACTGAGACTGTAGACATGTCTTAGACAATGTGGACTGAAACAGTGGACATGTCTGAGACAACAGGGATTGATACATTGGACATGTCTGAGACAACAGGGTCTGAGAGAGTGGACATGTCTTAGACAACAGGGAATCAGACATTGGAAATGTCTGAGACTTCAGGGACACAGACACTGGACATATCTGAGACAACTGGGACTGAGACTTTGGACATGTCTGAGACAACAAGGACTGAGATAGTGGACATGTATGAGACAACAGGGACTGACACAGAGGATATGTCTGAAAAAACAGGGACTGAAACAGTGGACACATCTAAGACAACCAGGATTGAGAGAGTGGACATACCTGAGACAACAGGGACTGAGAGAGTGGACATGTCTTAGACAACAGGGACTGACACAGTGGATATGTCTGATACAACAGGGATTGAGACAGTGGACAAGTCTGAGGCAACAGGGACTGAGACAGTGGACATGTCTGATGCAATTGCTACTAAGAGTGTGTTCATGTCTGAGACAACGGGGAATAAGACAGTGACATTTTTGAAACATCAGGGCCTGAGACAGTAAATATGTCAGAAACAACAGGGACTGAGACTGTGGACATGTCTGAGACAACAGGGACTGATAGAGCGGACAAGTCTGAGGTAACAGGGACTGAGACGGTGGACATGTCGGATACAACTGCGACTAAGAGTGTGTTCATTTCTGAGACAATGGGGACTGAGACAGTGGACATATCTGAGACAACAGAGACTGAGACAGTGGATATGTCTGAGACAACAGGGACTGACACAGTGGATATGTCTGAAACAACAGGGACTGAGATGGTGGACAAGTCTGAGACAACAGGGACTGAGACAGTGGACATGTCTGATACTTCTGCAATAAAGAGTGTGTTCATGTCTGAGACAAGGGGGACTGAGACAGCTGACATTTCTGAAACCACAGGGATTGACACAGTAGAAATATCTGAAAAAACAGGGACTCAGTCTTTGGATATGTCTTAGACAATGGGGACAGATACAGTGGACATGTCTGAGACAACAGGGACTGATAAAGTGGACATGTCTTAGACAACAGGGAATCAGACATTGGATATGTCTGGAAATTCAGGCACTCAGACACTGGACATATCTGAGACAACAGAGACTGAGAATTTGTACATGTCTGAGACAACAGCGACTGAGATAGTGTACATGTCTGAGACAACAGAGACTGTCACAGTGGATATGTCTGAAACAACGGTGACTCAGACAGTGGACATATCTGCTACAATTGCAACTAAGAGTGTGTTCATGTCTGAGACAAAGGGGACTGAGACAGGCTATATGTCTGAAACAACAGGGACTGAGACAGTAGATATATCTGAAACAACAGGAAATGAGACATTAGACATGTCTGATACAACAATGACTGAGAAAGTGGACATATCTGAGACAACAGGGACTGAGAGAGTGGATAAATCTGAGACAACAGGGAATGACACAGTGGATATGTCTGAAACAGCAGGGACTGAGACAGTGCACATGTCTGAGAGCACAGGGACTGACACTGTGGACAGTCCTGATGCAACTGCGACTAAGAGCAGGTTCATGTCTCAGACAATGGGGAGTGTAGAGTGGACATGTCTGAGACAACAGGGCCTAACACAGTGGATATGTCTGAAACAACAGGGACTGAGACAGTGGACAAGTCTGAGGAAACAATGAATGAGACAGTGGACATGTCTGATATAAGTGCGACTCAGAGTGTGTTCATGTCTGAGACAATGGGGACTGAGACAGTGGACATATCTGAACCAACAGAGACTGAGACATTGGACTTGTCTGAGACAGCAGGGACTGACAGAGTGGACATGTCTGAAACAACAGGGACAGAGACACTGGCCAAACCTGAGACAAAAGGGACTAAGACAATGGTCATGTCTGATACAACTGCGACTAAAAACATATTCATGTTTGAGACAATGGGGACTGAGACAGGTGACATTTCTGAAACAACAGTGACTGAGACAATATATATATATCTGAAACAACAGGAACTGAGACTGTGGACATGTCTTAGACAATGGGGACTGAGACAGTGGACATGTCTGAGACAACAGGGACTGATACACTGGACATGTCTGAGACTACAGGGTCTGAGACAGTGGACATGTCTTAGACAACAGGGAATCAGACATTGGAAATGTCTAAGACTTCAGGGACTCAGACGCTGGACATATCTGAGACAACTGGGACTGAGATTTTGGACATGTCTTAGAAAACAGGGATTGAGATACTGAACATGTCTGAGACAAACAGGGACTGAAAAGTGGATATGTCTGAAAAAACCGGGACTGAGACAGTGGACAAGTCTGAGACAACAAGGAATGAGACAGTGGACATGTTTGATACAACTGCGACTAAGAACGTGTTCATATCTGAGATAATGGGGACTGAGAGAGTCCCCATTTTTTCTGTCTTCCTTTCTTATTTTATTGATGCTTTGTGTATTTCATACATCATTTCCCAATTCAGTTCAGGCATATTTCCCTTTCCCTTCCCCCCATCCCAACTCACCCCATCCCAGATCATGCATTCTGACATACATGTCCTGCATCTTTCTCTGTTTTTTTTTTCATTTTTTAGCAATAAGAGATAATTTATGAGTAAAAGCATCCCTAATGTAAAACCAATTTGCAGGCTGTTGTGCCCAAACCTCCACAGCCCCACCATCCAGCGGGGGGGGGGCTGGCTTGTATGTTCAATCAAGTTGTTGAAATGAGTGTCCAGACTACATTGCTGTAGTTTCACCATTCACCCCAATTGCAGCCCTTATATTCTACCACGCCACCTCTTCAGCAGATTCTTCCCTAGGCTTAGAAAAGGGGCACAGATGGATGAGAAGCAAAAGAGTCTACTATCTCTGGAACTGTTGTCTTGGAATCTGGTCAATTCTGGCTGTTTCCTTTTATGGGCTGACAGTTTGTCCAGGAATAAAGTTTCGAACCTAATAATGAAGCACAAGCAATTAGATATATAGGTATTTAAACAGCACTAATAGTTATGGCAGGTTACTTTGGTATAGACACATATATTTGGATGGTATGTTAATCCATGAATTACATTTTTTCCTGTTAAATATGACAGGGTCTTACTGTGGCTTATAACATCCCCTAACCGATAGATGATGTAAGTTTATGACATCAGCCATGGATTATTCCTCTAAGGAGAGAGCCAATAGCCAATTAGATTTGTGATATACAGGCATATGGATGCCACTGCTGCACAGGGACTGAGTCTGTGGATATGTCTTAGACAATGGGGACTGAGACAGTGGACATGTCTGAGCCAACAGGGACTGATACAGTGGACATGTGTTAGACAAGAGGGAATCAGACATTGGATATGTCTGAGACGTCAGGGACTCAGACACTGGACATATCTGAGACAACTGGGACTGAGCCTTTGGACATGTCTGAGACAACAGTGACTGAGATAATGGTCATGTCTGAGACAACAGGAACTGACACAGTGGATATGTCTGAGACAACAGGGACTGAGACAGAGAACATGTCTGATACAACTGCGACTAAGAGAGTGTTCATGTCTGAGACAATAGGCAATGAGACAATGGACATATCTGAGCCAACAGGGACTGGGACATTGGACTTGTCTGAAACAACAGGGACTGACAGAGTGGATATGTCTGAGACAACCGGGACTGAGAATTTGGACATGTCTGACACAACAGGGACTGAGACAGTGGGCTTGTCTGAAACAATTGCGACTAAGAGCGTGTTCATGTCTGAGATAACAGGGACTGAGACAGTCTACATGTCTGAAACAACAGGGACTGAGACAGTAGATATATCTGAAACAACAGGAACTGAGACATTGGACATATCTGATACAACAAGGATTGAGAGAGAGAGGACATGTCTGAGACAACAGGGACTGAGAGTGGATAAGCATGAGAAAACACGGACTGACACAGTGGATATATCTGAAACAACAGGGACTGAGACAGTGGACAATTCTGAGACAACAGAGTCTGAGACAGTGGACATGTATGATACAACTGCTACTAAGAGAGTGTTCATGTATGAGACAACATGGACTGAGACAGTGGACATATCTGAGACAACAGGGACTGAGACTTTGGACATGTGTGAGACAACAGGGACTGAGACAGTGGACATGTCTGAGACAACAGGGACTGACACAGTGGATATGTCTGAGACAACAATGACTGAGACATTGGACATGTCTGATACAATTGCGACTAAGAGCGTGTTCAAGTCTGAGACAAAGGGGACAGAGACAGGCTACATGTCTGAAACAACAGTGACTGAGACAGTAGATATATGTGAAACAACAGGGACTGAGACATTAGACATGTCTGATACAACAATGACTGAGAAAGTGGACATATCTGAGACAACAGGGACTGAGAGAGTGGATAAATCTGAGAAAACAAGGACTGACACAGTGAATATGTCTGAAACAACAGGGACTGAGACAGTGGACAAGTCTGAGACAACAGGGACTGAGACAGTGGACAGATCTGATACAAATGCGACTAACAGCATGTTCATGTCTCAGACAATGGGGAGTGTAGAGTGGACATATCTGAGACCACAGGGACCGAGAGAGTGGACATATCTGAGACAAGAGGGACTGACACAGTGGATATGTCTGAAACAACAGGGACTGAGACAGTGGACAAACTGAGAAAACAATGATATAGTGGACATGTCTGATACAGCTGCGACTAAAAGAGTGTTCATGTCTGAGACAATGGGGACTGAGACAGTGGACATATCTGAACCAACAGGTACTGAAACCTTGGACTTGTCTGAGACAGCAGAGACTGACAGAGTGTATTGGTCTGAAACAACAGGGACAGAGACACTGGCCAAATCTGAGACAACTGGGACTAAGACAGTGGTCATGTCTGATACAACTGTGACTAAGAGCCTGTTCATGTCTGAGAAAATGGGGACTGAGACAGGTGACATTTCTGAAACAACAGGGACTGAGTCAATAGATATATCTGAAACAACAGGAACTGACACTGTGGACATGTCTTAGACAATGGGGACTGAGACAGTGGACATCTCTGAGACAACAGGGACTGATACACTGGACATGTCTGAGACTACAGGGTTTGAAACAGTGGACATGTCTTAGACATCAGGGAATTAGACATTGGAAATATCTGAGACTTCAGGGACTCAGACGCTGGACATATCTGAGACAACTGAGACTGAGACTTTGGACATGTCTGAGACAACAGGGACTGAGATATTGGACATGTCTGAGACCAACAGGGACTGACAAGCGGATATGTCTGAAAAAACAGGGACTGAGACAGTGGACAAGTCTGAGACAACAAGGAATGAGACAGTGGACATGTTTGATACAACTGCAACTAAGAGCGTGTTCATATCTGTGACAATGGGGAATGAGAGTGTCCCCATGTTTTTTCTGTCTTCCTTTCTTTTTTTTATTGATCCTTTGTGTATTTCATACATCATTTCCCAATTCAGTTCACTCATGTTTCCCTTTTCCTTTGCCCCCATCCGAACTCACACCATCCCAGACCATGCATTCTGCCATAACAGTCCTGCATCTTTCTCTCAGTTTTTTTTCATTTTTTAGAAATAAGTGATAATTTATGAGTACAAGCATCCCTCATGTAAAACCAATTTACAGGCTGTTGTGCCCAAACCCCCACAGCCCCATCATACAGCGGGGAGGCGGGCTTGTATGTGCAATAAAGTCATTAAAATGAGTGTCCAGAGTGTATTGCTGTAGTTTCACCATTCACCCCAATCGCAGCCCTTACATTCCACCACAGCCCCTCTTCAGCAGATTCTTCCCTAGGCTTAGAAAAGGGGCACAGGTGGATGAGAATCAAAAGAGTCTACTTTCTCTGGAGCTGTTGTCTTGGACTCTGGTCAATTCTCGGTGTTTCCTTTCATGGGCTGACAGTTTGTCCAGGAATAATCTTTCAAACCTACTAATGAAGCACAAGCAATTAGATATATAAGTATTTAAACAGCACTAATACTTATGGTAGTTTACTTTGGCATAGACACATATGTTTGGATGGTGTGTTAATCCATGAATTACATTTTTTCCTGTTAAATATGACAGGGTCTTACTGTGGCTTATAACATCTCCTAACCTGTAGATGATGTAAGTTTGTAAGCATCAGCCGTGGGTTATTCCTCTAAGGAGAGAGCCAATAGCCAATTAGATTTGTGATATACAGGCATATGGATGCCACTGCTGCACAGGGACTGAGTCTGTGGAAATGTCTTAGACAATGGGGACTGAGACAGTGGACATGTCTGAGTCAACAGGTACTGATACAGTGGACATGTCTTAGACAACAGGGAATCAGACATTTTATATGTCTGAAACATCAGGGACTCAGATATTGGACATATATGAGACAACCGGGACTGAGACTTTGGACATGTCTGAGACAACAGCGACTGGGATAGTGGAGATGTCTGAGACAACAGGGACTGAGACAGTGGACAATCTGACAAAACAATGAGTGAGACAGTGGACATGTCTGATACAACTGCGACTAAGAGAGTGTTCATGTCTGAGACAATGGGGCCTGAGACAGTGGACATATCTGAACCAACAGGGACTGCAACCTTGGACTTGTCTGAGACAGCAGAGACTGACAGAATGGATAGGTCTGAAACAACAGGGACAGAGACACTGGCCAAATCTGAGACAAAAGGGACTAAGACAATGGTCATGTCTGATACAACTGTGACTAAGAGCCTGTTCATGTCTGAGAAAATGGGGACTAAGACAGGTGACATTTCTGAAACAACAGGGACTGAGTCAATAGATATATCTGAAACAACAGGAACTGAGACTGTGGACATGTCTTAGACAATGGGGACTGAGACACTGGACATGTCTGAGACTACAGGGACTGAGACAGTGGACATGTCTTAGACAACAGGGAATCAGACATTGGAAATATCTGAGACTTCAGGGACTCAGACCCTGGACATATATGAGACAACTGGGACTGAGACTTTGGACATGTCTGAGACAACAGGGACTGAGATAGTGCACATGTCTGAGATCAACAGGGACTGACAAGTGGATATGTCTGAAAAAACAGGGACTGAGACAGTGGACAAGTCTGAGACAACAAGGAATGAGACAGTGGACATGTTTGATATAACTGCGACTAAGAACGTGTTCATATCTGAGACAATGGGGACTCAGAGAGTCCCCATTTTTTTTCTGTCTTCCTTTCTTTTTTTTATTGATCCTTTGTGTATTTCATACATCATTTCCCAATTCAGTTCACGCATGTTTCCCTTTTCCTTCCCCTCCATCCCAACTCACCCCATCCCAGACCATGCATTCTGCCATAACTGTCCTGCATCTTTCTCTCAGTTTTTTTTTCATTTTTTAGCAATACTTCATCATTTATAAGTACAAGCATCCCTCATGTAAAACCAATGTACACGCTGTTGTTCCCAAACTCCCACAGCCCCACCATACAGCGGGGGGGGGGGACTTGTATGTGCAATCAAGTCGTTCAAATGAGTGTCCAGAGTATATTGCTGTAGTTTCACCATTCACCCCAATCGCAGCCCTTACATTCTACCACGCCACTTCTTCAGCAGATTCTTTCCTAGTCTTAGAAAAGGGGCACAGGTGGATGAGAATCAAAAGAGTCTACTTTCTCTGGAGCTGTTGTCTTGGACTCTGGTCAATTCTCGCTGTTTCCTTTCATGGGCTGACAGTTTGTCCAGGAATAACGTTTCAAACTTACTAATGAAGCACAAGCAATTAGATATATAGGTATTTAAACAGCACTAATACTTATGGTAGGTTACTTTGGTATAGACACATATGTTTGGATGGTGTGTTAATCCATGAATTACATATTTTCCTGTTAAATATGACAGGGTCTTACTTTGGCTTATAACATCTCCTAACCTGTAGATGATGTAAGTTTGTGGTATCAGCCGTGGGTTATTCCCCTAAGGAGAGAGCCAATAGCCAATAAGATTTGGGATATACAGGCATATGGATGCCACTGCTGCACAGGGACTGAGTCTGTGCATATATCTTAGACACTGGGGACTGAGACAGTGGACATGTGCGAGTCAACAGGGACTGATACAGTGGACATGTCTTAGACAACAGGGAATCAGACATTAGATATGTCTGAGATGTCAGGGACTCAGACACTGGACATATCTGAGACAACTGGGACTGAGACTTTGGACATGTCCGAGACAACAGCGACTGGGATAGTGGACATGTCTGAGACAACAGGAACTGACACAGTGGATATGTCTGAGACAACAGGGACTGAGACAGTGAATATATCTGAGACAATACACATATCTGAGAAAACAGGTTCTGAAACGATCGACATGTCTGATACAAAAGGGAATGAGACTGTCGACCTTTTTGAAACAACTGCGACTTAGACAGTGGTAATATCTGAGACAACAGTGTTCTAGACAGTGGACATGCCTGAGACAATAGAGACTGATACAGTTGACATGTCTTCGCAAGTGGATAAGTCCTGTCTGAGATGACAGTGACTGTGACAGTGGACACATCTGAGCCAACAGGGACTGAGACAGTGGACACATCTGAGACAACCAGGACTGAGACAGTAGACATATCTGAGATAACAGGGACTGAGAAAGTAGACATGTCTGAGACAAGAGGGAGTGACAAAGTATATATGTCTGAGACAACAGGGACTGAGACTATGGACATGTCTGAGACAACAGGGACTGAGACACTGGATATGACTGATACAACTGCAAATATGAGAATGTTCAGGTCTGAGACAACGGGGACTGAGACAGGCTACATGTCTGAAACAACAGTGATTGAGACAGTAGTTTTATCTGAAACAACAGGGACTGAGACCTTGGACATGACTGAGACAACAGGGAATCAAACATTGGACCTATCTGAGACTGCAGGGACTCAGACACTAGACATATATGTGAAAACCGGGACTGAGAATTTGGACATGTCTGATAGAACAGGGACTGGAACAGTGGACATGTCTGAGACAACGGGCACTGAAACAGAGAACTTAGACATTGGACATGTCTGATATAACAGGGACTGAGACAATGGACAAGTGTGAAACAACAGGGAATGAGACCGTGGATCTGTCTGAGACAATAGGGACTTAGACAGTGGACATGTCTGGGTCAACAGGGTTTGCAAGAATGGACATGTCTGAGAGAGCAGGGAGGGAGACAGTGGACATGGCTGGGACAACATGCACTGAGACAGTGGACAAGTGTTAAACAACAGGTATTGAGACAATGGACAAGTCTGAGACAACAGGGACTGAGACAGTGGATATGACTGATACAACTCCAAATGTGAGAATGTTCAGGTCTGAGACAACGGGGACTGAGACAGGCTACATGTCTGAAACAACAGTGATTTAGACAATAGTTTTATCTGAAACAACAGGGACTGAGACCTTGGACATGACTGAGACAACAGGGAATCATACATTGGACCTATCTGAGACTGCAGGGACTCAGACACTAGACATATATGTAAAAACTGGGACTGAGAATTTGGACAAGTCTGATAGAACAGGGACTGGGACAGTGGACATGTCTGAGACAACGGGCACTGAAACAGAGAACTTAGATATTGGACATGTCTGATATAACAGGGACTGAGATAATGGACGTGTGAAACAACATGAAATGAGACTGTGGACCTGTCTGAGACAATAGGGACTTAGACAGTGGACATGTCTGAGTCAACAGGGTTTGGAAGCATGGACATGTCTGAGAGAACAGGGAGGGAGACAGTGGACATGGCTGGGACAACATGCACTGATACAGTGAACAAGTGTTAAACAACAGGGATTGAGACAATGGACATGTCTGAGTCAACAGGGTTCGAGAAAGTGGACATGTCTGAGACAATAGAGGCTAAGACAGTTGACTTGTCTTAGCCACTGGACAAATCCTGTCCTGACAACAAGGACTGACACAGTGGATATGTCTGAAAAATAAGGGAATGAGACATTGGACATGTCTGAGACAACAGCGACTGAGATAGTGGACATGTCTGAGACAACAGGTACTGACACATTGGATATGTCTGAAACAACAGGGTTCGAGAAAGTGAACTTGTCTGAGACAATACAGGATAAGACATTTGACATGTCTTAGCCACTGGACAAATCCTGTCTGAGACAACAGGGACTGACACAGTGGATATGTCTGAAACATAAGGGAATGAGACAGTGGACATGTCTGAGACAACAGGGACTGAGACATTGGACATGTCTGATACTACTGCGATAAAGAGCGTGTTCATGTCTGAGACAACAGGGACTGATTCAAGTGACATTTCTGAAACAACTGAGATTAACACAATAGATATATCTGAAAAAACAGGGATTGAGTCTGTGGATATGTCTTAGACAATGGGGACTGAGACAGTGGACAAGTCTGAGCCAACAGGGACTGATACAGTGGACATGTCTTAGACAACAGGGAAACAGACATTGCATATGTCTGAGAATTCAGGGACTCAGAGACTGTATATATCTCAGAAAACCGGGACAGAGACTTTGGATATGTTTGAGACAACAGCACCTGAGATAGAGGACATGTCTGAGACAACAGGGTCTGACACAGTGGATATGTCTGAAACAACAGGGACTGAGACAGTGGACAAGTCTGAGACAACAGGGACTGAAACAGGGGCCAGGTCTGATACAACTGCGACTAAGAGTGTTCATGTCTGAGACAATGGGGACTGAGACAATGGACATATCTGATCCAACAGGGACTGAAACATTGGACTTGTCTGAGACAACAGGGACTGACACAGTGGATATATCTGAGACAACCAGAACTGAGAATTTGGACATGCCTGAGACAACAGGGACTGAGAGAGTGGACATGTCTGATACAATTGCGACTAAGAGCGTGTTCATGTCTGAGACAACGGGGATTGAGACAGGCTACAGGTCTGAAACAACAGGGACCTAGACAGTAGATATATGTGAAACAACAGGGACTGAGACAGTGGACATGTCTGAGACAACAGGGACTGATACAGTGGACATGTCTGAGAAAAAAGGGACTGAGACAGTAGACATGTCTGAGCCCAAACACAAATCTCAGAAAACAGGGTCTGAGACTATCGACATGTCTGAGACAACATCGAATGCCACCGTGGGCATGTGTGAAATAACTATGACTGAGACAGTGGTCATGTCTGAAACAACAGGGTTCTAGACAGTGCACATGTCTGAGACAATAGAGACTGAGACAGTTGACGTCTTCGCCAGTGGACAAGGCATGTCTGAGTTGACAGTGACTGAGACATTTGACACATGTGAGACAACAGGGACTGAGACAGTGGACAGTTCTGAGACAATTGAGACAACATCGACTGAGACAGTGCACATGTCTGAGACCACAGGAACTTAGAGCATGGACACAACTAAGACAATGGGGACTCAGACAGGTGACATGTCTGAAACAACAGGGACAGAGACAGTAGATATATCTGAAAAAACAGCGACTGAAACAGTGGACATGTCTGAGACAACAGGGACTGAGAAAGTGGATACATCTGAGACAACAGGATTTGAGACAGTGGACAAGTCTGAGAAAACAGATACTGAGACATTTGACATGTCTGAGAGAGTGGACATGTTGACTTTCTAACACACACAAATACACAAACACACACACACACACACACACACACACACGCACACTGATGAACTGGATATATCATGGTGATCACAAACATTCTACTTTGGATTGAACAGTGTCACTTGTGTGTCCCCGTGGGAAAATGGCCAGATATGATGGGCTAGAGGGCTCACCCTCCATCTCCAGATGTTTCCAAACACTGGATTCCTGGGTCATCTGGGGCCTGACAATCCAGAATGCCAAAAGCAGCAAAGTAACATCCTACTCAGTCCAGTCTTTCAAGACAAGTGAGGTGTTTCATGTTGCCACTGGCCTGTAGTGGCTGGTAACCAGGATTCTGAGTTCTTTTTGGACTGATGTCATAAAGATGAGGTCACTTCCTGAGTCCTCTGACCCTACCCAATTCCTCTCTGAGAAAACAGGGACTGAGACAGTGAACATGTCGGAGAAAACAGGCACTGACTCAGTGGATAGGTCTGAGACAACCGGGACTAAGACTTTGGACATGTCTGAGACAAGAGTGACTGAGACAGTGGACATGTCTGATACAACTGCATCTAAGAGCGTGTTCATGTCTGACACAACGGGGACTGAGAGAGGTGAAAGGTCTGAAACAACAGGGACTGAGACAGTAGATATATCTGAAAAAACAGTGACTGAGACAGTGGACACGTCTGAGACAACAGGATTCGAGACAGTGGACATGTCTGAGAAAACTGAGACTGAGACATTTGACATGTCCAAGACAGTGAACATGTTGACTTTCTCTCTCACACACACACACACAAACACACACACACACACACACACACACACACACACACACTGGTGAATGGACATATCAGTTGGATCACAAAGTTTCTACTTTGGACTCACCAGTGTCACTTGTGTATCCCCATGGGAAAATGGCCAGATATGATGGGTTGGAGTGCGCACTCTGCATCTCCAGATGTTTCCAAACACTGGATTCCTGGGTCTTCTAGGGGTCTGAGGCTCCAGAATGCCGAAAGCAGCAACGTAACATCCTACTCAGTCCATTCTTTCAAGAGAAGTGAGGTGTTTCATGTTGCCACTGGCCTGTAGTTGCTGGTAACCAGGATTTTGAGTTCTTTTCAGACTGATGTCTTAAATGTGAGGTCACTTCCTGGGGTCCTCTGACCCTGGCCTCTTCCTCACTGAGACAACAGGGACTGAGACAGTGGATATGTCTGAGAAAACAGGTACTGAGTCAGTGGATAGGACTGAGACAACTGGTACTAAGACTTCGGATATGTCTGAGACAAGAGTGAATGAGACAGAGGACATGTCTGATACAACAGCGTCTAAGAGCGTGTTCATGTCTGACACAACGGGGACTGAGACAGACTAAAGGTCTGAAATCAATCAGAGATTGAGAGAGTAGATATATCTGAAACAATAGGGACTGAGAAAGTGGACATATCTGAGACAACAGGGACTGAGACAGTGGACATGTTGAAACAACAGGGACTGAGACAGCAGATATGTCTGAAACAACAGAGACTGAGATATTAGACATGTCTGACACAACACACATATCTGTGACAACAGGGTCTGAGACCATGGAAATGTCTGAGACAGCAGGGACTGAGACAGTGGACATATCTGAGACAACAAGGCCTGCAACAGTGGACATCCGAGACAACTGCGAAGAAGAGCATGTTCAGGTCTAAGAAAACAGGGAGTGAGACAGGCGACATTTCTGAAACAACAGGGACTGAGACAGTAGATATATCTGAAACAAAATGGATCGAGACTGTGGACACATTTTATACAACAGGAACTGTGAGAGTGGACATGTCTGAGACAACAGGAACTAATACATTGGACATGACTGAGACAAGAGGGACTGAGAGAGTGGACATGTCTGAGACAACACACATATCTGATAAAACAGTGTCTGATACCATCGACATGTCTGAGACAACAGGGACTGATGCAGTAGACATCTGAGACAACAGGTACTGACACATTGGATATGTCTGAAACAACAGGGTTCGAGAAAGTGAACTTGTCTGAGACAATACAGGATAAGACATTTGACATGTCTTAGCCACTGGACAAATCCTGTCTGAGACAACAGGGACTGACACAGTGGATATGTCTGAAACATAAGGGAATGAGACAGTGGACATGTCTGAGACAACAGGGACTGAGACATTGGACATGTCTGATACTACTGCGATAAAGAGCGTGTTCATGTCTGAGACAACAGGGACTGATTCAAGTGACATTTCTGAAACAACTGAGATTAACACAGTAGATATATCTGAAAAAACAGGGATTGAGTCTGTGGATATGTCTTAGACAATGGGGACTGAGACAGTGGACAAGTCTGAGCCAACAGGGACTGATACAGTGGACATGTCTTAGACAACAGGGAAACAGACATTGCATATGTCTGAGAATTCAGGGACTCAGAGACTGTATATATCTCAGAAAACCGGGACAGAGACTTTGGATATGTTTGAGACAACAGCACCTGAGATAGAGGACATGTCTGAGACAACAGGGTCTGACACAGTGGATATGTCTGAAACAACTGGGACTGAGAGAGTGGACAAGTCTGAGACAACAGGGACTGAAACAGGGGCCAGGTCTGATACAACTGCGACTAAGAGTGTTCATGTCTGAGACAATGGCGACTAAGACAGTGGACATATCAGAGACAACAGGGACTGAGACAGTGAACATGTCTGAGAAAACATGCACTGACAGTGGATATGTGTGAAACAACAGAGAATGAGACAGTGGACAAATATGAGAAAACAGCAACTGAGTCAGTGTACATGTCTAAGTGCAAATAAGAGCGTGTTCATGTCTGAGACAACGGGGACTCTGACTGTGGACATATCTGAGACAAAAGGGACTGAGACAGTGGACTTGCCTGGAACAACAGGGACTGACACAGTGGATATGTCTGAAACAATAGGGACTGAGACAGTGGACAAGTCTTAGACAACAGGTACTGAGACAATGGACATGTCTGATACAACTGCGACTAAGATTGTGTTCATGTCTGAAACAACGGGGAATGAGACAGGCGACATTTCTGGAACAACATGGACTAAGACAGTATATATATATCAGAAACAATAGGGACTGAGACTGTGGACATGTTTGAGACAACAGAGACTGAGACAGTGGACATGTTTGAGACAACAGAGAATGATACAGTGGACATGTCTGAGATAACAGGGACTGAGACAGTGGATATATCTGAGACAATACACATATCTGAGAAATCAGGGTCTGAGACAATCGACATGACTGAGACAAGAGGGAATGAGACAGTGGACATGTGTGAAACAACTGTGACTGAGACAGTGGTCATGTCTGAGACAACAGTGTTATAGACAGTGGACCTGAGACAATAGAGACTGAGACAGTTGACATGTCTTTGCAAGTGGACAAGTCCTGTCTGAGATGACAGTGACTCAGACAGTGGACAAATCTGAGCCAACAGGTACTGAAACAGTGGACACATTTTAGACAACCAGATCTGAGACTGTGGACATATCTGAGACAATAGGGACTGAGAAATTGGACATGTCTGAGACAACAGGGAGTGACAAACTTTATATGTCTGAGACAACCGAGACTGAGACTTTGGACATGTCTGAGACAATAGGGACTGAGACAGTGGATATGATTGATACAACTCTGACTAAGAGCATGTTCAGGTCTGAGACAAAGGTGACTGAGACAGGTTACATGTCTGAAACAACAGTGATTGAGACAGTAGTTATATCTGAAACAACAGGGACTGAGACCTTGGACATGACTGAGACAACAGCGAATCAAACATTTTACCTGTCTGAGACTGCAGGGACTCAGACACTGTACATATCTGAGACAACCAGGATTGAGATTTTGGACATGTCGGAGATAACAGGGACTGGGACAGTGGACATGTCTGAGACAACAGGCACTGGAACAGTGGACTTAGACATTGGACATGTCTGAGACAACAGGGACTGAGACAGTGGACAAGTGAGAAACAACAGGGAATTAGATTGTGGACCTGTCTGAGACAATAGGGACTGAGACAGTGGACATGTCTGAGTCAACAGGGTTTGAGACCATGGACATGTCTGAGAGAACAGGGATGGAGACAGTGGACATAGCTGGGACAACATGTACTGAGACTGTGGACAAGTGTGAAACAACAGGGAGTGAGACAATGGACATATCTGAGACAACAGGGACTGAGACAGTGGACAAGTCTGAGTCAACGGGGTTTGAGAAAGTGGACTTGTCTGAGACAGTAGAGGCTGAGACAGTTAACATGTCTTAGCCAGGGGAGAAGTCCTGTCTGAGACAACAGGGCCTGACAAATTGGATATGTCTGAAACAATAGGGAATGAGAGAGTGGACAAGTATGTGGCAAAAGGGACTGAGACTGTGGACATGTCTGATACAACTGCAACTAACAGTGTGTTCATGTCTGAGACAATGGGGACTGAGACAGTGGACATATCTGAGACAACAGGGACTGAGACAGTGGACATGTCTGAGACAACAGGGACTGACACAGTGGATTTGTCTGAAATGACAGGGACTGAGACAGTGGACAAGTCTGAGACAATAGGGACTTAGAGAGTGGACATGTCTGATACTACTGCAATAAAGAGCGTGTTCATGTCTGAGACAATGGGGACTGAAACAGGTGACATTTCTAAAACAACTGGGATTGACACAGTAGATATATCTGGAAAAAACAGGGACTGAGTCTGTGGCTATGTCTTAGACAATGGGGACTGAGACAGTGGACATGTCTGAGCCAACAGGGACTGATAGAGTGGAAATGTCTTAGACAACAGTGAATCAGACATTGGATATGTCTGAGAATTCAGGGACTCAGACACTGGACATATCTGAGACAACTGGGACAGAGACTTTAGACATGTTTGAGACAACAGCAACCGAGAGATTGGACATGTCTGAGACAATAGGGACTGACACAGTGGATATATCTGAAACAACAGGGACTGAGACAGTGGACAAGTCTGAGATAACAGGGACTGAGACAGTGTACATGTCTGATACAACTGCGACTAAGAGAGTGTTCATGTCTGTGACAACGGGCAATGAGACAATGGACATATCTGAGCCAACAAGGAATGAAACATTGGACTTGTCTGAGACAACAGGTACTGACACATTGGATATGTCTGAGATAACCGGGACTGAGAATTTGGACATGTCTGAGACAACAGGGACTGAAAGAGTGGACATGTCTGATAAAATTGCTAGTAAGAGTGTGTGCATGTCTGAGACAATGGGGACTGAGACAGGCTACATGTCTGAAACAACAGGGAACTAGACAGTAGATATATCTGAAACAACACGGACTGAGGCATTGGACATGTCTGATACAACCAGGACTAAGAGAGTGATGTATCTGAGACAACAGGGACTGAGAGAGTGGATAAGTCTGAGAAAATAGGGACTGACACATTGGATATATCTGAAACCACATTGACTGTGACAGTGGACATGTCTGAGACAACAGGGACTGAGACAGTGGACAGTTCTGATACAACTGCAACTAAGAGCCTGTTCATGTCTCAGACAACGGTGACTGGAGAGTGGACAAATCTGAGACAACAGGAAATGAGACTGTGGACATGTCTTAGACAGTGGGGACTGAGACAGTGGACATGTCTGAGATAACAGGGACTGATACAGTGGACATGTCTGAGATAGCAGGGTCTGAGACAGTGGACATGTCTTAGACAACAGAGAATCAGACATTGGAAATGTCTGAGACTTCAGGGACTCAAACACTGGACATATCTGAGACAACTGGGACTGAGACTTTGGACATGTTTGAGACAACAGGGTCTGAGATAGTGGACATGTCTGAGACAACAGGGACTGACACACTGGATATGTCTGAAAAAACAGGGACTGAGACAGTGGACAAGACTGAGGCAACAAGGAATGAGACTGTGGACATGTTTGATACAACTGCGACTAAGAGCGTGTTCATGTCTGAGACAATAGTGACTGCCTGTCTACATGTCTGAAACAACAGGGACTGAGACAGTAGATATATCTGAAACAACAGGGACTGAGACATTGGACATGTCTGAGACAATAGGGAATGAGACAGTGGAAATGTTGAGACAACAGGGACTGAGACAGTGCACATATCTTAAACAACAGGGACAGAGAAAGTGGACATGTCTGAGACAACACACATATCTCTGAAAACAGGGCCTGACACCATGGTCATGTCTGAGACAATAGGGACTGAGACAGTGGACATTTTGGACACAACTGGGATTGAGACAGTGGTCATGTCAGAGACAACAACGACTGAGTCAGTGGACATGTCGAGACAACACGGACTGAGACAGTGGACATTTTTGAGACAACACACATATCTGAGACAATAGGATCTGAGACCATAGAAATGTCTGAGTCAACAGGGACTGAGAAAATGGACATGTGTGAAAGAACTGGGATCGTGACAGTGGTCATGTATGAGACAACAATGACTGAGACAGTGTTCATATCTGAGACAACAGGGACTGGGACATTGGACACGTCTGAAACAACAGTGTTTGGGACAGTGCACATGTCTGAGACAACACACATATCTGTGACAAAAGGGTGTGAGAACTTGGACATGTCTGAGACAACCAGGATTGAGACAGTGGATATATCTGAGACAACAGGGACTGAGACATGGACATGTTTGATACAACAGGGATTTAGAGCGTGGACACATCTAAGATAGTGGGGACTCAGAGAGGTGACATGTCTGAAACAACAGGAGCTGTGACAGTAGATATATCTGAAACAACACCAACTGAGACAGTGGGAATGTCTGAGACAACAGGGACTGAGATAATGGACAAGTCTCAGTCAACAGAGTTCGAGAGATTGGACCTGTCTGAAACAATAGAGGCTGAGACAGTTGACATGTCTTAGTCAGTGGAAAAGTCCTGTCTGAGATGACAGCATCTGAGACTGTATACACATCTGAGACAACAGGGACTGAGACAGTGGACACTTCTGAGACAACCAATATTGAGACTGTGGACGTATCTGAGACAACAGGGACTGAGACAGTGGGCACACCTGAGACAACAGGGACTGAGACATTGAATATGTCTGAGACAACACATATATCTGAGACAACAGGGTCTGATACCGTCTACTTTTCTGAGATAACAGGTACTGAGACAGTGGGCATATGTGAAACAATAGGGACTGAGACAGTGGACATGCCTGAGACAACAAGGACTGAGACATTGGAGACGTTTGACACAACAGGGTTAGAGAGAGTGGACATGTCTGATACAGCAAAGACTGAGACAATTGACATGTCTGAGACAGTGGACATGTTGATTTTCTCACCTACACACACACACACACACACACACACACACACACTAATGAACTAGGTATACCAGGGTTGTCACAAACTTTCTACTTTGGACTGGTCAGTGTCACGTGTGTGTCCCCGTGGGATAATGACCAGATATGATGTGTTAGAGCCTGCACCCTACATCTCCAAACGTTTCCAAACACTGAATTTCTGGGTGTTCTGGGGCACGAGCCTCCAGAAGGCCGCAAGCAACAAAGCAACATCCTGCTCAGTCCAGTCTTTCAATACAAGTGAAGTGTTTCATCTTGCCACTGGCCTATAGTTGCTGATAACTAGGATTCTGAGTTCTTTTTGGAATGATGTCATCAAGGTGAGCTCACTTCCTGGGGTCCTCTGACCCTAGCCTCTTCCTCATTGAGACAACAGGGACTGAGACAGTGGACATGTCTGAGACAACAGGGACTGACACATTGGATATATCTGAGACAACCAGGACTGAGAGTTTGGACATGTTTGAGACAACAGGGACTGAGACAGTTGACATATCTGAGACAACCCAGACTGAGACTTTGGACATGTCTGAGAGAACAGGAAATGAGACAGTGGACATGTATGACCCAACAGGGGCTGCGTCAGTGCACACGACTGAGTCAACACGTTTCGAGCCAGTGGATCAGTCTGAGACAATAGTGAATGAGACAATTGTCATGTCTTCACCAGCGGACAAGTCATGTCTGAAATGACAGTGACTGAGACAGTGGACACATCTGAGTCAACCAGGATTGAGACTGTGGACATATCTGAGGAAACAGGGACTGAGACAGTGGACATTTCTGAGACAACAGGGACTGAGACAGTGGACATACCTCATATAACTGTGACAAAGAGCGTGTTCATGTCTGAGACAATTTGGATTGAGACACACAACATTTCTTAAACTACAGGGACATATATACAGTACATATATCTGAAACAACAGGGACTGAGACTGTGGACATGTCTGAGACAACAGGGACTGAGAGAGAGGACATGTCTGAGTCAACAGGGACTCAGACACTGGACATGTCTGATACAACTGCAACTAAGAGAGTTTTCATGTCTGAGACAACGGAGAATGAGACAGGTGACATTTTTGAAACTACAGGGACTGAGACAGTGGACATGTCTGACAGAACAGGGACTGTGCCAGTGGACATATCTGAAACAACAGGGACTGAGACAGGGGACATGTCTGAGACAACAGGGAATGTGATGGTGTACATGTGTGAAATAACTGAGATTGACATTATGGTCATGTCTGAGAAAACAGAGACTGAGACAGTGAACACGTTGGAGAAAACAGGGACGAAGACTGTGGACATGTCTGAGACAACACATATATCTGACACAAAAGGGTCTGAGACCATGGACATATCTGCAACAACAGGGACTGAGAAAGTTGAAATGTGTGAAACAACTGGGAGTGAGATAGTGGTCATATCAGAGACAACAGGGATTGAGACATTGGACACGTCTGACATAACAGGGACTGACAGTGTGGACATGTCTGAGACAACACATATATCTGAGACAACAGGGTCTGAGACCATGGACATTTCTGAGACAACAGGGACTGAGACAGTGGAGATGTGTTAAACAACAGGGACTGAGACAGTGGCCATGTCTGAGAAAACAGGGACTGAGATAGTGGACACGTCTGAGACAATAGGGACTGAGACAGTGGACATGTCTGAGACAACAGGGACTGAGACAGTGGACAAGTCTGACAAAACAGGGAATGAGACAGTGGACATGTCTGATGATACAACTGCGACTAAGTGCTTGTTCACGTCTGAGAAAACGGGGAATTAGACAGGCTACATGCCTGAAACAACAGGGACTGAGAGAGCAGATACATCTGAAAAAACAGGGATTGAGACAGTGGATATGTTTGAGACAGCAGGCATTGAGACCCTGGACATGTCTAAGACAATAGGGACTGATACATTGGTCATGTCTGAGACAACAGGAACTAAGACCTTGGCCATGTCTGAGACAACATGGAATCAGACATTGGAAATATCTGAGACTACACGACTGAAATACTGGACATATCTGAGACAACCAGGACTGAGACTTTGGACATGTTTGAGAGAACAGGTACTGAGACCGTGGATATGTCTAAGAAAACAGGGACTGACACAGTGGACATGTCTGAGACAACGGGAACTGAAACCCTCTACATGTCTGAGATAACAGAGACTGGGTCAGTGGACCTGACTGAGACAACAAGGACTGAGACAGTGGATATGTCTGAGACAACCCTGATTGAGACATTGGACATGTCTGAGACAACAGGGAATCAGATATTTGACATGTCTGAGTCTGCAGGGACTCAGACACTGGACATATCTGAGACAACCGGGACTAAGACTTTGGACATGTCTGAGATAACAGGGGCTGAGACAGTGGACATGTCTGAGACAAGAGGCACTGAGACAGTGAACATGTGTGAAACAACAGGGAATGAGACAACGGACATGTCTGAGACAACAGGGACTGAGACAGTGGACACATCGGAGTCAACACGGTTCTCTAAAGAAACAGAAGTAACAGGATGAATATATAGCTATATACAATTTATTGATTTGCTCACGTGACAGAGGTCAAATAGTCCAACAGTAGACATGCCGCACTGGAGAGTCTGACAATTCAGGGAACTGCTCAGTCTGCAAGGCTTGATGTCTCATTAGTCCCAATCTGGTGCTGAAGGCCTGATGGATTCCAGGAGATCTGCCGGTCTCAGGACACGCTGGGGTCCATTGGGTTTATCACAGCAGCAAGACAAACTCACCAGTGAGAGAGAGAGGTAAGCCACAGGAAAATACCGGCCAGCTCCCTTTGCCATGGCCTTTAATACTGCCTGCCAGCAGAAGGTAATGCCCACATTTGGGGTGGGCAATCCGGGTTGAGGTGGTCCAATCCGAAGATACTTTTTCTCTTATTTGTTCCTTATTCCAGTCAACTTGACACCCAGGATTAACCATCACAAGTCCACCCCTTGTCAACTGGACACCAAGTAAATAGCCTCTCCTTATGTTATGCTTAAATGTCAATTGCAAACAATGCCAAGGTCATAATTCCACCTAACATGTTATAAGTGTCTCATGTGCAATAGCGAAGCATTATATCTTAGAGTAGGTGGTAATGTTCTTGAGGAACACTTAGTCCTTCAGTATCTAATAACCTAAAGATGATAACACCTAACAGTTATCCCAGTTGCACATCCAAAGGGAACAACACAAGTATCTGCTTTATATATATATATATATATATA
>VZQC01009113.1:2946065-2981276 GCA_009823505.1 Rhizomys pruinosus | reverse complement strand
GCAGCAGCTGTAGCCAGATCAGCCTTAGTGAGTGGAAGTCCATGCTGTTGAGCCCATGCATAACCTCCATCTCTGCCACCATGACCACTTTGTTCATGGGCCCATTGAGCAACAACAGGGATAGCTGGAGAAAGAGGCTGACTATCCACAGAACGAGTCATCCGATCTACTTGATTATTAAACTCATCCTCTGCTGAGATCACCTTTTGATGAGCATTTACATGAGACACAAGTATCTTCACATCCTTTGACCATTCAGAGAGCTCTATCCACATACTTCTTCCCCAAATGTCTTTCTCACCAATTTTCCAGTCATGCTCCTTCCAAGTCCCTGACCATCCAGCCAAACCATTGGCTACAGCCCATGAATCAGTATATAATCGAACCTCTGGCCATTTCTCCTTCCAGGCAAAATGCACAACCATGTGCACTGCCCGAAGTTCTGCCCACTGTGAAGACTTTCCTTCACCAGTGTCCTTTAGGGTTGTTTCAGAAATTGGCTGTAATGCTGCAGCTGTCCACCTCTGGGTGGTGCCTGCATAGTGTGCAGAACCATCAGTAAACCAGACCCTAGTCTTCTCTTCCTCAGTCAACTGTTCATAGGGCAAAACCCATGAAGGAATAGGTGCATATTTAAGCACAGGAGGCATTGTAACAGGAGTGGGATCCATAGGCATTTGGGCAACTTCTTCATGCAGCTTGCTTGTGCCCTCAGGGCCTGCCCGGGCCCTGTCACGAATTTACCACTTCCATTTGATAATGGACTGTTGCTGTACACGTCCTACTTTATGGTCTGGTGGGTCACATAACTCCCAGGTCATGATGGGCAGCTCAGGTCACATAGTGACTTGGTGTACCATTGTCAAACGTTCAGTTTCCACTAAGGCCCAATAGCAGGCTAAGAGCTGTCTCTCAAAAGGAGAATAGTTGTTTGCAGATGAAGGTAGAGCCTTACTCCAAAATCCCAAGGGCCTCCGCTGTGATTGCCCTCAGGGAGCTTGCCACAGATTCCAGACGGCATCTCTATCTGCCACTCATACCTCAAGCACTATTGGATCTGCTGGATCATATGACCCTATGGGCTGAGCAGCCTGCACTGCAGCCTGGACCTGATTAAGAGGCTTTTCCTGTTCCAAGCCCCACTCAAAGTTTGCTGCCTTCTGAGTCACCTGATATATGGGTGGTAGTAAAACACCCAGATGAGGAATGTGCTGCCTCCAGAATCCAAAAAGGCCCACTAAAAGTTGTGCTTCTTTCTTGGTGGAGGGAGGGGCCAGGTGCAACAACTTATTCTTTACCTTAGAAGGAAGGTCTCTGCATGCTCCACACCACTGAACCCCTAGAAACTTCACTGAGGTAGATGGCCCTTGAATTTTACTTGGTTTTATTTCCTATCCTCTCATGTGCATATGCTTTACTAACAAGTCTAAACTAGCAGCTAATTCCTGTTCCCTGGGTCCAGTCAGCAGTGTGATATTTTGTGGAAGAGTCAGGCAATCAAGATCCCTTCTAACTAAGTTATGGCACAAGGCTGGAGAGTTAACATACCCTTCAGGTAAGACAGTAAAGTATACTGTTGCTCTTGTCAGCTGAAAACAAATTGCTTCTGATGGTCCTTATGAACCAGTATTGAGAAGAAAGCATTGACCAGATCAATAGCTGCATACCAGGTACCAGAAAGCATATTAATCTGCTCAAGTAAGGACACCACGTCTGGTACAGTGGCTGCAATTTGTGTCACTACTTGGTTGAGTTTTTGATAGTCAACTGTCATTATCCACGATCCATGTGACTTTTGCACAGGCCAAATTGGAGAGTTAAATGGAGATTTGGTAGGAATCACCACCCCTGCATCTTTCAAATCCTTGATGGTGGCACTAATTTCTGCAATCCCTCCAGGGATACGATACTGTTTTTGGTTCACTATTTTCCCTGGTAGAGGCAACACCAATGGTTTCCATTTGGCCTTTCCGACCATAATAGCTCTCACTCCACAGGTCAGGGAACCATTGTGGGGATTCTGCCCATTTCTAATTATATCTATCCCAATTATACATTCTGGGACTGGGGAAATAACGACAGGATGTGTTCTGGGACCCCCCTGTGCCCACTGTGAGTCGGAAATCAGCTCTTCCGCCAAAACTCCATTTATCACCTGACCTTCATAGGCCCCTACTTTAACTGGAGGGCCACAATGTTTAAAAGGGTCTCCTGGAATCAGTGTAACCTCAGAACTATTATCCAGTAGGCATTGAAAGGTCTGATTATTTACTTTTCCCCAGTGTACAGTTACCCTAGTAAAAGGCTTCAGTTCCCTCTGGGGAAGGACAAGAGGAAGGCAAACAGCCTAACTCTTTGGTATTGTGACAATGTCCTTCCTCATTGGATCCCAGCTACCCCTTCTTTCAAGGGGTTGTGAGTCTGTGAACTGTCTCAAGTCTGGAAACTGGTTAACTGGACGGGATTCACTACTGCTGAAATCCAATGTTGACTTCCTGTCATTTGTTCTAGAGCTTTTCTGCTTATACAGATCAAATAAAAACTTAGTAGGCTTCTTATGTATTTGTTTCCTGGGAACGCTATGATTAATTAGCCAGTTCCAAAGATCATTTCGGGTCATGCCATTAAAGGCATTGTTTTGACTTTGACGCCCATTATGATAACTATGATAACTAAGCTCATCTGGCCTTCTGTGATTCAGTGATGCCACCTGACTCCTACCTTTAATTAATGCAAGTGAGCAACAACTTCTCTAACTGTAAGATCTGGCATAAGAAATAGAGCAAAATCAAAGCTCTTCGAATGTTCTGGTTTCTCTCTCAGTACTTTCCATCTTATAAACTCTCAGTACTTTCCATCTTATAAACTCAATGAAAGGCATGTCCTCTGGTTCCTCATATTGTGGAGAATGAGGTTTTATACTTCGAATCCACTCGAGCATGCCCATCTGCCTAACCCTCACAATACCTTCATTGATACTAAGCCAAGGAATATCAGGCATGTCTAACTCGCTGATAGTAGGCCATGTTTTAATAAATACGTCAGCCAAAAGTTTATTCAAATAAACTTTTAACACCTTTTTTAACCCCTCAAGCTTCCATGTTAAACCTAGAATCTCTACTTAGTGGGCTCATATAGATAAACACAGTATGATCCAATTTTATATTCCTTCCACCATTATCTCACACCCTTAAAATCCATTCCCACACATATTCCTTAGGCTTCTGCCAGAATGAATTGGAAAAATGATTAATTTCTTTAGTGGTATAGCGCACCTCCTTGTGTACCTCACTTTCCATCTCACCTTAAGGGGCTTGCTTAGACTTCAATCTGGTTATAGGTCTAGAGGCAACAATCGTTGGGCCCTGAGGGACATTAGCTCCCACTGGGAGGGGGAGATTAGTTTACTCAGGCAAGGGTGTGGAGGAGGGATCTGCATTGTGTGGATTCTCTGCTGAGGATGGGGAGATTATTTCCTCAGATAAAGAAAATCCCTCAGAATCTGAGGGTTCAAAATCCTCATCATCGTGGATCTCCCACACATCTCCAACGCAAGTTTCAGGGTTCCACACTTTCCCCACCAGTGCTCTCACTTTGCCTGCTGACACTCTTCGTGCCTGGGAATTAAATTTGCATTGTAAATCAGCCAAATATTTAATAAGGGCTCAAGCTTGATTTTCTGCCACTTTAGCTCTTTGGCTGCTGGATAGAAGATTCTCTTCCAGAGCACACTTGGAAACCTTTAAACTGTTGTTTCAAATCCTGAGCTGGTCATTTTTATCACTGAGCTCCTTATTTTCCTCTATCACTTTATCCAGAGATGCTAAGAGCAACAAGGCAACATCATTATTTTCCTTATTTTTCCACAATTTCTTGAACGTTTTATATATAGAGTCACTAAATTCCTTGTTTCACACAAGAGGCGAGTTAGGTGAGTCTAATGGATCCATCTTCATAATTACATCAAATAGTCTGCACCAAGGATTATTATTCCTCTTCATGCCACCAGGAGAGACTTCAGTAACTCTAGGATTCATTGGGTTGGAGAGCTGGCTCCAGAGACTACGAAGCCCACTAAAGAAATTCATCCTTTCAATTCTGATTCTCTAGAACCACTCCAGGTACCAAAATCTGTACTAGTCAGGGTTGTCTAAAGAAACAGAAGTAACAGGATGAATATATAGCTATATACAATTTATTGATTTGCTCATGTGACAGAATTAAAGGATTCCAAAAGTAGACACGGCACACTGGAAATTCTGAGAATCCAGGGAACTGCACCGTCTGCAAGACTGGATGTCTCAGTAGTCCCAATCTGGTGCTGAAGGCCCGATAGATTCCAGGAGGTCTACCAGTCTCAATACACATTGGGGTATGTATGGTTGATCACAGCAGCAAGACAAACTCACCAGTGAGACAGAGGCAAGCCACAGGAAAAAAGGGACCAGCTCCCTTTGTCATGGCTTTTAATACTTCTGGCCTGCAGAAGGTAACTCCCACATTTGGGGTGGGCCATCCGGGTTGAAGTGGTCCAATGCAAAAGTCTTATTCTCTTATTTGTTCCTCAGTCCAGTCAAGTTGACACCCAGGATTTACCAACACAAACTGAGACAGTCAACACATCTGAGACAACAGGGACTGAGACAGTGGACATATCTGAGAAAACCAGGTCAGAAACAGTGGACATATCTGAGACAACAGGTCCTGAGACCTTGGGCATGTCTGAGACAACACGGAATCAGACATTTGAAATGTCTGAGACTGCAGGGACTCACACACTGGACATATCTGAGACAACTGGGATTGAGACATTAGACATGTCTGAGAGAACAGGGACTGAGACAGTGGACATATCTGTGACAAGGGGCACTGAGACAGTAAACATGTGTGAAGAAACAGGGAATGAGACAGAAGATATGTCTGAGTCAACATGGCTCGAGACAGTGGACCAGTCTCAGACAATAGATACTCAGGCAACTGAAATGTCTTTGCCAGTTTACAAGTCCTGTCAGAGATTACAGAAAATGAGACAGTGGGCACATCTGAGACGACAGGGACTGATACAGTGGACACATCTGAGACAACCAGGACTGAGACAATGGACATATCTGAGACAACAGGAACTGAGACGGTGGACATGTCTGAGACAACAGGGACTGACACAGTGGACATCTCAGACAACACATATATCTGAGAAAACAGGGTTGAGACCATCAACATGTCTGAGACAACAGGGAATGGTACAGTGGACATGTGGGAAGAACTGTGAGTGAGACAGTGGTCATGTCTGAGACAACAGTGTTCTAGACAGTGGATGTGTCTGAGAAAATAGACACTGAGACAGTTGACATGTCTTCGCCAGTGGACAAGTCCTGTCTGAGATGACAGCAACTGAGACAGAGGACACATCTGAGACAACAGGGCCTGAGACTGTGGACATATCTGAGACAAGCAGGACTGAGATAGTGAACATGTATGAGACTAAAGGGACTGACACAGTGGATATGTCTGAGACAAACGGGACTGAGACTGTGGACATGTCTGGGACAACAGGGACTGAGACAGTGGACATGTCCTATACAACTGTGACTATGAGCGGGTTCATGTCTGAGACAATGGGGAATGAGACAGGCTACATGTCTGAAACCACAGGTACTGAGACAGTCTATATATCTGAAACAACAGGGACTGAGACAGTGGACATGTCTGAGACAACAGGGACTGAGACAGTGGACATGTGTGAAACAACATGGAATGAGACAGTCGACATGTCTGTGACAACAGGGACTGAGACAGTGGTCTCATCTGAGTCAACAGGGTTCGAGACAGTGGACCTCTCTGATCCTACACATACTGAGATAGTTGACATGTCTTCACCAGTGGACAAGTCCTGTCTTAGATGACAGCGACTGAGAATGTAGGCACATCGGAAAGAACAGGGACTGAGACAGTGGACACAGCTGAGTCAACCAGGACTGAGACAGGGGACATAATTTAGACAACAGGTACTGAGACCTTGGACAAGTCTGAGACAACAGGGAAGCACTCATTGGACAGGTCTGAGACTGCAGGGACTCAGACACTTGACATATCTGAAATAAGCAGGACTGAGACTTTGGACATGTCTGAGACAACAGAGACTGAGACAGTGGACATGTCTGAGACAACAGGCACTGCGACAGTGAACATGTGTGAAACAAAAGGGAATGAGACAGTGGACATGTCTGAGACAGCAGGGCTTGAGACAGTGGACACCTCTGAGTCAACACAGTGGACCAGTCTGAGACAATGGAGACTGAGACAGTTGACACATGTGAGAAAACCAGGACTGAGACATTGTATGTATCTGCGACAACAGGGACTGAGACAGTGGATATGTCTGAGACACCGGGACTGAGAATTGGGACATGTCTGAGACAACATGGACTGAGACAGTGGACAGGTCTGATACAACTGGGACTAAGAGCGTGTTCATGTCTGAGACAATGGGGGCTGAGACAGGCTACATGTCTGAAACAACAGGGAGTGTGATAGTAGATATATCTGAAACCACAGGGATTGAGACAGTGGACATGTCTGAGACAACAGTGACTGTGACAGTGTACAAGTCTGAGACAACAGGGACTGAGACAGTAGACATATCTGAAACAACAAAGTCTGAGACAGTGGACATGACTGAGACAACACACATATCTGTGACAACACGGATTGAGACCATGGACATGTCTGAGGCAACAGAGACTGAGAAAGTGTACATGTTTGAAACAACAGGGATTGAGACAGTGGTCATGTCTCAGAAAACAGCGACTGAGACAGTAGACATGTCAGAGACAACAGGAACTGAGACATGGACATGTCTGAGACAACAAACATATCTGAGAAAAAAGGGTCTAAGACCATGAACATGTCTTAGACAAGAGGGACTAAGACAGTGGACATGTGTGAAACAACTGGGACTGAGACAGTTGTCATGTCTGAGAAAACAGGGACTGAGACAGTGGACATGTCTGAGCCAACAGGGATTGAGACACTGGGTATGTGTGAAACAACAGGGACTGAGACAGTGGACATGTCTGAGACAACAGGGAATGAGACTGTGGACACGTCTGAGACAACAGGGTTCGAGACTGTGGACATGTCTGAGACAGCAGAGACTGAGACATTTGACATGTCTGAGATAGGGGACATGTTGACTTTCTCACACACACACTCAAACACACACACATACACACACACACAGACTGATGAACTGGGTATATCAGGAGGATCACAAACTTTCTAATTTGGACTGACCAGTGTCACTAGTGTGTCCCCGTGGGAAAAATGGCCAGATATGATGGGATAGAGGGCACACCATGCGTCTACAGAAGTTTCCAAACACTGGATTCCTTTGTCTTCTGGGGCCTGATCTTCCAGATGCTGCAAGCAGCATAGCAACAACCTTCTCAGTCCAGTCTTTCAAGACAATTGAGGTGTTTCATGTTGCCACTGGCCTGTAGTTGCTGGTACCCAGGATTCTGAGTTCTTTTTGTACTGAAGTCATAAAGGTGAGGTCACTTCCTGTGGTCATCCGACCCTAGCCTCTTCCTCACTGAGACAACATCGACTGAGACTGTGGACATGTCTGAGACAACAGGGACTCACACAGTGGCTACATCTGAGACAACCGGGACTGAGACTTAGGACATGTCTGAGACAACAGGGAATAAGACAGTGGACATGTCTGAGACAACGGGGACTGAGAAATGCTACATGTCTGAAACAACAGGGACTGAGACAGTAGATATATCTGAAACAACAGGGACTGAGACAGTGGATATGTCTGAGACAACAGGCACTGAGACCGTGGACATTATTCAGAAAACAGGAAATGAGTCAGTGGACATATCTGAGACAACAGGGACTGGGACCTTGGGCATGTCTGAGACTACAGGGAATCAGACATTAGAAATATTGAGATTGCAGGGAATCAGACACTAGATAGACATATCTGAGAAAATCGGGATTGAGACTTTGGACATGTCTGAGTCAACAGGGACTGAGACATTGGAAATGTCTGAGACAACAGGGACTGAGACTGTGGACATGTCTGAGACAACAGGTACTGAGACCATGGACATGTCTGAGACAACAGGGACTGACACAGTGGACATGTCTGAGACAACCGGAAATGAGACCTTGTACCTGTCTGAGATAATAGGGACTGGGACAGTGGACCTGTCTGAGACAACAGGGACTGAGATAGTGGATATGTCTGAGACAACACTGACTGAGACAGTGGACATGTCTGAGATAACAGGGAATTAGACATTGGACATGTCTGATACAACAGGATCTGAGACAGGGGACATGGCTGAGAATGCATGGACTGAGACAGTGGACAAGTGTGAAAGAACATGGAATGAGACAGTGGACATGCCTGAGACAAATGGGACTGAGAGAGTGGACACATCTGAGTCAACAGGGTTTGAGACCATGGACGTGTCTGAGACAAAAGGGACTGAAACAGTGGACAAGTCTGAGTCAAGAGGTTTGAGACAGTGGACCTGTCTGAGAAAATAGAGGCTGAGACAGTTGACATGTCTTAGCCAGTGGACAAGTCCTGTCTGAGATGAGAGCAATTGAGGCAGTGGGACACATCTGCAACAACAGGGACTGAGACACTGGACACTTCTGAGACAATCAGGACTGAGACGGTGGACATATGTGGGACAAGAGGGACTGAGACAGTGGATATGTTTGAGACTACAGGGAGTGACACAGTGGATGTGTCTGAAACAACAGGGACTGAGTCAGTATACATGTCTGAGACCACAGGGACTCAGAACTTGTACATGTTTGAGACAGTACAGAATGAGATATTGTATATGCTTGAGACAACAGGGACTGAGAAAGTGGACATGTCTGAGTCAACAGGGTTCAAGACAGTGGACCTGTCTGAGACAATAGCGACTGAGACAATTGAAATGTCTTCGCCATTGGAGAAGTCCTGTCTGAGATGACAGTGACTGAGAGAGTCGACACATCTGAGACAACAGGGACTGAGACAGTGGACAAATCTGAGACAACCAAGAGTGAGACAGTGGACAAAACAGACACAAAAGGTACTGAGACCTTTACCGTGTCTGAGACAACAGGGTATCAGACATTTGTCATATCTGAGACTGCAGGGTCTCAGACACTGGATATATCTGAGACAACATGGCTCGAGACTTTGGATATGTCTGAGAGAACAGGGAATGAGACAGTGAACATGTCTGGGACAACAGGGACTGAGGCATTGTACACGTCTGAGTCAACACGGTTCAAGACAGTGGACAAGTCTGAGAGAAGAGAGACTGAGACAATTGACATGTCTTTGCCAGTGGACAAGTCCTGTCAGAGATGGTAGAGACTGAGATAGTGGACACATTTGTGACAACAGGGAATGAGACAGTGGACACATCTGGGACAACCAGGACTGAGAGAGTGGACATATCTGAGACAACAGGAACTTAAACAGTAGACATGTCTGAGAAAACAGGGACTGACACAGTGGACATTAATGTGCAACACACATATCTGAGAAAACAGGGTTTGAGACCATTAACATATCTAAGACAACAGGGAATGAGACAGTGGACATGTGTGAAACAACTGTGACTGAGACAGTGGTCATGTCTGAGACAACAGGCTTCTAGACAGTGGATGTGTATGAGAAAATAGACACTGAGACAATTGACATGTCTTCGCCAGTGGACACGTCCTCTCTAAGATGACAGCAACTGAGACAGTGGACACATCTGGGACAACAGGGAATGAGACAGTGGACACATCTGAGACAACCAGGACTGAGAAAGTGAACATGTCTGAGACATCAGGGACTGACACATTGAATATGTCTGAGACAAACGAGACTAAGAGTTTGGACATGTCTGAGACAACAGTGACTGAGACAGTGGACATGTCTGATACAACTGCGACTAAGAGCAGGTTCATGTCTGACACAATGGGGAATGAGACAGGCTAAATGTCTGAAACAACAGGGATGGAGACAGTTGATGTACGTGAAACAACAGGGACTGAGAGAGTGGACATGTCTGAGACAACGAGGATAGAGACAGTGGACATGTCTCAGACAACAGGGACTGAGACAGTGGACATGTGTGAAACAACAGGGAATGAGACATTGGACATGTCTGAGACAACAGGGACTGAGACAGTGGACTCGTCTGAGTCAACAGGGTTCGAGACATTGGACCTGTCTGAGACAACAGATACTGAGACAGTGGACCTGTCTTCGCCAGTGGACAAGTCCTGTCTGAGATAACAGCGACTGAGACAGTAGAGACATCTGAGACAACAGGAACTGAGACAGTGGACACAACTGAGACCACCAGGACTGAGACAGGAGACATATTTTAGACAACAGGCCCTGAGACCTTGGACAAGTCTGAGACTACAGGGAATCAGTCATTGGACAGGTCTGAGACTGGAGGGACTCAGACACTGGACATATCTGAGAAAAGCAGAAATGAGACTTTGGACATGTCTGAGAGAACAGGGACTGAGACCGTGGACATATCTGAAACATAAGGCACTGAGACAGTGAACATGCATGAAAAAAAGGGAATGAGATAGTGGACATGTCTTAGACAACAGGGCCTGAGACAGTGGCCACCTCAGAGTCAACATGGTTTGATACATTGGACCAGTCTGAGACAATTGAGACTGAGACAGTTGACATATGTGAGAAAACCAGGACTGGGACAGTGTACATATCTGATACAACAGGGACTGAGACAGTGGATATGATTCACACAATCAGAACTGAGACTTTGGACATGTCTGAGACAACATGGACTGAGACAATGGACATGTCTGACTAAGTGCGTGTTTATGTTTGAGATAATGGGGACTGAGACAGGTTACGTGTCTCAAACAACAGGGACTGTAACAGTAGATATATCTGAAACAACAGGGACTGAGACAGTGGACATGTCTGAGACAGCAGGGACTGTGACAGTGCAAAAGTCTGAGACAACAGGGACTGAGACAGTGGACATATCTGAAACAACAGGGACTGAGATAGTGGACATGTGTGAAACAACAGGGATTGAGACAGTGGTCATGTCTGAGACAACAGTGACTGAGACAGTAGACACATTGGAGACAACAGGGACTGAGATAGTGGACATGTCTGAGACAACAAACATATCTGAGAAAAAAGGGTCTGAGACTATGAACATGTCTGAGACAACAGGGACTGAGACAGTGGACATGTGTGAAACAACTGGGACGGAGACAGTGGTCATGTCTGAGACAACAGGGACTGAGACAGTGGACATGTGTGAAACAACTGGGACGGAGACAGTGGTCATGTCTGAGACAACAGGGACTGAGTCTGAGGACATGTCTGAGACAATAGGGAGTGAGACAGTGGACATGTCTGAGCCAACAGGGACTGAGATAGTGGGCATGTGTGAAACAACAGGCACTGAGACAGTGGACATGTCTGAGACAACAGGGACTGAGACAGTGGACACGTCTGAGACAACAGGTTTCGAGACAGTGGATGTGTCTGAGACAGCAGAGACTGAGACAGTTGACATGTCTGAGACAGTGGACATGTTGACATTCTCACACACACAAATTCAAACACACACACACACACACACACTGATGAACTGGGTATATCAGGGGGATCAGAAACTTTCTACTTTGGACTGACAAGTGTCAGTTGTGTGTCCCCGTGGGAAAATGGCAAGATATGATGGGCTAGTGGGTGCACCCTGTGTCTCCAGAAGTTTCCAAACACTGGATTCCTGGGTCCTCTGTGGCCTGATCTTTCACATGCTGCATGCAGAAAATCAACATCCTTCTCAGTCCAGTATTTCAAGACAATTGAAGTGTTTCATGTTGCCACTGGCCTGTAGTTGTTGGTAACGAGGATTCTGAGTTCATTTTGGACTGATGTCATAAAGGTGAGGTCACTTCCTGTGGTGACTTCCTGACCCTAGCCTCTCCCTCACTGAGACAACAGGAACTGAGACTGTGGACATGTCTGAGACAACAGGGAATGACACAGTGGATATGTCTGAGACAACAGAGACTAAGAGAGTGGATATATCTGAGACAACTGCGACTAAGAGAATGTTCATGTCTGAGACAATGGGGACTGAGACAGGCTAAATGTCTGGAACAACAGGGACTGAGACAGCAGATATATCTGAAACAACAGGGACTGAGACAGTGGATATGTCTGAGAAAACAGGAACCGAGACAGTGGACATGTCAGAGGCAACAGGGACTGAGACAGTGGACATATCTGAGACAACAGGTAATCAGACATTGGAAATATATCAGACTGCAGGGACTCAGACACTGGACATATCTGAGATAATCGGGACTGAGACTTTTGACATTTCTGAGACAACAGGGACTGAGACATTGGAAATGTTGAGACAACAGGGACTGAGACATTGGAAATGTCTGAGACAACAGGGACTGGGACTGTGGACATGTCTGAGACAACAGGTAGTGAGACCGTGGACATATCTGAGACAACAGGGACTGACACAGTGAACATGTCTGAGACAATGGGAACTGAGACCTTGTACATGTCTAAGATAATAGGGACTGAGATAATGGATATGTCTGAGACAACACTGACTGAGATAGTGGAAATGTCTGAGATAACAAGGATTTTGTCATTGGGCATGTCTGAGACAACAGGATCTGAGACAGGGGACATGGCTGAGAATACATGGACTGAGACAGTGGACAACTGTGAAACAACAGGGAATGAGACAGTGGACATGCCTGAGACAAAAGGGACTGAGAGAGTGGACACGTCTGAGTCCACAGGGTTTGAGACCATGGACATGTCTCAGACAACAGGGACTGAGACAGTGGACATGGCTGAGACAGCAGGCAATGAGACAGTGGATAAGTGTGAAACAACAGGAAATGAGTCAATGGACATGTCTGAGACAACATTGACTGAGACAGTGGACAAGACTGAGTCAACAGGGTTTGAGACAGTGTACCTGTCTGAGACAATAGAGGCGGAGACACTTGACATGTTGAAGCCAGTGGACAAGTGGTGTCTGAGATGACAGCAACTGAGGCACTGGACAAATCTGCGACAACAGGGAATAAGACACTGGACACATCTGAGATTACCAGGACTGAGACAATAGACATATCTGAGACAATAGGGACTGAGACAGTGGACATGTCTGAGATTACAGGGATTGACATAGTGGATATGTCTGAAACATCAGGGACTGAGACAGTGGACATGTCTGAGACCACAAGGACTCAGAACTTGTACATGTATGAGACAGCAGGGAATGAGATATTGTACATGCTTGAGACAACAGGGACAGAGAAAGTGGACATGTCTGAGTCAAAAGGGTTCTAGACAGTGGACCTGTCTGAGACAATAGAGACTGAGAAAGTTGAAATGTCTTCGCCATTGAAGAAGTACTCTCTGAGATGACAGCGACTGAGACAGTGGACAAATCTGAGACAACCAGCACTGAGACAGTTGGACAAAACTGAGATAACAGGTACTGAGACATTGGACATGTCTGAGACCACAGGATATCAGACATTTTACATGTCTGAGACTGCAGTGTCTCAGACACTGGATACATCAGAGACAACATGGACTGAGACTTTGGACATGATTGAGAGGTCAGGGAATGAGACAGTGGACATGTCTGTGACAATAGGGACTGAGACAGTGGACAGGTCTGAGTCAACACTGTTTGAGACAGTGGACCAGTCTGAGACAATAGAGACTGAGACAATTGACATGTATTTGCCAGGGGACAATTCCTGTCTGAGATGACAGCGACTGAGACAGTGGACACATCTGAGACAACAGGGACTGAGACAGGGGACATGGCTGAGAAAACAGGGGATGAAACAGTGGGCAAGTGTGAAACAACAGGGAATGAGACAGTGGACATGTCTGAGACAAAAGGGACTAAGACAGTGGACACGTCTGAGTCAACAGGGTTTGAGACCATGGACATGTCTGATATAACAGGGAATCTGACATTGAAAATATCTGAGACTGCAGAGATTCAAACACTTGACATATCTGAGACAAACGGGACTGAGATTTGGACATGTCTGAGACAACAGGGACTGAGAAATTGGAATTGCCTGAGACAACAGGGACTGAGACAGTGGACATGTCTGAGACAACAGGGATTGAGACCGTGGACATGTCTGAGACAATGGGATCTGTGACTTTGTACATGTCTGAGATAACAGGTACTGAGACACTTGACCTGTCTGAGACAACAGTGACTGAGATAGTGGATATGTCTTAAACAACAATGACTGAGGCAGTGGACATGTCTGGGATAACATGGACTTAGACATTGGACATGTCTGAGACAACAGGGACTGAGACAGTGGACATGGCTGAGGAAACAGGGACTGAGACAGTGGCCAAGTGTGAAACAACAGTGAATGGGACAGTGGACATGTCTGAGACAAAAGTGACTGATACAGTGGACACGTCTGAGTCAACAGTGTTTGAGACCATGGACATGTCTGATACAACATGGACTGAGACAGAGGACATGGCTAAGACAAAAGGAATTGAGACAGTGTACAAGTGTGAAACAACACGGAATGAGACAATGGACATGTCTGAGACAACAGGGACTGAGACAGTGTACAAGTCTGTGTCAACAGGTTTCGAGACAGTGGACCTATCTGAGGCAATAGAGGTTGAGACAATTGATATGTCCTAGCCAGTGGACAAGTTCTGTCTTACATGACAGCGACTGAGACACTGGACACATCTGAGACAGCAGGGACTGAGACAATGGACAGATCTGAGACAACCAGCATTGAGATAGTGGACATATCTGAGAAAACAGGAACTGAGACAATGGACATATCAGAGACCACAGGGAGTGATACAATGGATATGTCTGAAACAACAGTGACTGAGACAGTGGAGATGTCTGATACAACTGCAACAATGTGTGCGTTCATGTCTGAGACAATGGGGCCTGAGACAGGAGACATGTCTGAAAACAACAGGGAGTGAGACAGTAGATATATCTGAGACAACAGGGACTGAGACAGTGGACATATCTGAGACAATAGGGACTGAGGCATTGGACATGTCTGATACAACTGCCTCTAAGAGCCTGTTCATGTCTGAGACAACAGGGACTGTGACAGGTGACATGTCTGAAAACAACAGCGGCTGAGACAGTAGATATATCTGAGACAACAGAGAATGAGACAGTGGATATATCTGAGACAACAGAGAATGAGACAGTGGACAAGGCTGAGACAACAGGGACTGAGATAGAGGACATGTCTGAGACAACAGGGACTGAGACAGTGGACATGGCTGAGACAACATCGACTGAGACAATGGACATGTCTGAGACCACAGGGCTCAGAACTTGTAAATGTCTGTGACAGCAGAGAATGAGATATTGTACATGGTTCAGACAACAGGGACTGAGAAAGTGGACACGACTGAGTCAACTGGATTCTAGACAATGGACATGTCTGAGACAATAGAGAATGAGTTTACATGTCTTCACCAGTGGACAAGTCCTGTCTGAGATGACAGTGACTGAGACAGTGGAAACATCAGAGACAACGGGGACTGAGACAGTGTACAGATCTGAGACAACAGGTACTCAGTCCTTGAACATGTCTGAGACAACCTGGAATCAGATATTTGACATATCTGAGACTGCAGGGACTTAGACACTGCATATATCTGAGACATTCGGGACTGAGACTTTGGACAAGTCTGAGTGAACAGGGACTGAGACAGTGGACATATCCAAGACAAGAGACACTGAGACAGTAAACATGTGCGAAACAACAGTGAATGAGACAGTGGACATGTCTGAGACAAAAATGACTGAGACAGTTGACACGTCTGAGTCAACAGGGTTTGAGACCATGGACATGTCTGAGACAACAGGTACTGAGACAGTGGATATGGGTGAGACAATAGACACTGAGACAGTGGACAAGTCTGAGTCAACAGGGTTCAAGACAGTGAACCTGTCTGAGACAATAGAGTCTGAGACAATTGATATGTCTTAGCCAGTGGACAAGTCCTGTCTGAGATGACAACAACTGAGATATTGGACACATCTGAGACAACAAGGACTGAGACAGTGGACACATCTGAGACAACCAGGACTTAGAGAGTGGACATAACTGAGACAACAGGGACTTAGAGAGTGGACATGTCTGAGACAACAGGGACTGACACAGTGGATATGTCTGAAACAACAGGGACTGAGACAGGTGACAAGTCTGAGACAAAAGGACTGAGACAGTGGAGATGTCAGATACAACTGCATATAAGAGCATGTTCATGACTGAGACAAAGGGTACTGATACAGGCGACATGTCTGAAAACAACAGGGACTGAGACAGTAGATATATCTTAACAGGGACTGAAACAGTGGACATGTCTGAGAAAACAGAGACTGAGACAGTGGACCTGTCTGATAGAACTGCGACTGAGAGCGTGTTCATGTCTGATACAATGGGTACTGTGACAGGCGACATGTCTGAACACAACAGGTACTGAGGAAATAGATATATCTCTGACAACAGGGACTGAGACAGTGTACATGGCTGAGACAACGGAGATTGAGAGAGTGTACATGTCTGAGACAACAGGTATTGAGACAGTGGTCATGTCTGAGAAAACATCAACTGAGACAGTGTTCATATCTGAGACCACAGGTACTCAGAACTTGTATATGTTTGAGATAGCAGTGAATGAAATATTGTACATCCTTGAGACAATAGGGACTTTGAAAGTGGACATGTCTGAGTCAACCGTGTTCTAGGCAGTGGACCTGTCTGAGACAATGCAGACTGAGACAGTTGATATGTCTTCACAAGTGGACAAGTCCTGTCTGAGATGACAGAGACTGAGACAGTCGACACATCTCAGACAACAGGGAATGAGACAGTGGACACATCTGAGACAACCAATACTGAGAGACTGGACATATCTGAGACAACAGGTATGAGACAGTGGACATGTCTGAGACAACAGGGACTGAGACAGTGGTCATGTCTGAGACAAAAGGGACTGAGACAGTGGACATCTCTGAGACAAAATCGACTGAGACATTGGACATGTCTGAGACCACAGGGACTCCGAACTTGTACATTTCTGAGACAGCAGGGAATGAGATATTGTACATGCTTTAGACAACAGGGAATGTGAAAGTGGACACGTCTGAGTCAACTGGTTTCTAGACAGTGGACCTGTCTAAGACAATAAAGACTGAGACATTTGATATGTCTTCATCAGTGGACAAGTCCTGTCTGAGATGTCAGCAACTGAGACAGTCGACACATCTGAGACAACAGGCACTGAGACAGTGGACACATCTGAGACAACCAGGACTGAGAGAGTGGATGTATCTGAGACAACATGGCCTGAGACAGTGGACATGTCTGAGACCACAGGGCCTGAGACAGTGGACATGTCTGAAGAAACCGGGACTGAGATACTGGGCATATCTGAAAATACAGGGACTGAGAGTGTGGACACATCTGAGACAACCAGGACTGAGACAGTGGAAATATCTGAGACAACAGGGACTGAGACAGTCGACATGTCTGAGACAACTGCGACTAAGAGTGACAGAGTGACAGTGACAGAGATAGTGGACATGTCTGAGACAACAGGGAATAAGACATTAGAAATGTATGGGACTTCAGGGACTCAGACACTTGACATATCTGAGACAAAATGGACTGAGACTTTTGACATGTCTGAGACAACAGGGACTGAGACATTGTATATGCCTGAGACAAAAGGGACTGAGACACTGGACATGTCTGAGAAAATGGTATCTGAGAACTTGTCCATGTCTGGAATAAGAGGGACTGAGTCAGTGGAACTGTCTGAGACAAAGGCGACTGAGATAGTGGATACGTCTGATACAACACTGACTGAGAGAGTGGACATGTCTGAGATAACAAGGACACTTAGAAATTGGACATGTCTGAGACACAGGGACTGAGACAGTGGACAAGTCTGAGTCAACAGGTTTGGAGACAGTGGACCTGTCTGAGACAATAGCGGCTGAGACAGTTGACATGTCTTAGCCAGTGTACCAGTCCTGTCTGAGATGACATCGACTGAGACAGTGGACACATTTGAGACAACAGGGACTGAGACAGTGGACACAAGTGAGACTACCAGGTTTGAGAGAGTGGACATATGTGAGACAACAGGGACTGAGAAAGGGGACATGTCTGAGACAATATCGACTGAGACAGTGGACATGTCTGAGACCACAGGGACTCAGAACTCAGAACTCAGAACTCAGACAGTCGACACATCTGGGACAACAGCGACTGAGACAGTGGACACATCCAAGACAACCAAGAGTGAGAGAGTGGACATAACTTAGACAACAGGGACTGAGCGAGTGGACATTTCTGAGACAACAGGGACTGACACAGGGGCTATGTCTGAAACAACAGGGAGTGAGAGAGTGGACATGTCTGAGACAACAGGGACTGAGACAGTGGACAAGTCTGAGACAACAGGGACTGAGAGAGTGGACATGTCTGATACAACTGCGACTAAGAGCATGTTCATATCTGAGACCTCAGGGACTGAGACACTGGACATATCTGGGACAACAGTAACTGAGACATAGGACTTCTCTGAGACAAGATGGACTGACACAGTGGATGTCTGAAACAACAGGGAGTGATACAATGGACAAGTTTGAGAAAACAGGGACTGAGACAGTGGACATCTCTTATACAACTGCAAAATGAGCGTGTTCATGTCTGAGACAACGGGGACTGAGACAGGCAACATGTCTGAAAACAACAGGGACTGAGACTGTAGATATATCTGAGACAACAGGGACTGAGACTGTGGATATGTCTGACACAACACACATATCTGAGACAACAATTTCTCAGATGATGGACATATCTGAGACAACATGGACTGACACAGCGGATATGTGTGAAACAACGGACTGAGAGAGTGGACATGTCTGAGACAAAAGGGACTGAGACAGTGGACATGTCTGAGACAATAGGGTTCGAGACAGTGGACATGTCTGAGATAACAGAGACTGAGACAGTGGACCAGTCTGAGACAATAGAGACTGAGAAAGCTGACATGTCTTCACCAGTGGAAAAGTCCTGTCTGAGATGACAGATACTGAAACAGTCGACACACTGAAACAACAGGGACTCAGAAATTGTACATGTCTGAGACATCAGGGAATGAGATATTGTACATGCTTGAGACAACAGTTAATGAGAAATTGGACACCTCTGAGTCAACATGGTTCTAGACAGTGGACGTGTCTGAAACAAAAGAGACTGAGGCAGTTGACATGTCTTCACAAGCGAACAAGACCTCCCTGAGAGCACAGCGACTGAGACAGTCAACACATCTGAGACAATAGGGACTGAAACAGTGGACACATGCGAGACAACCAGGACTGAGACAGTAGGCATATCTGAGAAAACAGGTACTGAGAAAGTGGACATGTCTGAAACAACAGGGAATCCGATATTTGACATGTCTGAAAGTGCAGGGACTCAGACACTGTACATATCTGAGACAACAGCGACTGAGACATTGGATATGTCTGAAACAACAGGGACTGAGACAGTGGATATGTCTGACACAACACACATATCTGAGACAACAGGTTCTGATACCATGGACATGTCTGAGACAACACGGACTGACACAGTGGATATGTGTGAAACAACAGGGACTGAGACGGTGGACACATGTGAGACAACAAAGACTGAGACAGTGGACATATCTGAGACAATAGGTACTGAGACCTTGGACATGTCTGCTACAACTGGGAATCAGATATTTGACACGAATGAGACTGTAGGGACTCAGACACTGGACATATCTGAGACAACTGGAATTGAAAGTTTGGATATGTCTGAGAGAACAGGGACTGAGACAGTGGACATGTCTGACACAAGAGGCACTGAGACAGTAAACATGTGAGGAACAGTAGGGAATGAGACAGTGGACATGTCTGAGATAACAGAGACTGAGACAGTGGACACGTCTGATTCAACACATTCGAGACAGTGTACCAGTCTGAGACAATAGAGATTGAGACAATTGACATATCTGGGCCAGAGGACAATCCTGTTTGAGAAGACAGTGACTGAGACAATGGACACATCTGAGACAGCAGGGACTAAGACAGTGGACACATCTGAGACAACCAGGATTCAGACAGTGGACATATATGAGACAACAGGGAGTGAGGCAGTGGACATGTCTGAGACAACAGGGAATGACACAGTGGATATGTCTGAGACAACAGGGACTGACACAGTGGATATGTCTGAAACAACAGACACTGAGACAGTGGACATGTCTGAGACAACAGGGACTGAGAGAGTGGACATCTCTGAGAAAACAGTGACAGATACATTGGACAAATCTGAGGCAACAGGGACTGAGACAGTGGACACGTCTCAGACAACACACATATCCTTGAAAACAGGGTCTGAGACAATTGACATGTCTGAGACAACAGGGAATGGACAGTGGATATGAGTGAAACAACTGAGACTGACAAAATGCTCATGTCTGAAACAACAGGGTTCTAGACCATGGACCTGTCTGATATAATAGAGACTGAGACAGTTGACAAGTCTTCACCAGAGGACAAGTCCTGTCTGAGATGACAGCGACTGAGACATTGGACACATCTGAGAAAACAGGCCCTGAGATATTGGACACATCTGAGACAACAAGTACTGAGACAGTGGACATGTCTGAGACAACAGGGACTGACAGAGTGGATATGTCTGAGACTACTAGGACCGAGACTTTGGACATGTCTGAGACAACAGGGACTGAGACAGTGCACATGTGGGATACAACTGTGACTAACAGCATGTTCATGTCTGAGAAATCGGGGAATGCAACAGGCTACATGTCTGAAACAACAAGAACTCAGACAGATATATCTAAAACAACAGGGACTGAGACAGCGAACATGACTGAGACAAGAGGGACTGAGACAGTGGACATATCTGAAGGAACAGGGACTGAGACAGTGGACATGTCTGAGAACAACACACATATCTGTGACAACAGTGTCTGAGACTATGGACAAGTGTGAGACAACAGGTACTGAGATATTGAACATGTGTGAAACAACTGGGATTGAGACAGTTGTCATGTCTGAGACAACAAGGACTGAGACCTTGGACACATCATAGACAACAGGGACTGAGATAGTGGACATGTCAGAGACAACACACATATCTGGGACAACAGAGTCTGAGACCATGGACATGTCTGAGACAACAGGGACTGAGAGAGTGGACATGTGTGAAACAACTGGGACTGGGAAAGTGGTCATTTCTGAGACAACAGGGACTGAGAGAGTGGGCATGTGTGAAACAACAGGGACTGAGACAGTGGACACATATGAGACAACAGGTTTCGAGACAGTGGACATGTCTGAGACAACAGAAACTGAGACATTTGACATGTCTGAGACAGTGGACATGTCTGAGACAACAGAAACTGAGACGTTTGACATGTCTGAGACAGTGGACATGTTGACTTTCTCACACACACACACACACACACACACACCCATACACACACACTGATGAACTGAGTATATCAGGGAGATCCCAAACTTTCTACTTTGGACTGACGAGTATCACTTGTATGTCCCCTTGGGAAAATGGCCAGTAATGACAGGCAAGAGGGCACACCCACCATTTTCAAATGTTTCCAACCACTGGATTCCTGGGTATTCTGGGGCCTGAGCCTCCAGAAGGCTGGAAGCATCAAAGCAATATCCTGCTCAGTGCAGTCTTCCAAGACAAGTGAGATTTTTCAGGTTGCCTGTAGTTGCTGTTAACCAGAATTCTGAGGGCTATTTGGACAGATGTCATAAAGGTGAGGTCATTTCCAGGGGTCCTCTGACCATAACCTCTTCCTCACAGAGACAACAGGGACTGAGACAGTGGACATGTCTGAGACAACAGGGACGGACACAGTGGATATGTCTGAGACAACCAGTACTGGGATTTTGGACCTGTCTGATACAAGAGGGAATGAGAGAGTTGAGATGTCTGATACAACTGCAAATAAGATCGTGCTCATATCTGAGACAACAGGAATTGAGTCAGTTGACATGTCTGAGACAAAAGGGACTGAGACATTGGATATGTCTGAAACAACAGGGACTGAGACAGTGGATATGTATGACACAACACACATATCTGAGACAACAGTTTCTGAGACCATGGAAATATCTGAGACAACACAGAATAACACAATGGATATGTGTGAAACAACAGGGACTGAGAAAGTGGACATGTCTGAGACAAGAGGGACTGAGACAGTGGACATGTCTGAGACATCAGGGTTCGAGGCAGCCGAAACGTCTGAGACAACAGAGACTGGGAAAGTGGAGACGTCTGAGTGAACACGGGTCGATACATTGGACCAGTCTGAAACAATAGAGACTGATACAGTTGACATGTCACCGTCAGTGGACAAGTCCTGTCTGAGATGACAGGTACTGAGACAGTCGACACATCTGATACAACTGGGACTGAGACAGTGGACAGGTCTGAGACAACATTGACTGAGACAGTGGACATGTATGAGACCACAGTGACTCAGAAGTTGTACATGTCTGAGACATCAGGGAATGAGATATAGTACATGCTTGAGACAACAGTTACTGAGAAAGAGGATACGTCTGTGTCAACAGGGTTTTAGACAGTGGATGTGAGTGAGACAATAGAGACTGTGGCAGTTGTCATGTCTTCACCAGTGGAAAAGTCCTCTCTGAGAGAACAGTGACTTAGACAGTTGACACATCTAAGACAAGGGACTGAGACAGTGGACACAGGTGAGACAACCAGGACTGAGACTGTGGACATATCTGAGACAAGAATTACTGAGAACTTGGACATGTCTGAGACAGCAGGGAATCAGATATTTGACATGTCTGAGACTGCAGGGACTCAGACACTGGACATATCTGAGACAACCAGCATTGAGGCTTTGGACATGTCTGAGAGAACAGGGACTGAGACAGTGGACATGTCTGAGACAAGAGGCACTGAGACAATAAACATGTGTGAAACAACAGGGAATGAGACAGTGGACATGTCTGAGACAACAGGGACTGAGACAATGGACTTGTCTGATTCAACACAGTTCGAGACAGTGAACCAGTCTGAGACAATAGAGATTGAGACAATTGACATGTCTTGGCCAGTGGACAAGTCCTGTCTGAGAAGACAGTGACTGAGACAGTTGACACATCTGAGACAACAGGGAATGAGACAGTGGACACATCTGAGACAACAGGGACTGAGACAGTGGACACATCTGTGACAACCAGGATTGAGAAAGTGGACATATATGAGACAACAGGGACTGAGACAGTGAACATGTCTGAGACAACAGGGACTGACACAGTGGATATGTCTGAGACAACCGGGACTGGGATTTTGGACCTGTCTGATACAAGAGAGAATGAGACATTTGACATGTCTGATACAACTGAGACTAAGAGAGTCTTCATGTGTCAGACAACAGGGATTGAGACGGTGGAAATATCTGAGACAATAGGGACTGAGACATTGGTTATGTCTGAAATGAAACAACAGGGACTGATGCAGTGGATATGTCTGACACAACACACATATCTGAGACAACAGATTCTGAGACCATGGATATATCTGAGACAACACGGACTGACACAGTGGACATGAGTGAAACAACAGGGACTGAGACCGAGCATATGACTGAGAAAATGGGGACTGAGACAGTGGACACGTTTGAGACAACAGGGTTTGAGACAGTGGACATGTCTGAGACAACAGAAAATGAGATAGTGGACAGCTCTGAATGACCACGGTTTGATACAGTGGACCAGTCTGAGACAATAGAGACTGAGACAGTTGACATGTCATCACAAGTGGACAAGTCCTGTCTGAGATGACAGGTCCTGAGACAGTTGATAACTGTGAGACAACAGAGAATGAGACAGTGGACAGGTCTGCGACAATGACGACTGAGACAGTGGATATGTCTGAGACCACAGAGACTCAGAAGTTGTACATGTCTGAGACATCAGGGAATGAGGTATTGTACATGCTTGATACAACAGTTACTGAGAAAGTGGACACGTCTGAGTCAACAGGGTTCTAGACAGTGGACCTGTCTGAGACAATAGAGACTGAGGCAGTTGACATGTCTTCACCAGTGGACAAGTCCTATGAGAGAACAGCGACTGAGACAGTTGACACATCTGTGACAACAGGGACTGAGACAGAGGACACATGTGAGACAACCAGGAATGAGACAGTGGACATATCTGAGACAAGAGGTACTGAGAACTTGGATATGTCTGAGACAACAGGGAATCAGATATTTGACATGACTGAGACTGCAGGGACTCAGACTGGACATTTCTGAGAAAACTGGGAATGAGACTTTGGACATGTCTGAGAGAACAGGGACTGAGACAGTGGACATGTTTGAGAAAAGAGGCACTGTGACAGTAAACATGTGTGAAACAACAGGGAATGAGACTGTGGACATGTCTGAGACAACAGGGACTTAGACAGTGGACACGTGTGATTTAACATGGTTCAAGACAGTGTACCAGTCTGAGATAATAGAGAATGAGACAATTGACATGTCTTGGCCAGTGGACAAGTCCTGTCTGAGAAGACAGCGACTGAGACAGTGGACAAATCTGAGACAACAGGGACTGAGAGAGTGCACCCATCTGAGACAACAGGGACTGAGACAGTTGACACATCTGAGTCAATGAGGATTGAGACACGGGGCATATCTAAGACAACAGGTACTGAGACACTTGACATGTCTGAGACAACACACATATCTGAGAAAACAGGGTCTGAGACCATTGACATGTCTGAGACAACAGGGAAAAAGACTGGATATGAGTGGAACAACTGAGACTGAGAAGGTGTTCATGTCTGAGGAAACAGGGTTCTAGACCTTGGACCTGTCTGATATAATAGAGACTGAGACAGTTGATATGTCTTGGCCAGTGGACAAGTCCTGTCTGAGAAGACAGCCACTGAGACATTGGACACATCTGAGACAACAGGTATTGACACAGTGGACACATCTGAGACAAACAGGATTGAGACAGTGGACATATATGAGACAACAGGGACTTAGACAGTGGACATATCTGAGACAACAAAGACTGAGACAGTCGATATGTCTGACAGAACAGACATATCTGGGACAACACGTTCTGAGACGATGGACATATCTGAGACAACATGGACTGACACAGTGGACTGAATAGTGGACATGTCTGAGACAACAGGGACTGAGACAGTGGATATGTGTGACACAACACACATCTGGGAAAACAGATTCTGAGATCATGGACATATCTGAGACAACACGGACTGACACAGTGGATATGTGTGAAACAATAGGGACAGAGACAGTGGACATGTCTAAGACAAAAGGGACTGAGACAGCGGACAAGTCTGGGACAACAGGGTTCGAGACAGTGGACATGTCTGAGATAACAGAGACTGAGACAGTGGACAAGTCTGATATAATAGAGACTGAGACAGTTGACATGTCTTCGCCAGTGGACAAGTCCTGACTGAGACACCACACACATACCTGAGACAACAGGTTCTGAGATCATGGACATATCTGAGCCAACACATACTGACATGGTGGATATGTGTGAAACAATAGGAACTGAGACAGTGGATATATCTGAGACAACTGGGACTGAGAGTTTGGACAGGTCTGAGACAACAGGGAATGAGACAGTGGATATATCTGAGACAACTGGGACTGAGACTTTGGACATGTCTGAGACAACAGGGACTGAGACAGTGGACATGTCTGATACAAATACGACTAAGAGCGTGTTCTTGTCTGAGAAATCGGGGAATGAGACAGGCTACATGTCTGAAACAACAGGGATTCAGACAATAGACATATCTAAGTCAACAGGGGCTGAGACAGTGGACATGTCTGAGACAAGAGGGACTGAGACAGTGGACATGTCTGAAACAACACACATATCTGTGACAACAGTGTCTGAGACTATGAACAAGTGTGAGACAATAGGCACTGAGACAGTGGACATGTGAGAAACAACTGGATTGAGACAGTTGTCATGTCTGAGACAACAGGGACTGAGGCAGTGGACACATCGAAGATAACAGGGACTGAGACAGTGGACATCTCTGAGACAACACACATATCTGAGACAACAGAGTCTGAGACCATGGACATGCCTGAGACAACAGGGACTGAGAGAGTGGGCATGTGTGAAACAACAGGGATTGAGACAGTGGACACGTATGAGACAACAGGTTTCGAGACAGTGGACATGTCTGAGACAACAGAGACTGAGACATTTGACATGTCTGAGACTGTGGACTTGTTGACTTTCTCAAACACACACACACAGACACACACACCAGTATCACTTGTATGTCCCCATGGGAAATGGCCAGATATTATGGGCTAGACAGCAGACCCTGCATCTCCAGATGTTTCCAAACAGTGGATTCCTTGGTCTTCTGGGGCCTGAGCCTCCAAACGTCCGCAAGCAGCAAAGCAACATCCTGCTCAGTGCAGTCTTTCAAGACAAGTGTGGTGTTTCAGGTTGCCACTGTAGTTGCTGGTAGCCAGGATTCTGATTTCTTTTTAGACTGATGTCATAAGGTTGAGGTCATTTCCTGGGGTCCTCTGACCTTAAGCTCTTCCTCACTGAGACAACAGGGTCTGAGACAGTGGACATGAGTGAGAAAACAGGGACAGACACAGTGGATATGTATGAGACATGCAGCACTGAATCTTTGGACCTGTCTGATACAACAGGGTCAAGAGATCATCAACATGTCTGAGCAAACAGGGACATATATAGTGGACATGTCTGAGACAACAGGGACTGAGAGAGTGGACTCATCGGAGACAACAGGGACTAAGACAGTGGACATGTCTGAGACAACAGGGACTTAGAGCGTGGACACATCTAAGAAAATGGGGACTCAGACAGGGGTCATGTCTGAAACAACAGGGAATGAGACAGTAGATATATCTGAAACAACAAGGACTGAGACAGTGGACATGTCTGAGAAAAAAGGTACTGAGACCTTGGACATGTCTGAGACAACAAGGAGTCAGACATTGGACCTCTCTGAGACTGCAGGGACTCAGACAATGGACATATCTCAGAAAATCGGGACTGAGTCTTTGGATATGTCTGACACAACCGGGACTCAGACTTTGGACATGTCTGAGACAACAAGGGAATGAGACAGTGGACATGTTCGACATAACAGGCACTGAGACAGTGAACATGTGTGAAACCACAGGTATGAGACAGTAGATATATCTGAAACAACAGGGTCTGAGGGAGTGGACATGTCTGAGACAACAGGTACTGAGACCTTGGACATGTCTGAGACACGAGGGAATCAGAGATTGGACATGTCTGAGACTGCAGGGACTCAGACAATGGACAAATCTGAGACAACCGGGACTGAGACTTTGGACATGTCTGAAAGAACAGGGATTGAGACAGTGGACATGTGTGAGACAACAGGCACTGAGACAGTGAACATGTGTAACACAACAGGGAATGAGACAGTGGACATGTGTGAGACAACGGGGACTGAAACAGTAGATATATCTGAAACAACAGGGACTGAAACAGTAGATATATCTGAAACAAGAGGGACTGAGGCAGTGGACATGTCTGAGACAACAGGTACTGAGACCTTGGACATGTCTGAGACAACAGGGAATCAGACATTGGACATTTATGTGACTGCAGAGACTCAGACACTGGACATATCTGAGCCAACTGGGATTGAGATTTTGGACATGTCAGAGAGAAGAGGGACTGCGCCAATGGACATGTGTGAGACAATAGGTACTGATACAGTGAACTTGTGTGAAATAACAGGGAATGAGACAGTGAACATGTCTGAAACAATATGGACTGAAACAGTGGACAGGACTGACTCAACAAAGTTCGAGACATTGGACCAATCTGAGACAATAGAGACTGAGATAGTTGACCTGTCTTTGCCAGTCGACATGTCCTGTTGGAGGTGACAGCCACTGAGAATTTGGACACTGCTGAGACAACAGTGACTGAGACAGTGGACACACCTGTGACAACCAGGATTAAGAGAGTGGACATATCTGAGACAACAGGGACTGAGAGAGAGGACATGTATGAGACAACAGGGACTGACACAGTGGATATGTCTGAAACGATAGGGATTGAGAGAGTGGACAAGTCTGAGGCAACAGGGACTGAGACAGTGGACATGCCTGATAAAATCACGACTAAGAACGTGTTCATATCTGAGACAATGGAGACAGAGACAGTGGACATAACTTAGACAACAGGGACTGAGAGAATGGATAAGTCTGAGACAACAGGGACTGACACAGTGGATATGTCTAAAACAACAGGGACTGAGACTGTGAACAAGTCTGAGACAACAGGTAATGAGACAGTGGACAGGTCTGATACAACTGCAACTAAGAGCATGTTCATGTCTCAGACAACAGGGACTGGAGAGTGGACATATCTGAGACAAGAGGGACTGAGACAGTGGACATGTCTGAGACAACAGGGAATGACACAGTGGATATGTCTGAAACAACAGGGACTGAGACAGTGCACAAGTCTGAGAAAACAATGAATGAGACAGTGGACATGTCTGAGACAAAAGGGACTGAGACAGTGGACATGTTTGAGACAACAGGCACTGACAGATTGGATTTGTCTGAAACAAGAGGGACTGAGACAGTGGACGTATCTGAGACAACAGGGAGTAAGACAATGGTCATGTCTGATACAACTGCAATTAAGAGCTTGTTCATGTCTGAGACAATGGGGACTGAGACAGGTGACATTTCTGAAACAACAGGGACTGAAGACAATAGATATATCTGAAACAACAGGAACTTAGACTGTGGATATGTCTTAGAAAATGGGGACTGAGACAGTGGACATGTCTGAGATAACAGGGACTGATACAGTGGACATGTCTGAGACAACAGGGTCTGAGAAAGTGGACATGTCTTAGACAACAGGGAATCAGACATTGGAAATGTCTGAGACATCAGGGACTCAGACACTGGACATATCTGAGACAACTGGGACTGAGACTTTGGACATGTCTGAGACAACAGGTACTGAGATAGTGGACATGCCTGAGACAACAGTGACTGACCCAGTGGATATGTCTAAAAAACAGGGACTGAGACAGTGGACAAGTCTGAGACAACAAGGAATGAAACAGTGGACATGTTTGATATAACTGCAACAAAGAGAATGTTCATGTCTGAGACAATGGGGACTGAGACAGTGGGCATATCTGAGTGAACAGAGATTAAGACATCGGACTTTTCTGAGACAACAGGGACTGAAACAGTGGAGAACTCTGAGACAAGAGGGACTGGGACAGTGGACATGTCTGATACAACTGCGACTAAGAGTGAGTTCATGTCTGAGACTATGGGGATTAAGACAGGTGTCATTTCTGAAACAACAGGGACTGAGACAGTAGATATATCAGAAACAACAGGGACTGAGATTGTGGACATGTCTGAGACAAGAGGGATGGAGACAGTGGACATATGTGAGACAACAGGGAGTGATACAGTGGATATGTCTGAGAAAGGGACTGAGACCGTGGACATGTCTGAGACAAAACACATATCTGAGAAAAGAGGGTCTGAGACCACTGACATGTCTGAGACAACAGAGAATGAGACAGTGGACATGTGTGAAACAACTGTGACCGAGACAGTGGTCATGTCTGAGACAACAGGGTTCTAGACAGTACACATGTCTGAGACAATAGAGACTGAGACAGTTGGCATGTCTTCACCAGTGGACAAGTCCTGTCTGAGGTGACAGCGACTGAGAGAGTGGACACATCTGAGACAACAGGGACTGAGACAGTGGACATATCTGAGACAAGCTGGACTGAGACAGTGGACATATCAGACAACAAGGACTAAGACAGTGGTCATGTCTGCGACACCAGTGTTCTAGACAGTGCACACGTCTGAGACAATAGAGACTGAGAGAGTTGACATTTCTTTGCCAGTGGACAAGTCCTGTCTGAGATGACAGTGACTGAGACAATGGACACATCTGAGACAACAGGGACTGAAACAGTGGACACATCTGAGACAATCAGGACTGAGACAGTGGATACATCTGAGACAACAGGGAATGAGACAGTGGACACATCTGAGACAACAGGGACTGAGAGAGTGCACATGTCTGAGACAACAGGGACTGACACAGTGAATATGTCTGAAACAACAGGGACTGAGAACGTTTACAAGTCTGAGACAACAGGGAATGAGACATTGGAAATATCTGATAGCACTGCGACAAAGAGCATGTAAATGTCTGAGACAACTAGGACTGAGACAGTTGACATATTTGACATAACAGGAAATGAGACAGTGGACATGTCTGATACAACAGGGACTGACACAGTGGATATGACTAAAACAACAAGGACTGAGACAGTGGACAAACCTGAAGCAACAGGGACTGAGACAGGGGCTATCTCTGATACAACTGCAACTAATAGCATGTTCATGTTTGAGACAATGCAGACTGAGACAGGGGACATATCTGAGACAAAATGGACTGAGACATTGGATTGTCTGAGACAACAGGGACTCACACAGTATACATTTCTGAAACAACAGGGACTGAGACAGTGGATAAGTCTGATACAACAAAGTATAAGACAGTGGACACGTCTGATAGAACTCTGACTAAGATCGTGTTCATGTCTGAGACAAGGGTTACAGTGACAGGCGAAATTTCTGAAGCAACAGGGACTGAGACGGTAGATATATCAGAAAAAACAAGGACTGAGTCTATGGGCATGTCTGAGACAACAAGGATTGAGACAGTGGACATGTCTAAGACAACATACATATCTGGGAAAAGAGGATCTGAGACAATTGAGATGTCTGAGACAACAGGGAATGAGACAGTGGACATGTGTGAAAAAACTGCAACTGTGACAGTGGTCATGTCTGAGACAACACGGTTCTAGACAGTGGACCTGTCTGAGACCATACAGACTTAGACAGTTGACATGTCCTCGCCAGTGGTCAAGTCCTGTCTGAGATGACAGCGACTGAGACAGTGGACACATCTGAGAAAAAAGGGACTGAGACAGTGGACACATCTGAGACAACAGGACTGAGACAGTGGATATGTCTGAGAAAACAGGGACTGAGACTGTGGACATATATGAAACAACTGGGTTTGTAACAGTAGTCATGTCTGTGACAACAATGACTGAGACAGTGGATACTTGGCAGACAAAAGGGATTGAGACAGTGGTCATCATATATCTGAGACCACAGTGCCTGAGACCATGGACATGTCTGAAACAACTGGGTCTGAGACAGTGGACATTTGCAAAACAACTGGGACTGACACAGTTGTCATGTTTGAGACAACATTGACTGAGACCGTCTACACGACTGAGACAACAGTGTTTGAGGCAGTAGACATGTCTGAGACAACAGAGACTGAGACAGTTGACATGTCTGAGACAGTACACATGTTGATTTTCTCACACACACACTCACACACAGAGATGAATTGTGTATATCAGTGGGATCACAAACATTCTGCTTTGTAGTGACAAGTGTCACTTATGTATTCCCGTGGGAAAATGGCCAGATATGATGGACTAGAGTGCACACCCAGCATCTCCAGAAGTTTCCAAACACTGTATTCTTGGGTCTCCTGAAGTTTGAGCCTCCAGAAGGCTGCAAGCAGCAAAGCAACATCTTGCGCAGTCCAGTCTTTCAAGACAAGTGAGCTGTTTCAAGTTGCCATTGGCCTGTAGTTGCTGGTACCCAGGATTTGGAGTTATGTTTGGACTGATGTCATAAAGGTGAGGTCACTACCTGCGGTCCTCTGAACCTAGGCTCTTCCTCACTGAGACAACAGGGACTCAGAGAGTGGATATGTCTGAGAAAACAGGGTCTGACACAGTGGATATGTCTGAGTCAACCAGGACTGAGACTTTGGACATGACTGAGACAACAGGGACTGAGAGAGTGGACATGTCTGATACAACTGCTACTAAGAGTGTGTTCAAGTCTGAAAAAACGGGGCTGAGACAGGCTACATGTCTGAAACAACAGGGCCTGAAACAGTACATATATCTGAAACAACAGGGACTGAGGCAGAGGACACGTCTGAGACAACAGGGATTGAGACAGTAGACATGTCTGAGACAACACACAAATCTGAAACAACAGGGTCTGAGACCATGAACATGTCTGAAACAACAAGGACTGAGACAGTGGACATCTCTGAGATAACAGTGGACACATCTTAGGCAATGCGGACTCAAACAGGTGACATGTCTGAAACAACAGGGACTGAGACAGTAGATATAAATGAAACAACAGGAACTGAAACAGTGGATATGTCGGAGAAAACAGGTACTGAGACCCTGTACATGTCTGTGACAAGAGGGAATCAGACATTGGACCTGTCTGAGACTGCAGAGAATCAGACACTGGACATAACTGAGACATCAGGGACTGATACTTTGGACATATCTGAGAGAACAGGGACTGAGACATTGGAAATGTCTGAGACAACAGGCACTGAGACAGTGGACATGTGTGAAACATCAGGGAATGAGACAGTGGATGTGTCTAAGAAAACAGGTACTGAGACAGTGGACACGTATGAGTCTACACAGTTGGAGACAGTGGACGAGTCTGAGACAATAGAGACTGAGACAGTTGATATGTATTCACCAGTAGACAAGTCCTGTCTGAGATGAAAGCGACTGAGACAGTGGACATATCTGAGACAACAGGGACTGAGAGAGTGGACATGTTTAAGACAACTGTGACTAAGAGCATGTTCATGTCTGAGACAACGCAGAATGAGACAAGCGACATTTATGAAACAACAGGGACTGAGACAGTAGATATATCTGAAACAACAGGGATTGAGACTGTCCTCATGTCTGAGACAACAGGGACTGTTACAATGGACATGTCTGAGACAACAGGGACCGGGATAGTGGACATATCTGAGACAACACACATATCTGAAAAAACAGGGTCTGAGACCATCGACATGTCTGAGCAAACAGGAACATATATAGTGGACATGTCTGAGACAACAGGGACTGAGAGAGTGGACTCATCGGAGACAACAGGGACTGAGACAGTGGACATGTCTGAGACAACAGGGACTTAGAGTGTGGACACATCTAAGAAAATGGGGACTCAGAAAGGGGTCATGTCTGAAACAACAGGGAATCAGACAGTAGATATATCTGAAACAACAGGAACTGAGACAGTGGACATGTCTGAGAAAACAGGTACTGAGATCTTTGACATGTCTGAAACAACAAGGAGTCAGACATTGGACCTCTCTGAGACTGCAGGGACTCAGACAATGGACATATCTTAGAAAATCGGGACTGAGTCTTTGGACATGTCTGAGACAACAGTGAATGACACAGTGGGCATGTTCGATACAACAGACACTGAGAGAGTGAACATGTGTGAAACCACAGGTCTGAGACAGTAGATATATCTGAAGCAACAGGGTCTGAGAGAGTGGACATGTCTGAGACAACAGGTACTGAGACCTTGGAGATGTCTGAGACAAGAGGGAATCAGACATTGGACATGTCTGAGACAAGAGGGAATCAGACAATGGGCAAATCTGAGACAGTTGGGACTGAGACTTTGGACATGTCTGAAAGAACAGGGATTGAGACAGTGGACATGTGTGAGACAACAGGCACTGAAACAGTGAACATGTGTGACACAACAGGGAATGAGAAAGTGGACATGTGTGAGAAAACAGGGACTGAGACAGTAGATATATCTGAAACAACAGGGACTGAGACAGTAGATACATCTGAAACAAGAGGGACTGAGGCAGTGGACATGTCTGAGACGACAGGTACTGAGACCTTGGACATGTCTGAGACAACAGGGAATCAGACATTGGACATTTATGTGACTGCAGAGACTCAGACACTGGACATATCTGAGACATCCAGGACTGAGACTTTCGACATGTCTGAGGGAACAGGGATTGAGACAGTGGACATGTGTGAGACAACAGGCACTGACACAGTGAACATGTGTGAAACAACAGGGAATGAGACAGTGGACATATCTGAGACAAGAGGGACTAAGACAGTGGACACGTCTGAGTCAACGCAGTTCAAGATAGTGGACATGTCTGATACAACAGTTACTAAGAGCGTGTTCATGCCTGAGACAATGGGGACTGAGACAGGCGACATTTCTGAAACAGCAGGTACTGAGACAGTAGATATATCTGAAGCAACAGGAACTGAGATGTTGGACATGTCTGAAACAACAGGGACTTAGACAGTGGACATGTCTGAGACAACACACATATCTGTAAAAACAGGTTCTGAGACCATCGACATGTCTGAGAGAAAAGGGGCTGAGATAGTGGATACGTCTGAGTCAACAGACGTATTCTGTTGGTTCGAGACAGAGGACCAGTCTGAGAAAATAGAGACTGAGAGAGTTGACATGTCTGAGACAGTAGACATGTTGATTTTCTCACACACACACTCACACACAGAGATGATCTGGGTATATCAGTGGGATCACAAACTTTCTACTTTGTAGTGACAAGTGTCACTTGTGTATTCCCGTGGGAAAATGGCCAGATATGATGGGCTAGAGCGCACACCCAGTATCTCCGGAAGTTTCCAAACACTGTATTCCTGGGTCTCCTGGGGCTTGAGTCTCCAGAAGGCTGGAAGGAGCAAAGCAACATCCTGCTCAGTCCAGTCTTTCAAGACAAGTGAGGTTTTTCATGTTGCCACTGGCCTGTATTTGCTGGTACTCAGGATTCAGATTTATGTTTGGACTGAGGTCATAAAGGTGAGGTCACTTTCTGTGGTCCTCTGACCCTAGGCTCTTCCTCACTGAGACAACAGGGACTGAGAGAGTGGACATGTCTGAGAGAGCAGGGACTGACACAGTGGATATGTCTGAGACATCCAGGACTGAGACTTTTGACATGACTGAGACAACAGAGACTGAGACAGTGGACATGTCTGATACAACTGCTACTAAGA